>LR812527.1:64361031-64813912 GCA_903798195.1 Danio kyathit
AGAATTCAGACTTTTATGACATGTATTGTAGCACTTCATTTAATTATGCACCAATATGTACATTTTCTTGTGTGGCAGTTTGTTACTATAATAGGACAACATACTTCAGTCATTTTTCTCAGACAAATTTATTATTATTATTATTATTATTATTATTAATAATAATAATAATAATAATAATAATAATAATAATAATATAGAAGATGAGTTTTTTGCAGTTAAAATCATGCCAGAGTTCAAAAACTAGAGAATTTACAAAAATGAATTTAATTTCTAAAGTCAACTATGGAATGGACTCTACCGCCACCTGATGGTCATGAAATGAAACTACAACCACCGTTTGATTTGCTGGAAATGACTTTACTGGTATGAAAGTCTCATTTCTGTGAAAGTGTAGGAAAACATTGTCTCACTGATCAAAAATAACTCCATGCATATTAATGCTATAATCAAATGCGAAGCATACTCGGTAAAGCAGCAGGCAGAGCTTTAATTCACACTGGGTTAATAAAGATTTCACAACGCAACGCAAGCAGAAAGAAAGAGATTTACCTCAAAACTGCAAAGCTACAAATAAACCAAACAACCTGAAGAGAATTACAGCTATTTTGTTACAATGCCACGAGTAAGTGATGGTCATGATGCTCCACATTCACCTAAATATACACGTCCTCTTCCTGGTTGCCTGAAGCTCAGCAGACCTCTTTTTGGCTCAGAACTTGCGTGGCTGTTGAATGCAAGGGATGCGGGAGATGTGCGGTTTCTCCACGCTCGGTCTGACCCGACTGTGTCGCACAGAAACTGGAGTCTCTGGGAAATCATGACCCAACTGCAGGAGACAAACAATAATGTTAAATACAGGGTTAGATTTACAATCAATTGCATTTTGATTAAGTGATTAAATTCAGCTGTCTTTCTTATAGAAGATTCAATTGCAGAGCTCAATAATAAAGACAGTAGACAGGATAGTTACTAGCCTGATCGGGCCAGTGCTGCCTTGTCACTAAATTTTTTATTTGCCTGACACTATTTGTCAACTGTGTGCAAATAATAAAAGAAACAGTTTGTGCTTTCAAGCCTTTAAATGCTACCTTCTGTGATGTCGTAAACACCAGATTGCATTTCGGTTCCTCTCATCTGATTGGATGTGGTGTTGTTTATTTTTCATAAGCTGGTAACAACCAGTACAGAGAAGAAACTGCAGCATGGCAGCAACATCAAATTAGGAGGCTAAAAGAAAATTTCTCTTCGGACGCGAAAATTAAACAAATTAAAATATAAAATTAAACTAAATTTGGATGAGGAAACAACGGACGAGCCCCCAATTATTACGCCCCAAGTCTAGGAGAAAACATGGGTATAATAAACGGAAAAACAAATGTGTTGGGGTGGCGAATTTCCCAAACAAAACAAAAACTTAATGCAAAAGATCCCCTTCGGTCGACAACCAAACTCGGACACTCAGTTGAGAGTAATTGAATAGATTTAATACAGAAAATAGTCATTTTAAATGAGCATCTCTTCAGGGTGGCCACAGGCCAAAATAAAAAAACAAAACAATCTGCAAAGTAAATGAACTAAATTACCTATAAACTTAAGAAAACAAAAACAGGAAGCTTACCTTTCTCCCTAAACATAGTCAAAGTAATCAAATAAATAGGCAGGCCACCCCTACAAGCTCAAAACTCTCAAAAAGGTTGAACGCATGAACAATGGTACAATATTAAATGTTGGTCGTCGGCCGGAGAGGTAAGGGAAATCCAGGAGCTCCACTTTTTAATTCAAAGACAGACTGCAGCATGCTTGTTTTGTAATTTAATGCCAGCTATACTACCTGAAAGACAGTTACGGCGTGTTGTGATGTCAGCAGTCACCAGAGAAAGTCTAATCTTTAAGTTTTTTGGACTTTACATGAAAGCTTTACAGAGTGGCACCACGGTACTGTTGTATGATTGTGTTGGATTTAAATTATAGCCTATAAATGCACCAATAAACAAGTCAAATGAATGAATAAATAAAATAAATATGGATTCTTAAATGCCGGCATTGTTTTTACTCCCCCCCCAAAAAAAAAAAAAAAAAAAAAAATATGTTTTGACAAATGTTTTATAAAAATAAAATGAGCAATTTTTAACATTTCAGCTACAGGCCATTATACGATTCAGTTAAATACAAGTTGGATATTTGGGGGCATGTAACATGTTTCTGTGTTTTTGTTCTCGGTTATCTTTAATATATACTGGGTAGCTGCGCAAAATATTTTCTAAAATGTCAAGCAGGAATTGGTTTATAGCTCGTTAGTTAATTATGAAGAGAAAAAAAAATTACTACAATAACAGCAATAAAATGATAAAAATACAAAAGAGCAGCATTTGGCTAAATATAATAGTCCTTTATATGCTGCTATGTGTGGTTTCATATTCGTTTTTTATTTAACTTGAGGCATTCAACATTTAATGTTTGAATACTGAAACAAAAGCCATTGCTTAAAAGGTTATATTTTACAATCAAAATTTAGTATATTTTATATCATTATCAAATTTTGATCTAAAACCACTGTGTAATTTAATTTATTGTTTAAGATCGAATAATTTAAGTGCTATATGTTTTTATTAGTAAAAGGCCTGTCCAAAAATATATTTCTGCCACTAAATGGACTGTTAGTGTTGCATTATCATGGTTTATTTTTCTGTTATGTACAGAGATTTGAAATATATTATTTCCCCTCCAGTCATTTTCAATCACCACATTACATTTTGGTAATTTTCCCTCCAAATAAAATTTGCCCAAAGCCACGCAACACGTGACCTCTAAATAAGGGTGCTGTGACTTGTAGCTATATTTAGCACCCCATATAAGAGAGCGGCATAATAACGGTCGCTTTTACACATGAACATGATAAAACTAGTTTCAGATAATATTTAAATTTAATTGAACAAAGGGAGCCGTTTACATGTTACCAAGGTAACTGAATCGTTACACAAAACGCATCAGTAAAGAGCTCTGTTGCAGCACGACAATGGAAAATGAAACCGGAATGGAACGGTTCAGCATAAAGAATTGTTCAGCACGATAGTGAAAGCGGCTTTAGTTTGTATCATCAGCAGTACTCTTTCAGTGTTTAAAGACATACCTTAGTCAAAAGTTTACAGTACATTAATATCACTACAATATTATGGACTGAAAGATCCGCTGTAAATGCTGCTCTCTGGGTGTAAACATGTAAACACCCTAATTAAGCTATTACCGGTGTGTAGGATTTGCTACATTTGTGACAGGATATCTAGGATATCAGTCTATACACGCACTGCTTTCTGACGCTACCTACCGAGTGCATCTAAGTTACAAAGAAATGCGGAGGATTTTTTTCTTCCATTCGCCGTGCGGTATCAAATACTCCATTAAAACTCCACTCTCCAGCAATTCCCCACTTCTAATGTCTCTTTTGTCACAGGGGGCATGCATGACATGTTCCTGAATGAAAGTGAAACTGCCAAACCGCAGTTAAAGTCGACAGTTTCTTAATTTGGCAAATAATTTGATTACTGATGTCCATGTAAACACAGTCACTGTCCTTCTCCCCTGCATCTGTGTTTGTTTTGCCTCTGTGAAAATCAGCGCGTGCCCAAATGGAAACTCCCATTTCATTTCTTTCCCTCCCCCGACACTCCCACCTAAACAGAGCTGGACACGCCCACTTTCCTGACTTTTTTTTCAAACTAGGTGTGAAAACACCCTGCTGAAACGGGGGTTTCGTGGACCTTTTAGCTTCTAGTTTCATCACTTTCATTAAAAGAGTTATTATTAAACTATTAACGATTATTAATTTGTAACTCAAGCTAGAAAATATATAGAAAGAGTTAAAATAAAGATTTATGTCAGGTTAGTTGAATCATAAATAAATAAAGTCATATAAATATTTTGTGCTAAAAACAACAAACCCAAAGAATAAATATTGTAAAGAAATTTGAAAGTTTAAATATATTTAGTAAACAATTATACTTGAATGAAAAAAAGAGAATGTTCTTATTTGTTCCTATAATTAAAATAAAAATTGATATTGGTATTACTTACAATTAGCTGTATAGAAATTAAAAAAAAAATTAAATAAGATTCATCTGTCAGGTTTAATTGAAAAATAATGTAAAGAAATAAAAAATGAACAACAATAATAATAATAATAATAATAATAATAATAATAATAATAATAATAATACTTTAGTAAAGTAATATACTGGTGCTAAAAATAAACCCAAAGAATAAATAAACTTGGAAAAAAAAAGTAAAAAAGTAAATTTAATATAAATATAATTAGTTTAAACAAACATAAATAAAATAATATACATTTACTAAATATAATTAGCCTTAAATGAATAAAATAGTATTATAATTGAATACAAATATAATTTAATAGCTTCATCACTTTCATTAAAATGGTTATTAAAACTTAAATTAGTAACTCAAGTTAATAAATACATTAGCTAAAATTAATGTTATCAATCTCATTTAAAAATTAAATTAGTAACGCAAGCTAGACAAACAAAAACAATTTAAAATAAAAATGTATTATTAATATTATTAATAAATGTAAAAATAACAGTTAAACAAAAACGGCATTTAACATGTGCTTGGTAGATGACATTTCTACAGCTAAACAAGTTAACCATTGACCACGGTTTACGATTAACCAATTAGTGTTTCAGTAAAGCCAGAAACCACAGATCATTGTAGTGGGTTGATGAGTTCAGAAAATGAACCCATCTGGACTAAACGCAACTGATCTGAATTAATGATCTGAGTTTCCTCTTGCAGTCCAATTTAAAAATAAAAAAACAAAAATAATAAAATCAGCATGCATCAGTGCCTGCGTACAGATTTACATGCACTAAAATGGCATTCATCTTGAACTACGACAGCCGCTACAGCACCAGAGACACATTGAGCATGCAAACTACAGTGCATTACAGTGCTGCGTTCCCTGCATGCATGCGATATGAAGTGCAACATTTTTGTTAATTGTTAAATATACATTGTCAATATGTACACTATTGAATGTCATGTTTTCATAAAAAGTTCTATGAATAAATAAAAAAAATAAATAAGGTGCAACAAACCTTCTCCAGTGGTCCAGCCAGAAGAAGACTCAGATGTTGCATTCTGGACGGGGCCAGCAGAGACCTGCACAACCAATCAGCACACAAATAAATAAATCAGAAAATACTGCACTGAATGCAAACAGACAAGATTGAATGGGGCATGCAGAGTTCTCACCATTTTTCATTGCTTTAATCAAATTGGCATAATTACGTTGACATTTAAGGACACTTATATACTGTATAGCTGCAGGTTAACCATGTTTATATACGGTCCACCCTATACACAACTCCATTCATTCATTCATTTTCCTTCAACCTAGTACCAGAGGTATCAGGGATCCCCACAGCGGAATGAACCGCCAACTATTCCAGCATGCGTTTTATGCAGCGGATGCCCTTCCAGCCACAACCCAGTTCTGGGAAACACCCATACACACATATACCGCATGTCTTTGGATTGTGGGGGGAAATTGGAGCAGCCGGGGCTCTAACCAGCGACAATCTTGCTGTGCTTACCACTGCGTCCCACACAACTCCTTAACTTCTAATTTGGATTGTAATGTAGTAATGCACTGTTAATTTCTACAGTAACTTACTGAAAATAAATTACAGCTAAAGTACTGCATTTACATTTGCAGCACCATTTATCTTGCTGTATATGAATTTACAATGTGATATGCATATATTTGCTGTACAATATACAGTAATGTTCACAATGCAACTTTAAAACATTAAATAACTGTCCTACAGTAAAATACAGTTCATATTACAGTTAAATACAGTGTAATTTACAAAAATCATTAACAGTGAGCATAATGCATCATTTGTATAGCTGCTTTGGAAGAATAACTAGTGTGAAGTGTCATACAGTACAAATAAACGAGTTGAAACTTCATGCAAAGCAGCACTGAATCATTTTTAGCAACACGTTTCTGCTTCATTGCTTTTCAGATGCACGCAGGAACATTAAAACCAATGCAAATGTTCATGCATTTAAATTCCCCCCCATGCATTATACTTTTGATTAATTGCTTTAGATGATTTGTTGCAAGCCAGAATGTAAAATAAAGCCCTCAGGAAGAGAAGTCGCTGTCATTGGTTTGCTGAAAACCACTGCACATTCTGTCTTACTCCCAGATTTTATGAAACGTGTTCATTAAAAGTTGAGCAAACTCCCAGAGAGATTGGCTGAGGAGGGAGGCGTTTAAAACAGCTGAATTTAATTTCTTCTCCTCTGCAGGATTTGAGTACATGTACCTGGGTTTGTCTGTTTTCCTGGTCTCCTTCTCCACACTGGCGTTCTCATCAGCGCTCTTCTTCGCCACTCTTTTTCCTCCTGCTTTCACTGAACATGCATGTTTTTATTAATTTACACTGGATGTATTTAAATGCAGTGGTATAACAGCTTTATATGGCATATACAAAGCATAAATGAATAAATGTTCTTGGATGCAATCAAAAAAAAAAAAAAAAATTCACTTCAACTAATACGATTAGCTGAAACAATTTAATTAAATGTAATTTTTTTTTTAAGAAAACACCAGATGATGAAACTCTGGAATGTCACTAGTTGATGAAAAATAAATATAAATAAAAATATATATAAATAAAAAAAATGAATATAAAAAAATAAAAAATTATAAAAACAATTTATAAAAAATAAATAAATTAATTAAATAAATAAATAAATATATAGATAAATAAATAAAAAAATGAATAAATAAAAAAGTAAATTAAATATATAAAAAAATGTGTATAACAATAAATAAAAACATAAAAATAAATATAACACTGTATAAAAATGAACCTAAACAAAAATAAATAAAAATAAAACTTTAAACAATTTTCTAACTATATACACTTTATAAACTTCATAAAGTACAAGCTTACAGAACAAATTATTATTGTTATAAACTATTACTAAAAGTGAAAAATAGAAACCAATTATAACACATAAGTACAATTAAGACTACTTTAATTTAGTGACTGTTAATTGTTTATTTTATATTAGTATTATTAATAAAAATGAGAAGGCCTCTAATCGAAGAAATAAATGTATACATTTAAAGGAACAAAAATATATGAAAAATAAAAATGGACAATTTAAATAAACTAAATAAATGATCTAACAACAACAACAACTTAAGAAAAATTATATTTTTTATTAATTATCATTAAGAAAACTAAATGCACAAATACACTTAGTTTTCAGACATAAATACCACCAACATTACTACTAATTAAATTGCATCATTTGCATTACTGTTTTTTTTAATATACATATAACTTAAGTGAACTGTATTTTAAAGTCCTTTAACAAGGTAATTTCTCTATTTCTAAATGAAAAAACAAAAAAAACTAACAATATAAAAGATAAATGCACATTTATTTATTACTTTATTTATATTTAATCCATTTATTTAATTATTAATTTAATCAATTTATTATTTAATTAAACTTATTTAATACATTTAATCAATTTTTTATTTAAATTTATTTATTTAATTAATTTAGATTGATTTAATTCATTTAAATTTACTTTTATTCTTTTGGGTTATTGCAATGCAACACTATTTTAATCTAGGCAACATGGCATTTAGATGAACTCGCAGCAGAAACTTTATTTCACTGAAAACCTAGTCAAAGTCAAAGCTCACAAATTCAGTCGGGTTCATGAGAGCTTTGACTCGTGCAATCCTGCAAGGCGTCCACTATCATCATCTCAGTCCACTGGGCCTGTTGTTTCTAAACATTTGGCAGGTCTGTAAAGGCCTGAGGGTGAGGAGCGTGCAAAAATGTGCTCCATAAAACAGCCGTCCGCTCAGATCCGTTTAATAAACTGAATTTAGGCAGGGCTCCAGTGCAGAAGAACAACAGAAGCTTCAGTGCCTGTGACTGGAAAGCCCAGAACATTGCATGTACAGTCACGTGACTAAAATGCATGCTTTTTCATAACAGGTTGTGTGTGTAGCACTTAAAACATCACCTTTGACATTTAATGATCTAATATGATGGTCCAACTTTCAGATTACTATATTCATGACTGCATTATTACATATAAAGTGGTGATGCACAGGATGATACTTGAGAAGCTTCACCGTTAGGTGCAATTAGTTATAGTGGCTAGTTAAGGTAATCAAATTCTTATCCACTGAAAAGGCGAACAGATTATGGTTCATTTTTAGTTCAGGTAGTTACAATTCCTAAAATGTGGTGGAGTTGGATGTGTTATGAATGTAAAGGGAGGTCATAATGTACATTAACGTTAAATATTTTTACATTTTTATAATTTTCTTTTTTTTCTGTAGTTAGAAGTTCATAAGTTTAGGATTAAAGTAAAAATGCAACAAAGTGCATAGTAATTTTTTATTACAGGTTCTTATAATATTGTATTTGTCTTAACACTGCAAATATGATTAACAGTTCTGTATAAAATTAAATACATTTTTTGTAATATAAATATTTTGCAGATTACTAGGTTTCTCAACTAGAAGATTGCACTTGCTTAATAAACAATGGATTTAGCCAGAAATTATTCAGTAACAACATATGAAACATGAAATGAGTATTACGTTGGAATTTTTCATGCTTAGATATTTATATTCAAGTTTTTTGCAGAGCAATCATTTGTGTTAAACATGGCTTTCTTTGGTTGTTTTTAAAAAGCTTTAGCATTACACATGTTTGATTTTGGTGAGTTTCATTTATGCTGCGTTGAGATTTATAGGCGTTTTAGTCTTGTGGGCAATTTTTTCTTTAGTATTGAAATCCATACGTTTAGGGTTTAAAGTTAAAATGCAACTTTTTCTTATTTCACTTATAATAATGTATTTGGCTTAAAACACTGTAAATATGATTAACAGTTCTGTATAAAACTCAATTAAATTTTTTGTAATACAAATATTTTGCAGATTATTAGGTTTCTCAACTAGAAGATTGCACTTGCTTAATAAACAATGGATTTAATCAGAAATTATTCAGTGACAATATATAACATACAAAATAAGTATTGCTTTGGAATTGTTCATGCTTAGATATTTATATTCAAGGTTTTTGCAAAGCAATCATTTGTTTTAACTAAGAAAGCCATGTTTGTTATCAAAAAGCTTAAGCATTACATGCATTTTACACTCATGTTTGATTTTGGCGAGTTTCATTTATGCTGTGTTGAGATTGAAAGGCATTTTTAGTATTAGGTGAAGTAAATAAATTCCTAAATTAAAACATTAATACACTAATTAAAGACAATAATTAGAAATTAATCAAAAGTTGATGCAATTAGTAATCAGCTACTTTAAGTAATTCACACATCAGTTACTCCATGAACGGATGTGTATCAAAATAAATTATGCACGGTTGAAAAAAAAATAACTAAAAGCTGCATATAGGTTTAATATGCAACTACGAGCATGAGCATATATGTTGGGCATACATGATCATATAGGTTTAATATGCAACTGCAAATTAGTTTAAATGTTAAACAAGCACCAACTTAAATCTACAAACGCGCATTATTTTAGGCCTGAGTGAATGTTTACAGTAAATAATCGACGTAAATATCAGAAGAAAATGAAAGTCTGAACTCACATCCTGTGAACTCTACCACGAAAACACGCTGTTTTTCCTCCTCTCACCGCAAAACTACTACAAAACTCTGACTAAACTACACGTCTACACTAACACAACTCAACGTTCAGCACTTAAATCAGAATTGATTCGGTTATCGACGCGTTAAAATGAATCTCAAACTGCTTTCGCGACACAAACACACCACCAATTCGTCATTAGACGTGTTCACAAGCTTCATATTCGACTAAATCTCCAAACCTGCGGGTGGATGACCAGCTTTGAGCGTATCTCGCACTCCAGTCTTCGAAAGTTGCACCATTGTTCAGTTTTCTTCACAACAATAACAAACGCTTCTCACAAAAACACTCCAGTCAGATAATCCGCCCACTCGCGCGCTTTTATACTCGACAGTCCTCGTGACGTCACGGGGGGCGCGCCGTGTGACGCCGCTGCTGCAAATCTTTGCAAAGACCCACGTAAAATATTTTTATGTTCAATAAAACCTGAAAACAAAACCAAAAGGTTGTAAAAGCAGTGAAAATGTGTATGCATTTATCCACATAACAAACAAAACAAGCCCACGTGACTTCCCAGATGACCTAGAAACGTGTAAACATGCTCACGTGGGCGTGTTTGTGTATCTTTTCTTAGATTTATGGGCAACTAATGAATAAGGACTTTTAGTTGCATATAGCAGAACAATTGCAGGATTTTAAAGAAAACATATTTCAAATATATATAATCTAGTTGAATTTTTATAACTTTACGACATCCCTCACAGATGAATAGGTCATTGTTTGTATAAATATCTAGTTTAAATATTAACATGCGCCCTTTGGGGGCCTTGAAGTTAGATTTTACAGATCTCAACGAGGTATTTAAGATAAAATGGATAATTGAATATATTTAAAAATAAAGAAACTGTGGCATTTCTGTCCACATTTTATATTTACCTCTTTGGGTGGCATACATTTTCTTTTAAAATGTAACTTCTCTATTAATAAAATCCCAATTAAATTGGCAAGTTTGCATTGCTGGCTTGGCAGTTGGTCTATAAACATAATTTCACACCACATCTGTATTTTCTGTGGAATAATAGCGTTATCTTGTACAAAAGGAAGTCTATATGTATACAATCATGGTATGACGATGGAATATTTACAGTCAATCAATTACTTGATGAACATAGATTGCTTTTGTCATACTCAGAATTCCCTAAAAAATGTAAAGTTCCTGTAAAACCACAACACTATGCTGTATGATGCAATACCAAGTAAAGTTGTATCACTGTTGCGTAATTCTGTATACTATATGGACCACCAGCCAAAGACAAGTGATGATGAATTGCAATGATAATGGGAATTGCAATAATCTTTGATGTAACCAGAGCATGAACAAGCACTTCAGTACTTCGTTGAGATAGTCTTGCAATGTTACATAAGTATAAAAAGACAGATCATGAAATATTACTAACATGTGAATTAAACGAAAGCATACCATCTAGTACAGGGGTGTCCAAACTCGGTCCTTGAGGGCTGGTGTCCTGCCTAGTTTAGCTCCAACTTGTTTCAACACACCTCCCTGGAAGTTTCTAGTATACCTAGAAAGAGCTTGATTAGCTGGTTCAGGTGTGTTTAATTGAGGTTGTAACTAAAATATGCAGGACACCGGCCCTCCAGGACCGAGTTTGGACACCCCTGATCTAGTATAACCTCAAGACTTTTAGCATGCGTTGTAAAATTTACAGAAGAATTTTTGATAGACAGAGTAAAGGATTGAGCTTTGGAAAGAACAGACTTAGAGCCAACCAGAAGGGCTTCAGTTTTACCGGCATTTAATTTTAAAAAGTTACTGGTCATCCACATATTAATATCTCATAGTTTTGTTTTTTGTATTTATATATAAATATATCTATAGGGTCAATAATTATGGCAATCATTTGGGATCTTTGTTTACTTCTCTCTTTCTATATGTCAAAATGTGCAATAATTCATTCATTTTCTTGTCGGCTTTGTCCCTTGCGGGGTCGCCACAGCGGAATGAACCGCCAACTTATCCAGCACGATTTTACGCAGCGGATGCCCTTCCAGCCGCAACCCATCTCTGGGAACTTCCACACACACATTCACACTTATACACTATGGACAATTTAGCTTACCTAATTCACCTGTACTGCATGTCTTTGGACTGTGGGGGAAACCGGAGCACCCGGAGAAAACCCACGCGAACCCAGGGAGAACATGCAAACTCCACACAGAAACGCCAACTGACCCAGCCCAGCCGAGGTTTGAACCTGCGACCCAGCGACGTTCTTGCTGTGAGGCAACAGCACTACCTACTGCGCCACTGGGTTGCCATGTGCAATAATATTCCACTAAAATATATGATATTTGTACATTTTTGGAAAATTCTATAAATAAAGTTGGGTAAAAATGCATTAAACATACATAACAATATCGAAAAGCCATTCAAAAGGTTAATCAAGGTGCTGATCCAGTCTTCATCCTCCTAATTGCTGTATTTTAACACAGATAATACTGTACGCAGTCATTCATTTTCCTTCGGCTTATTCCCTTTATTCATCAGGGGTCGCCAAAGCGGAATGAACCGCCAGCATATGCTTTACATAGCGGATACCCTTTCAGCTGCAGCCCAGTACTGGGAAACATCCATAGACACTCATTCACACAAATGCCCAATTTAGCTTTCCAATTCACCGTTAGCACCCAGCGGAAACCCACACCAACAAGCGGAGAACATGCAAACTCCACACAGAAATGCCAACTGACCCAGCTGGGACTCGAATCAGTAACCTTCTTGCTGTGAGGCGACAGTGCTAACCACTGAGCCACCATGTCGCATGTACATGCACTATTGAATATTAAAGAAACTCGTTTTTCCTCAGGGCGAAGGCAAGTTTGAGCAAGAAGAGTTCAGAAATAAACTGAACAAACGAGCAGCTTCAGCTTTGTAATGAATAGTGTGTTGATCAAAGGAGGTGTGGTGGATTATGCCTTATAATACATGTTTGTTTTACACGCTTCATGGGAGGAATAGCCAAAGTAAAAGCACTGTTATGGTGGCATTTTGAGGCATATTATGTTTTATATGACTTATCAGAAGCCATCTATAAAAGGTCAGTGACTGTCATTTATATTGGGGCAAAATTAAAAGGCATATTTTAAACAGGAGTTCTTTGATGACATATTAGTTTGACCCTAAAATATTAATTATTGTCATTTTAAATGTTTTTACTTTGCCATCATCCTTCAAATTCACCAGAGGGCGAATAATTCTAACTGTACTCACTATAGGGAAATAACTGAATCACTCAAACACAAAAAATGCTGTGATATTTTAACCCAACGTTGGGTCAAACATGGACAAAAATAACAGTTGGGTTTATAGGTGTAATTTAACGCATTCACTCTAAAGAATGCTGGGTTATTTTAACCCTATGTCTATGGTCGGGTCCTGTTACATATGGACAAGCCCAACAGTTGGGTTAAAAAGTGTAATTTAAAATACATTTTTAAAAACTTTTAAATAGGCGTCACGGTGGCACAGTGGGTAGCACAATCGTCTCACAGCAAGAAGGTCGCTGGTTCGAGCCCCAGCTGGGTCAGCTGGCATTTTCTGTGTGGAGTTTGCATGTTCTCCCCGTGTTGGCGTGGGTTTCCTCCGGGTGCTCCGGTTTCCCTCACATTCCAAACACATGTGCTATAGGGGAATTGGGTAGGCTAAATTGTCCGTAGTGTATGTGTACGAATGAGAATGTATGGGTGTTTCCCAGTGTTGGGTTGCAGCTGGAAGGGCATCTGCTGTGTAAAACATATGCTGGATAAGTTGGCAGTTCATTCCGCTGTGGCAACCCCTGATTAATAAAGGGACTAAGCCGAAAAGAAAATGAATGAATGAATGAATGAATGAAATTGTCCGTAGTGTATGAGTGTGAATGAGAGTGTATGGGTGTTTCTCAGTGTTGGGTTGCAGCTGGAAGGGCATCCGTTGCGTATAACATATGCTGGATAAGTTGACGGTTCATTCCGCTGTGGCGACCCCAGATTAATAAAGGGACTAAGCCGAAAAGAAAATGAATGAAAACTTTTAAATGGTTGGTTTTATTCATTTGACCAACAACCCAGCATATATTTGTTACCCCACTGCCTTAAGATCTTAAGACAACAGCAACAACAATTCTTCCATTTATTTAGAATTTAACAAGTGTCAACACGGGCGACACGGTGGCTCAGTGGTTAACACTGTCGCCTCACACCAAGAAGGTCACTAGTTCGAGCCCCGGCTGGGTCAGTTGGCATTTCTGTGTGGAGTTTGCATGTTCTCCCCATGTTGGCGTGAGTTTCCCCCACAGTCCAAACACATGCGCTATAGGTGAATTGAATAAACTAAATTGGCCTTAGTGTATTAGTGTATGTGTGAATACGTGAGAGTGTATGGGTGTTTCCCAGTACTGGGTTGCGGCTGGAAGGTCATCCGGTGCATAAAACATATGGTGAAATAGTTGGTGGTTCATTCCGCTGTGGCAACCCCTGATAAATAAGGGACTGAGCCAAAGGAAAATGAAAGAATGAATGAGTTTGTGTTGACACTTGTTCAATTCTAAATAAATGGAAGAATTGTTGTTGCTGTTGTCTTAAAGGTGCAGTATGTAAGTTTGACACCCAGTGGTTGAACTAGGTATTGCAGTCCTGAATCATAATAAAGGTACGCCGGGTTGCCAGTTTGAGTGATTTTAAACTGTGTTCTAAATAAAAGCAACGACACGCGATTGAGGGAATATTCTCCATACTAAAAGGAGTTTTGGTTCTAACTAACACCTCGAATTGATTTATTAGAAGCGGCTTCTATTTCTCACAGCTGAACAACAGAAACCTATGACAGATCACCTCAGGTAAGCCTCGTGTGCTTTATTCAGTGCTAAATGCTAACAATGCGAGTTTGAATGCATTTTACATGACGTGTATTACCATATACTGAAAGCAGAAAGTTCACTTCACCTTTAATGATGTTAAAGAGGGTTAACATGTATTAAATAGATTCTAAACCTTACCGTTTTGTGAGTGAGTGCATATTCTGTGCTTCTGAAAGGCTGTATTTACATTTCTGCCGTGTTTTGTGGTGCAAACAGCCAAATGGCTCATCACTCATAACAATCTCGTCACAGCGTGTTGTTAGGACACGCGATGTAACCTGCTCACGTTCCTAATATTTATGTCATTTGCTAATTAACGTCATGTGGAACTGAATCTGTCTCATTTTGACATCTGATACTTTCCACTACACTGTAGCATTTCGCTCATGGACGCATGCTTTCAGAGTCTTTCTGAATGAATGAATGAAATATGCTGTTTTCCAACAAGGCAACCCGGGGTGCTGAATTATAATTGGCTAAACTGGCATGTGCATGTGAAAATTACCTAAACAAAGACAGCGTTCCGGCACGGAAAAAAACATTTTCAAAGCAGAATATCTGACTTCAGCATTGTTTTTCAGTTAAACAAGTATGTTCACTTGGGATGTTTCTTAAATATCTGCACACATATTATTGTATTTTTATGCTTTAGAAGAGTCAAAAACTTACATACAGCACCTTTAAGATCTTAAAGTGACATTTAAAGGCTTAACTACACTCTCAGAAATAAAGGTACAGGAGCTGTCACTGGGGCAGGACCTTTTCTAAAGATACATTTTTGTCCCTGAAGGGTTCATAATGGTACCTCAAAGGTACTTTTTAGGTACATTTGGGCACTAAAATGCACCTTTGAGGTACCACTGTGGACTCTTTGGGTACAAATATATATCTTTTGAAAAGGTACTGCCCCAGTGACAGCTCCTGTACCTTTTTTCTGAGAGTGTAGGTTAGTTAGGTTAAGGTTAGGGTAATTAGGCAAGTTGTTGTATAACAGTGGTTTGTTCTGTAGTCAATCCAAAACAAATATTGTTTAAGAGGGCTAATAATATAGACCCTGGTCAATGGTTTAAAAAAAAATAAAAACTGCTTTTATTCTAGCCAAAATAAAACAAATAAAACTTTCTCCAGAAGAAAAAATATTACAAGAAATACTGTGAAAAATCCCTGAATCTGTTAAACATCATTTGGGAAATGTAATTAAAATAAAACAGATCAGTTTAGGGAAATAACTGAATAATTCAAACGCTTTTACTCTAATGTTTATTCACTGCTGGATTATTTTAACCCAATGTTGGGTCAAATAGCTGGCCTCCGTTACATATTTTATAAATTCATTTTCTTGTGCATCAGGAGTTGCCAAAGCAGAATGAACCGCCAACTTATCCAGCATATTTTTTAGATGGATGCCCTTCCAGCTGCAACCAAGTACTGGGAAACACACACACTCATTCACACACATACACTACGGCCAATTTAGTTTATTCAATTCACCTGTCGCGCATGTGTTTAGACTGGGGGAAACCGGAGCACCTGGAGGAAACCCATGCAAACACAGGGAGAACATGCAAACTCCACACAGAAATGCCAACTGGCCCTGTCGGGACTCAGCAACAAGCAACAGTAGTTCAAATAACCACTCGTTACAACCGAGGTCTGCAGAAGGGCATCTCTGAACACAACTTTGAGGCGGATGGGCTACAGCAGCAGAAGACCACACCGGGTGCCACTCCTGTCAGCTAAGAACAGGAAACTGAGGCTACAATTCACACAGGCTCACCAAAATTGGACAATAGAAGATTGGAAAAACGTTGCCTGGGTGTGATGAGTCCTGATTTCTGCTGCAACATTCGGATGGTCGGGTCAGAATTTGGCGTCAACAACATGAAAGCATGGATCCATCCTGCCTTGTATCAACAGTTCAGACTGATGGTGGTGGTGTAATGGTGTGGGGGATATTTTTTTTGGCACACTTCGGGCCCATTATTACCAACTGAGCATCGTGTCAACGCCACAGCCTACCTAAGTAATGTTGCTGACCATGTCCATCCCTTTATGACCACAGTGTACCCATCTTCTGATGGCTACTTCCAGCAGGATAATGCGTCATGTCATAAAGCGCGAATCATCTCAGACTGGTTTCTTGAACATGACAAGAGTTTACTGTACTCAAATGGCCTCCACAGTCACCAGAGCTCAATCCAATAGAGCACCTTTGGGATGTGGTGGAATGGGAGATTGGCATCATGGATGTGCAGCCGACAAATCTGCAGCAACTGTGTGATGCTATCATGTCAATATGGAGCAAAATCTCTGAGGAATATTTCCAGTACCTTGTTGAATCTATGCCATAAAGAATTAAGGCAGTTCTGAAGGCAAAAGGGAGTCCAACCCGGTACTGTAAGGTGTACCTAATAAAGTGGCCGGTGAGTGTATATACATACATACATGCATGTAACATTTTAAAGGGTTAAGCTGAATACTAGTATTTTGAATAATATCTAGTCAAATATTATTTACTGTCATCATAGCAAAGATAAAAGAAATCAGAAATGAGTTATTAAAACTATTATGCTCTTGTGTTGAGAAAACCTTCTTTCCGTTAAACAGAAATTGGGAAAAAAATATACAGGGGGGGGGGGGGGGGGGGGGGGGGGTAATAATTCAACTTCAACTGTATATGCAGCTGTGGAATGGTGTTTGCAGTCTGAGATCTGCTGTTATGTTTGGCTCTGCTCCACATCAGTGGTCTTATGTGAGGAATGTCCGCCTATCCCAGACTGCACCAGTCCTGCAGACAGAAAAACAAAAAGACAAGTGGCGATAACTCTGTTTACTGACACCGCCGTCAGTGCCTGTTATACTCGCTTTCTTTCTCTCAAACATTTACAGAGCTCAACTGCATTACATTTACATGCATTTGGGTTACACAGTTTGAACAACTAATAAACTTAAAGAGATACTTCACCTGAAAACGAACATTTACTGAACAATTACTCAGGTTTAAGACAAAAGAAGATATTTTAAATGTCTGGAAACCTGTAGCCACAATATAACAATATATACAAAAGTCTTTGACTACTTGTTTCCAAAATAACCTTATATAAAGAACATAAAATAGATGCAATTATTCAATAATAAACCACATAAAGATGTTTTGAGTGCAAAAAAAATAATTGTTTCCTTTATGCGAGTAAAGTTAATTAATAAAAAAATAAATAAAAAAATACAAATAAATAACTAAATAACTAAAATACAAACAAATAAATACAAACAAACAAACAAATAAAATAAATAACATTTTACTAATATTTAAACAAATAAATTCAAATAAATACAAATAAATAAACAAAAATAAATACAAATAAACAAATAAATAAATGAAATTCAAATAAATAAATAAAAATAAATACAACTAATTAAATACAAATAAATAAATAAATAAATAATTAAATAAAAATAAATAAATAAAAATAAATAATTTGCATAAAAAATGCGTAAAAACGTGCTAGATAAGTTGGTGGATCATTCCGCTGTGGCGACCCCTTTTTAATAAAGGGACTAAGCCGAAAAGAAAATGAATGAATGAATGAATGAATGAATAAACAAACAAACAAACAAATAAAATAAATAAAATGTAAATACATAAATGCAAATAAATATATAAATAAATAAATCAATAAAATACAAATAAATAAATAAATAAATAAATTATAGATAAATAAATAAAAGATAAATAAATAAATAAATAAATAAAATACAAATAAATAAATAAATAAATAAATAAATAAAATATAGATAAATAAATAAAATATAAATAAATAAATAATAAATAAATATGTAAATACATAAAATACAAATAAATAAATAAATAAAATACAAATAAATAAAAAATTAAAATAAACAAATAAATTAAATATAAATAAATAAAATACAAATAAATAAATAAAAACAAATGACTAACTAACTAACGACCTAACTAAGTAAAATAATAAGTACAATACAAGTAAAAAAATTAAATATAAATATGTAAACATAAATAAATAAAGAAAATACAAATAAATAAAGAAATGAAATATAAATAAATAAATAAAATACAAATAAATAAAAATGTGATGTGTGGTAGTGATGTTTTAAAACAAGCATCATTTTCTTTAAGCAGAATATACAATTTTATTATTTTTATTTTTGGCTGAAACGTGTCCCTTTACTTATTGTGTGTGTAATATGGCTCTTATTACATTTCTTTATATATTATAAACATAATTAAACTATTTTTCTGCCAAACACGATGGATATGAGTTTCACATGTTGAATTCAGCATTTAATAAGTCTGAAATCAGCTTGATTGATGTCTTTATTATTTATTAAACTCTTATTTATTAATCTCTGGCTTTGTTATGTTTTTGGATATGGACTAAGAGTCTAAAATAATAAAAGATATAATAACAGTAAACTGCAAATGTGATTACCTAGCAGACTGAACATTTTTCATACCTGCAATACACAGATGCTCCAGCAGATGGCGGAGCTGGAGCGGCTCATAAACGGTTGCTGAGCGACGAGGACGCAAAACAGTCCATGCTGCGCATGCGCTGATACTGTCCGGCACTGAAACTTTTTGGAAACAGAAAAAAGCGACGACATAATAATTAACAGCATTTGCAAGAAATATTAAAGTCCTAAATTTAATTTGGATCATTCAAACGCTTGCTATGGCTGCTAAAAAGAAGGAGATCAGTTTACAGGTTTGTAGGACAGTATTCGGGATCAAACTGATCCTGTCTAACGTTAACTGTCATTTCTGCTTTGTTTACTTTGTGTCTCATATTAAAAACCCTTGAAAACTTTTATATTCAGATAAATATTAATACTGACGAACAATGGAGTGAAGCTCTTGCAATGAAAGGGTTAATAGGTGAGTGAAAGATCTATCTATCTATCTATCTGTCTATCTGTCTATCTGTCTATCTATCTATCTATCTATCTATCTATCTATCTATCTATCTATCTATCTATCTATCTATCTATCTATCTATCTATCTATCTATCTATCTATCTATCTCTGTCTCTCTGTCCATCTATCTATCTATCTATCTATCTATCTATCTATCTATCTATCTATCTATCTATCTATCTATCTATCTATCTATCTGTAATTTAACAAATAGGCTATAACTTCTTACTGTATTTTTAATGAAATACACAATATTTTCTATCTATCTATCTATCTATCTATCTATCTATCTATCTATCTATCTATCTATCTATCTATCTATCTATCTATCTATCTATCTATCTATCTGTAATTTAACAAATAGGCTATAACTTCTTACTGTATTTTTAATGAAATACACAATATTTTCTATCTATCTATCTGTCTGTCTGTCTATCTGTCATTTACAGTTTTTCTCAGTGGCTTTGGTGCATTTCTCACAACACTATTTACATTTGCACAACAGTTCATGCATTACTCAAAACAATTAGTGCAAAATGCAAAACCTAGTGGATAACCTGCAAAAGCGCGTCACTTGCTCAAAATGGAAAGCTCATTCCTCAAAAGCAAGTATTGATGTCAATATAAGTGTCAATGTCATCAAAATGAAAAGTCCTGCCACCATTGTTTATGAACGAGATAGTCAAATGGCTTTGTCGTGTTTTCATTGTGACAGTTTACTCTGTACATGTTTTCCAATGTAAAAAAGTCAGATTTTGGTGACACGTGCTGAAAATGCTCAAGACAGCACTATATACTATTCACACAGCCATTTGAAAACTACAGTAAAGTTAGACATCACTGCATTTAGTGAGGTATCTGAGTACAAGACACTGAATATGTGTGTTTCACATTTTTACTGCATTTGCTCTTTACAATTCTAATTTATTCACAGCATTGTGCAAAAGAATAAATACACCCTTATTTACAACAAACATAAACTTCCTTTGGGTAGAGCTGTGCACAACTGTAAACAATACTGCAGTACATATTGGAACTGAACCTACAACATACATACGTCTGTAAATCATTCATGAAAGTGTACAATTTAGAAGACATTTTCAGAAAAAAAAAGATTTAAATCTTTTTTTTTAATTTGCTTGACAGATTTTGACAGCTAGTTCAACATTTTTGTATGTAATGACTCAAGTAATGAAATGAGGACTATTAGTTTTATATGGAATGACTATTCAGCATCCACAAGTTTAGTTAATTTTGACTGACATGACATAAGCAAATGATAATGTTACAAACAGCAGAGAATTGTATGAAAGCAGTTGATGCATGTCCAAAAGCATTTGCAATTTTTTGAAAGGAATGAGAAACTGCTACTGTGATGTGCACAAATGACTAATTGTTTTGAGAAATGCATTAACTGTTGTGCAAATGTAAATAGTGTTGTGAGAAATGCACCAAAGTGACTGAGAAAAACTGTAACAAATATAACTTCTTACTGTATGGGTCACCCAGGTCACACGACTAAGGTGATTCGAAACACGAGCAAATGGGGATCATTGTTTCTGATCGCTATTCAATAAAATAGATGGAACAGTTTTTTTTATTAGTCATCATAGATGATCAGTCATTATTTATCTGACAGAGTCAATATAGCAGATACTCATTTGCTGGTCTTGCTAAAACATTTTTCAGAGATATATAAACAATCTTAATTGGACATGTTTAATTTATATAATGGATTCATTATAATGAATAGGCTATAATACATTTCTGTATGTAATACAAATCTTTAAACATTTAATAAATGTATAACACTCTATTACTCCAGCGACTGAATAGTATTTTTTTGCTTAATTTTCTAATAACTTTTATTAATGATTTCCTAAATTAAATACTATAGTAGTAATTTATAGTAAGTAATATATTGTTTTTAAACCATAAAGTACTGGTAATTTGTGGTAAATATGGTTGCAACGAATATAGTAATACAAACAAATTATTATTATTATGTGTTATTAATTATTAAAACAAATGAGTAAAAGTTTAGTCAAAGATAAAGTATTTATCTTTTATAACTATATATATATATATATTTTTTGAATATTTATTTATTGAGTTTTTGCATTTACAATTTAAAGCATTACATTACCCCTACCCCACCATAACCACGGCATTGAGAGAAAAAAAAAACATAAAAATAAAATATATAAGATTCCAGAGTTTCTGAGTCGACATTGAGAAAACAGAGTGTACCATAAATGTTTAACATGAGAGGCAAAAAGGGGTGATTCTTAATACAAAAATAAATAAATAAATTAAAATAAAAAAGATATTTATATATTTATAAAACAACCAAAACAGTCACATCCTCTTGAATCACAAAACCTTCCAGAAATATCAATGTTAACAGTGAGGCAATACGTTGTCATGTTTTTAGTCAATTTGTTATCGATTGATATGAAGAGTTTGGTAACATCCAAAGAGTACAAAATAGAAATAACACAGAAGAAAAAAAAAAATAAAAATAAATAAATAAATATATTCTAAAGGCCAGGGAGTTCTTCAAAATATTTAATAAAGGGGGACCATTTGTCTAGGAACTTGCGTTTCTTTATAACTATATTAATTTTAAATTATTAACAATAGCAATTCATTTTGTGACACATTATTGTTTGTTTTTTATATTTTATTACAAAACAATTTTAACTAAGCATGACAACATTAAGATACTGAATTAGTTACTTAATCCTACAATTATAGGGTCTGTTATGTTTTCTTTGTGTATGTGGATACGTGAATAAAGTCGTAAATGTTTAATCAATTATTTTTATTTAGATATTTGAGTTCCAAAACTACACAGATGTTAAAATGATCGTTACGATATAATAATAAAATAATGACTGAAACGGGAAACTATAAACTGTTCAGTCTAATGAATGACAATCGAAGCACTGGCGGTCTTGATTGCCATATTTGTGAAATTCAGTAGGAATTTCATCATGAACAATATATGGTTTGCCTAGATCGTGTGTGCTAGATTATGTGTGCCTGAAACGTGTGTGGCTCTGCGGGTCTGCAGCTGAATATACAGTTGAAACCAGAAGTTTACATACACTTTAAAAAAAGGAACAATACCATTTTGTTAATCATACTAAACGTTTACTATTTTAGGTCTGTTAGGATTACCTAAATCATTTACATTTGCTAAATGCCAGAATAATAGAATTTTTAATTAATTTCTAGACAGTCAAAAGTTTAAATACTTTTCCTTGGTATTTGTTTAGCTTTGCTTTTAAACTGTATAACTTTGGTCAAATGTTTTGGGTATTCTTCCAAAAGTTCTCACAATACTTTGAAGGTATTTTGCCCATTCCCCCTGACAGAATTGGTGTAACTGAGTCAGATTTGTTGGCTGTCTTGCTCGCACAAGCTTTTTCAACTCTGCCCACAAATTTTCTACAGGATTGAGGTCAGGGCTTTGTGATGGCCATTCCAAAACATTCACTCTGTTGTCCTTAAAGCACATTTGAACTAATTTGGCAGTATGCTTAGGGTCATGGTCTGTTTGGAAGACCCATTTGTGGCCAAGTTTTAATTTCTTGGCTGATGTCTTGAGATGTTGCTTCAGTATTTCTACATAATGTACTTTCTTCATGATGCCATCTATGCTGTGAATTGGACCAGTCCCTCCTGCAGCAAAACAGCCCCATAACATGATGCTGCCTCCCCCATACTTCACAGTTGGGATGGTGTTCCTAGGCTTGTAAGCTTTCCCCTTTGTCCTCCAAATGTAACACTGGTCATTATGGCCAAACAGTTCAATCTTAGTTCCATCAGACCACAGGACATGTCTCCAAACATTATTCTTTTTCCCAGTGTAATTTAGCACTAGCAATGTGAGCTAACAAAATCAATGTGGTTAGTTTTGATTTCATGTGGACTTTAATGTGTTGTGTGCGTGTGTGTTAGTGGTTGATGTGTACCAGCAGTGGTGTGGTCCCTGCCGCGCCGTCGTCGGTCTCTTCAGGAAAATCAAGAACGAGCTGGGAGACGAACTGCTGCATTTTGCCACGGTGAGATAAGCCGCTCTGAAGATTACATTGCACACAAACAATCATTTTAAATGTCGACATTTCTGTCACGCTGTCTTATCATCCCTGCAGGCTGAGGCGGATGAGATTGAAGCTCTGGAGATGTACAGAGGAAAGTGTGAGCCCACCTTTCTGTTTTATGCGGTGGGTCTAAAATATGCGCATTTCTCAGACTGCTTCCAAGTTTTTGCTAATTCATACTTTTTAAAAAAACTAATAATGCAAATACAGACGAGCAAATAATTACATGGGTCGATGATGCAAATCTTTCAAGGACACATGAAAGTGAAACATAACCTAACAATACACATAATAATATAAATATTACACAAAAATAACTTCTAGGTTTAGATTGTACCCATATAACGGGATAAAACTAGCAAAACAGTATTGAAAAATCTGACTTAAAGTTGCTTTTACTCAACCAGCAAGTGCTTTTTTTAACTGGAAATGACACAGGCTTCTCTCAAATGATAATAAGATGATGTACAAGAGGCATCATTGTGAAAAAAAATAATTTGCCAGTTATATGAATAATTTCAGGCTTGACTGTATATATTACTTACATTTTTAAATTACTTTTATTTAATTATATTTTTGGTGTGGGTAGCACAATTGCCTCACAGCAAGAAGGTCTCTGGTTCGAGTCCTGGCTGGGTCAGTTGGCGTTTCTGTGTGGAGTTTCATGTTCTCACTATGTTCGCGTGGGTTTCCTCCAGGTGCTCCGGTTTTCCCTTACATTATTGTATTTGTATATATATACAAAATTATATTTTTTGGGCAGCATGGTGGTGCAGTGGGTAGCACTGTCGCCTCACAGCAAGAAGGTCGCTGGTTCGAGCCCCGGCTGGGTCAGTTGGCATTTCTGTGTGGAGTTTGCATGTTCTCCCCGTGTTGGCGCGGGTTTCCCCCGGGTGCTCCGGTTTCCCCCACAGTCCAAACACATGCGGTATAGGAGAATTGAATGAGTTAAATTGGCCTTAGTGTATGTGAGTGTGTGCAAGAGTGTATGTGTGTTTCCAAGTGATGGGTTGCAGCTGGAAGGGCATCCGCTGCCTAAAACATGTGCTGGATAAGTTGGCAGTTCATTCCACTGTGGTGACCCCTGTTTAATAAAGGCACTAAGCCGAAAAGAAAATTAATGAATGAATAATTCTGTTTTTTAAAATATGTTTTTCAGGTGAACACCCTTTAATTTATTTTGATATGAATAAAACAAATATTTTATTGAGGTAATTATAATTTAATGAGAGTAAATTAATGACAGTAAATATTAAAATGCATTACAATAATGATATTTTCTAAATGTAAATTTGTGAGAATTTTGTGCTTAATTGTTAAACACAATTATTTTAAAAACTTGATTTTGTATTCATTCATTCATTCATTTTCTTTTCGGCTTAGTCCCTTTATTAATCTGGGGTGGCCACAGCGGAATGAACCAGCTCATTTGCATTAAAGGCACAGGCAACAATAACACAATATCCTAACAGCTCAAATTTCCAAAATACAAAAAGGTCTAATAAATAATCTGATGGGTATTCTGAGCTGAAACTTTACAGACACATTCTGGAGACACAAAAGACTCATCTTAACTCTTAAACAAGGGGTAAAATAGGTGCTCTTCAAGATTTATTAAAAAAAAACATCTATTTTGTTATATAGGTAATAGTGATTTTATTTGTGTATTAAGGTTTTACATTTTATTACGTTACAAAATTCTAGAAAAATAAAAGTTAAAAATGTGAGTCATGAACAGTTTTCAGATGCAAACTCCAAATTGAAAAAAATAAAATAAAATATTAATTTTCAGATACAAATTCAGGAAAAACAAGTATATATATTTTTTATTCCATAGTGGAAATGATCTTTCATATAAAACAGGTTAAATTTTTACTTTTAAATGTGGTGCTGTGAAAAGTGAGTTGTTGTACCTGTGTATGATGGGTTTGTGTTGTTGTAGGGAGGTGAGCTGGTGTCAGTTCTGCGAGGGCCAAATGCTCCTCTCCTGCAGAAGACCATACAGGAGGAGCTGAGCAATGAGAAAAATGTTCTGGAGCACGGCGGAGCCCGCAGAGCAGTAAGACGCTTCACACATCAGCAGCCTGAACACAAATACAATGACCAGCCAATGCTGAAAAATACATTCATACTCTGATAAACTTATATACTTGACTACTTTATAGTCAAAATAGTTGCATTTCAATTAAATAAAACAATTTGAACTGTAAAATACAAAGCCATGTGTTAAAACATGCTAGAAACATTCTAGCATTGTGCTAAAACTATGTTAGCATAGTATTAAAACATGCTATTTCTGCTAATAAGTTAACAGTGTTCGTAAACATGATAACAGCAGGTAAAACAATGAAGCAATGTGAGAAACATGCCTAAAACATGTCATATTGATATGTTATAGTAATGTGTTAGCCAATGCTAGAAACATGCTAACATGATGCTAATTCTTGTCAAATAATATTAAAAATAGCAGCATAAATTGTTAGCAAGACTCGAAAGCCATGTTGTAA
This sequence comes from Danio kyathit, assembly GCA_903798195.1. Lineage (NCBI taxonomy): Eukaryota > Metazoa > Chordata > Actinopteri > Cypriniformes > Danionidae > Danio > Danio kyathit. The sequence continues at coordinate 64,387,200 of LR812527.1, forward strand.
AACATCCAAGCAACAAGTTAAACATTCAACATGGTAAAAACATGGTAGCAAATGTTAAAAGATGTTAGCCAGATGATAAATGTGCTAGAAATACTTGTTAGAAATTTAGTATAATGTGAAAAATGTTGAACCATCACTAACAACGTGTCAGTTCAAGCAATCAGATTGTTAAACATGCTAAAAACATGCTAAATGTTTGCTAGCAAAACACATTATCCACATTAAAATATGATAGCAATATGCTAATCAGCACTAGCAATACAGTAATGCTAGAAACATGTTAACAACGTCAATTCTTTCTAACAAATGCTAAAACTTACTAGAATAATTTATTCCAAAAAATGCTAAACATGCTGACATGTTAATTCCTGCTGGTAAAAATGTTCAAAACATGCAAACAGCATGCTAATTTATGCTAACAATTGTTAGGATAATTCATACTAGAAACATGCTAACATCATGCTAATGTTTGCCAATTAATATTAAATAGCATCATAAAATATAAGCAAGATTCTAAAACATGTTTGCCATGTTGTAAAACATGCAAGCAGCACGTTAAACATTCTACATGGTAAAAACATGGTAGCAAATGTAATAACATGTTAGCCAAATGATACATGTGCTAGAAATACTTGTTAGAAATATGTTAGCAGCATGCTTACTCATGCTAGTATAATGTGAAAAATGCTGAAGCATCACTACAATATGTTAGTTCAAGGTATCTGATAATTCAACATGCTAACAACATGCTAAATAATGCCAGCAAAAGCAAAAACATGTTATCAGTTAAAATTTAAACATGCTAGCAACGGGATAACAGTGTTAGAAACATGTTAACAACATGCCATTTTATGCTAACAATTACTATGCTAAAATAATGCTAAGCAAGATTAAATATTGCTGACAACATGTTTATTCCTGCAATCAAATTGTTAAACATGCTAAAAACATGCAAACAACGTGTTAATTTATGCGAACAATTGCTTAAACATGCTAGGATAATTCATGCTAGAACCATGCTAATGTCAAAATTGTTGAAACATCACATTTGAAACTATCTAATTTTTAAACATGCTAAACACATGCAAACATGCTAATTAATGCCAGCAAAAGCAAAAACATGTTATCCACATTAAAACATGCTAGCAATACGCTAATCAGTACTAGCAATGAGGTAACCCTGCTAGAAACCTGTATAAACATGCCAATGTATGCTAACAATTGCTAAAACATACTAGAATAATTTGTGCTAAAATAATGCTAAAGATACTGACAACATGTTGTTATATATGCTAATTTATGCTAACAATTGCTTAAACATGCTAGGATAATTCATGCTAGAACCATGCTAATGTCAAAATTGTTGAAACATCACTATCTAATTTTTAAACATGCTAAACACATGCAAACATATTAATTAATGCCAGCAAAAGCAAAAACATGTTATCCACATTAAAACATGCTAGCAATACGCTAATCAGTACTAGCAATGAGGTAACCCTGCTAGAAACCTGTTAACAACATGCCAATGTATGCTAACAATTGCTAAAACATACTAGAATAATTTGTGCTAAAATAATGCTAAAGATACTGACAACATGTTGTTATATATGCTAATTTATGCTAACAATTGCTTAAACATGCTAGGATAATTCATGCTAGAACCATGCTAATGTCAAAATTGTTGAAACATCACTATCTAATTTTTAAACATGCTAAACACATGCAAACATGCTAATTAATGCCAGCAAAAGCAAAAACATGTTATCCACATTAAAACATGCTAGCAATACGCTAATCAGTACTAGCAATGAGGTAACCCTGCTAGAAACCTGTTAACAACATGCCAATGTATGCTAACAATTGCTAAAACATACTAGAATAATTTGTGCTAAAATAATGCTAAAGATACTGACAACATGTTGTTATATATGCTAATTTATGCTAACAATTGCTTAAACATGCTAGGATAATTCATGCTAGAACCATGCTAATGTAAAACTTGTTGAAACATCACTATCTAATTTTTAAACATGCTAAACACATGCAAACATGCTAATTAATGCCAGCAAAAGCAAAAACATGTTATCCACATTAAAACATGCTAGCAATACGCTAATCAGTACTAGCAATGAGGTAACCTGCTAGAAACCTGTTAACAACATGCCAATGTATGCTAACAATTGCTAAAACATACTAGAATAATTTGTGCTAAAATAATGCTAAAGATACTGACAACATGTTGTTATATATGCTAATTTATGCTAACAATTGCTTAAACATGCTAGGATAATTCATGCTAGAAACATGCCAACATCACACTAATGTTTGTCAATTAATATTAAAATAGCGTCATAAAATGTTAGCAAAATTCTTAAACATGTTAACCATGCTGTAAAACATGCAAGCAGAACGTTAAACATTCTACATAGTAAAAACATGGTAGCAAATGTTAAAACACGTTAGCCAGATGATAAATGTGCTAGAAATACTTGTTAGAAACATGTTAGCAACATGCTAACTGATGCTAGTATAATGTGAAAAATGCTGAAACATCACGAACATATTAGTTTGAGCAATCAACTTGTTAAACATGCTAACAAACATGCTAGCAACATGCTAATCAGAACTAGCAATGCTAACCCTGCTAGAAACATGTTAACAAAAATGCAAATCTACGCTAACAATTGCTAAAACATGCTAGAATAATTTAGGCTAACATAATGCTAAACATGCTGAAATATTGCTGACATGTTAATGTCAGCAATCAAATTGTTAAACATGCTAAAAACATGCAAACAACATGCTAATTTATGCTAACACTAAACATGCTGAAAGAAAGCTGTTAATTCCTGCTTCTAAACATGTTCAAAAACATGCCAAATCTACAAAAATTTGAAATTGATTTGACATTTTCAGACCTGCCTTTGTCAAGCCAACATCAGAAACCCAGCTGGGTCAGTTGGCATTTCTGTGTGGAGTTTGCATGTTCTCCCCGTGTTGGTGTGGATTTCCTCCGGGTGCTCCGGTTTCGCCCACAGTCCAAACACATGCACTATAGGTGAATTGGATGAACTAAACTGGCCGTAGTGTACGAATGTGAATGTGAGAGTGTATGGGGGTTTCCCAGTACTGGGTTGCACCTGGAAGGGCATCCGCTGCGTAAAACATATGCTGGATAAGTTGGCGGCTCATTCTGCTGTGGCAACCCCTGATAAATAAAGGGACTAAGCCGAAGGAAAATAAATGAATGAATTATTAGATTAGATGCTGAAAAAAATGACATTTGTGGCTGCAGGTGAAAGATGAAGGTTTAACTGGGGAAGAGGCGGTAAACGAGGACACTGAGGATCATCCGCATGATGAAGATGTGACCGGTATTTCTCTTTTCCCTATTATTCATTGTAGTTTGTTCGGTTTGCTGAATTTACCCACTGTGGTTTTGCTTTTTTTTTAGTTCCCACAGACAAGTCCTACACAGTGGCAATAATCAAGCCGGATGTAGTGGCCCACGGCAAAGCAGACGAGATTATAATGAAGGTAAAAGAAAGTAACTTTGGGACAAATATTTAGTTTTTTTGTTCATTCGACATAGTAGTGCTGCATAATATACAGTTGAAGAATTATTTACCCTCCTGTTAAATTGATTCCTTATATTTTTTTGCCCCAATTTATGTTTAGGGAAAAGATTTTGTTCAGCACATTTCTAAACATAATAGTTTTAATAACTCATTTCTAATAACTGATTTCTTTTATCTTTGCCATGATGACTGCACATAATATTGGACTAGATATTTTTCAAGGTGGTAGTGTTCAGCTTAATGTGACATTTAAAGGCTTAACTAGGTTAAACTCTGCGTACCTGGTACCGGGTCGGTGACGTCATTTATTTCTGTTCTGCATTCTTTAAATTTTAAAGGTCCGTAATGGCCCAATACCCCCATAAGTGGTTCCGTTCTCTCATCAGTTGGAATAAAATAACTTTTGCATAGATTATGATAGAGACATTTTCCCTTTTTCCTATGATTACTGACATGTGCAGAAACCACCTAAATTAATCACAGCAACCTAGACCACACAGAACCTAAAACGTACACTTTCAAATTTAAGTTTGTGTCTCGAGGCACAAGGTTGGGGAAGGTTACAGAAACGTTTCTGCTGCTCTGAAAGTTCCAATGAGCACAGTGGCCTTCATAATCCGTAAGTGGAAGATGGTTGGAACCACCAGGACTCTTCCTAGAGCTGGCCGGCCATCTAAGCTGAGTGATCCGGGGGAGAAGGGCCTCAGTCAGGGAGGTGATCAATAACCCGATGGTCACTCTGTCTGAGCTTCAGCGTTCTTCTGTGGAGAGAGGAGAACCTTACAGAAGGACAGCCATCTGTCCAGCAATCCACCAATCAGGCCTGTATGGTAGAGTGGCCAGACGGAAGACACTCCCCGCCTGGAATTTGCCAAAAGGCATCTGAAGGACTCTCAGACCATAAGAAACAAAACTCTCTGGTCTAATGAGACTAAAATTGAACTCTTTGGAGTGAATGCCAGGCAATACGTTTGGAGAAAACCAGGCACCGCTCATCACCAGGCTAATCATGCATCATGCTGTGGGGATGTTTTTCAGCAGCAGGAACTGGAAGACTAGTCAGGATAGAAGGAAAGATGAATGCAGCAATGTACAGAGACATCCTGAATGAAAACCAGCTTCAGAGTGCTCTTGACCTCAGACTGGGGCGACGGTTCATCTTCCAGCAGGACAATGATCCAAAGCACACCGCCAAAATATCAATGGAGTGGCTTCACAACAACTCGGTGAATGTCCTTGAGTGGCCCAGCCAGAGCCCAGACCTAAATCCTATTGAACATCTCTGTAGAGATCTGAAAATGGCTGTACACTGTCGCTTCCCATCCAACCTGATAAAGCTTGAGAGGTACTGCAAAGAGGAATGGGCAAAAATTCCCAAAGACAGGTGTGCCAAGCTTGTGGCATCATATTCAGAAAGACTTGAGGCTGTAATTGCTGCCAAAGGTGCATCAACAAAGTATTGAGCAAAGGCTGTGAATACTGATGTACATGAGATTTTCCAGCTTTTTTATTTGTAATAAATTTGCAACAATTTCAAAAACTCTTTTTCCACATTGTAATTATGTGGTATTGTGTGTGGAATGTTGAGGAAATAAATGAATTTAATTCATTTTGGAATAAGGCTGTAAAATAAACAAATGTGGAAAAAGTGAAGCGCTATCAATACTTTCCGGATGCACTGTAATTAACTTAGTTAAGCCTTTAAATTGCTCTTTAAGCTGAATACTAGTATCTTGCAGAATAACTAGTAAAATATTACAGTATATACTGTCAACATGGCGAAGACAAAAGAAATTAGTTATTAAAAATATTGTGCTGAAAAACTCTCTACATTAAACAGCACTTGGATTTTGTCTTCAACTGTATAGAAACACATGCAGCTCTACTTCACAGTTAAAATAAATACCCTGTGTGCTTTTTTCCTCATAGATTCAAGATGCCGGTTTTGTGATTTTGGCGCACGAGGAGCGAACGCTGACTGAAGCAGAAGCTCAGGACTTCTATCAACACAAAGCCGCGGAGGTAAATGAAGGAATCCTCTAAAAATAGCCTGTGTTTTTGCTGATGGAGAGGAATGGCAGAGCTCCAGCGTATGTGTTTGTGTGTTCTTGCAGCCGTACTTTCAGGATCTCATCCAGTTTATGTCGAGCGGCCCGTCGCATGTCCTGGTCATCTCCAAGGCGGAGGGCTGTGAGGACGTCATTCCGGCCTGGAGAGAGTTCATCGGCCCTGCTGATGTGGAGGAGGCCCGGAGAGAGCAGCCTGAGAGGTACTGCATTACCTGGAGAAACATTAAGCACATCAGTCATTTAGTACATGATGAATGAATGAATGAAAAAACAGATTAACGAATGAATGAAATAATATAGAGGAGGCCCAGAGAGATTAGAGGTACCACATTACCTGGAGAAACAACCAATCAACAGTCAGTAAATACATGATGAATGAAGGAATAAATATAGAGGAGGCCCAGAGAGGTACTGCGTAATCTGGAGAAACAATCAGTCAGTAAATACATTATGATGAATGAATGAATGAATGAATGAATTAAATAATATAGGGGAGGCCCAGAACGAGCAACCCAAGAGGTATCGGATTACCTAGAGAAACAATCAATTAGGCAATACATTATCATAAATGAATGAATAAATAAATGAATGAATAAATGAATTAATTAATAAAATAATATAAAGGAGGTCCGGAGAGAGCAGCCCGAGAGGTATCGCATTAACTGGAGAAACAGTCAGTCAGTCAATACATGAGGATGATGAATGAATGAATGAATGAATGAATTAATAAAATAATATAGAGGAGGCCCAGAGAAAGCAGCCAGAGAGAGGTACTGCATTATCTGGAGAAACAATCAGTCAGTAAATACATGATCATGAATGAATGAATGAATATAGAAAAAGCCACGAGAGCAGGCAGAGAGGTACCGCATTACCTGGGGAAACAATCAGTTAGTGAAGGAATGAATGAATGAATGAATGAATGAATGAATAAAATAATATAGGGGAGGCCCAGAAAGAGCAGCCCGAGAGGTATCGCATTACCTAGAGAAACAATCAGTCAGGGAATACATTATGATGAATGAATGAATGAATGAATGAATGAATTAATTAATTAATTAATTAATTAATTAATAAATATAAAGGAGGTCCAGAGAGGTATCCCATTACCTAGAGAAACAATCAGTCAGGGAATACATTATGATGAATGAAAGAATTAATTAATTAATTAATTAATTAATTAATTAATTAATTAATTAATTAATTAATTAATTAATTAATTAATTAATTAATTAATTAATTAATTAATTAATGAATTAATTAATTAATTAATTAATTAATTAATTAATTAATTAATTAATTAATTAATTAATTAATTAATTAATTAATTAATAATTAATTAATATAAAGGTCCAGAGAGGGCAGCCCGAGAGATATCCCATTACCTGAAAAACAATCAGTCAGTAAATACATGATGATGATGATGATGAATTAATTAATTAATTAATCAATAAATAAAATAATATAGAGGATGCTCAGAGAAAGCAGCCAGAGAGCTACTGCATTACTAGGAGAAACAAACACGTGATGATGAATAAATGAATGAATGAATGAATGAGGTAATATAGAGGAGGCCCAGAGAGAGCAGCCCAAGAGGTAGCACATTATCTGTAGAAACAATCAGTCAGTAAATACATGATGAATGAAATAATGAATGAATGAATTAAATAATAATTCAAGGAGGCCCAGAGAGAGCAGCCCGAGAAAGTACTGCATTACCTGGAGAAACAACCAGTCAGTTAATACATGATGATGATGTTGATGAATGAATGAAAGAATGAAAGAATGAATGAATGAATGAATGAATGAATGAATGAATGAATGAAATAATATACAGGATGCCTGGAGAGAGCAGCCTGAGAGGTATCGCATTACCTAGAGAAACAATTGGTCAGTAAACACATTGTGAGGAATGAATGAATGACTCAGTGACTGACTGAATGAATGAATGAATACAATAATAGAGGAGGCCCAAAGAAAGCAGCCCAAGAGGTACTGCATTACCTGGTGAAACAATCAGTCAGTCAACCCATGATGAATGGATGAACAAATGAATATAGAGGATGTCTAGAGAGAGCAGCCAGAGAGATACTGAATTACCTGGAGAAACAATCAGTTGATAAATACATTATGAATGTATAAATAAAATATTACAGAAGAGGCACAGAGAGAGCAGCTTGAAGGGTATCATATTACCTGGAGAAACAACCAGTTAGTAAATACATGATGAATGAGCAAATAAAAGAATGAATGAATAAAAGAATTAACAGAAAGGATGCACAGAGAGGGCAGCCAAAAGGTACCGCATTAATTGAAGAAACAATCAGTCAATAATACACAGTTCATAGTGAATGAATGAATTAATGAACATAGATCTCTGGAGAGAACAGCCTGATAGGTGAGGTACTGCATTACCTGGGGAAACAATCAGTCAGTAAATACATGATGGATGAATGAATGAATGAATGTATGAAATATAGAAGAGGCACAGAGAGAGCAGCTTGAAGGGTATCATATTACCTGGAGAAACAATCAGTCAGTAAATACACAATGAATGAATGAATGAATGAGCAAATAAAAGAATGAATGAATAAAATAAATAACAGAAAGGATGCACAGAGAGGGCAGCCAAATGGTACCGCATTAATTGAAGAAACAATCAGTCAATAATACACAGTACATAGTGAATGAATGAATTAATGAACATAAGTGATCTCTGGAGAGAACAGCCTGAGAGGTGAGGTACTGCATTGCCTGGGGAAACAATCAGTCAGTAAATACATGATGAATGAATGAATGAATGAATGTATGAAATACAGAAGAGGCACAGAGAGAGCAGCTTGAAGGGTTTCATATTACCTGGAGAAACAATCAGTCAGTAAATACACAATGAATGAATGAATTAGCAAATGAAGGAATAAATGAGCGAATGAATGAATAAATAAAATAACAGAAAGGATGCACAGAGAGGGCAGCCAAAAGGTACCGCATTAATTGAAGAAACAATCAGTCAATAATACACAGTTCATAGTGAATGAATGAATTAATGAACATAAGTGACCTCTGGAGAGAACAGCCTGAGAGTTGAGGTACTGCATTACATGGAGAAACAACCAGTAAATACATGATGAATGAACGAGTGAATTAACAAATAAATGAATAAACAAAGGAACGAAATAATATAGAAGAGGCACAGAGAAAGCAGCTCGAGCGGTATTGTATTACTTGGAGAAACAATCAGTCTGTAAATACATATATGAATGAATGAATGAATGAATGAATGAATGAATGAATGAATGAAATACAGAAGAGGCACAGAAAGAGAAGCTTGAAGGGTATCATATTATCTGGAGAAACAATTAATCAGTAAATACATGATAAATGAATAAAGGAAGGAACAAATGAATGAATGAAATAATGTAGAAGAGGCAAAGAGAGAAAAGCTTGAAGGGTATCATATTACCTGGAGAAACAATTAGTCAGTAAATACATGATGAATGAATAAAGGAAGGAACAAATGAATGAATGAAATAATTTAGAATAGGCACAGCGAGAGAAGCTTGAAGGGTATCATGTTACCTGGGGAAACAATCCAAAAATACATGATGAATGAATGAATGAGCAGGTGAATGAAGGAATGAAGAAATAAATGAAATAACAGAAAGGAGGCATGGATTGTGCAGCCAGAGAAGTAAAGTACCAAATTACCTGGAGAAACAATCAGTCAATAAATACATGATGAATTAATTAATGAAAGAATGAATAAATGAACTCGAGAGCTTTCAAATTACCTGGGGAAACAATCCGAAAATACATGATGAATAAATGAATGAACGAATGAACGAGTGAATGAATGAAGGAATGAATGAACGAACGAATGAAGGAATAAAGGAAATAACAGAAAGGAGGCATGGAAAAAGCAGCCAGAGAGGTACCGAATTACCTGGAGAAACAATCAGTCAATAAATACATTGATGAATGAATGAATTAATTAATTAATACATGAACAAATGAATGAATGAAATAACATATAGGAGGCCTTGATAGAACAGCTGAAGAGGTATGGCATTACTTTGAGAGACAATCAGTCAGTATATACATGATAATTAATTACAAATAATTACAAATACTGATCATGATGAAGGAATACATAAAATAATAATAATAAACTATGATTAATAAATGAATTATTGAACAAATAAAATTACAATTAAACATTTTAACAAAAAACAAATAATGAACAAATGAATGAGTGAATACTTAAATGATGAATGACTACATGAATACATAAAATAATCTTCTATAATTAAAATATCTGAATTAAAACAAATATTTCACTGGACAAAATAATATTGACCTTTAAAGAATTGTAAATAAAAAAAGCTAAACTATTATTCCAGCTAAACTAAAAGAAAATAGACTTATTTAAGACTCACTTATTCATAGACTCACCTCTATACAGCTTAAAGCAGGGGTCTCAAACTGCCGCCCCGCCCTCCCGCAACGGCCTAACCAACCGCGGTCTTAACTTCACGCGATCACAAGCATCATTCACGGATGTTAAGACGGCCCTCCTATCATTTGTCAGTCCCTGAAATGGCCCCCCGCCAAATTGAGTTTGAGACCCCTGGCTTAAAGTGACATTTAAAGGCTTTACTAGGTTAATTAGGTTAACTAGGCAGATTAGGGTAATTAGGCAAGTTATTGTATAACGATGGTTTGTTCTTTAGACTATCGAAAAAAAATTAGCTTAAAGGGGCTAATAATATTGACCTTAAAATGCTTAAACTGCTTTTATTCTAGTCAAAATAAAACAAATAAGACTTTCTCCAGAAGAAAAAATATTATCAGACATACTGTGAAAATTTCCTTGCTCTGTTAAACATCATTTGGGAAATATTTAAAAAAGAAAATAAAATTCAAAGGGGGGCTAATAATTCTGACTTTAACTGTATATGTGTAAATGACACATGTTTCCGTGCAGACGCTGAGTAATTCTCTAGAGTGTTCCTAACATTATTCCTCCAGTAAAGCTCATGTGTTGGAGTTGCGCTGCCGCTCCATATTGCGCTCACAGCTTTGATCAGTATCAGTTTTAGCTCAACACATCCTGAGAGCCCGCGGTTTCTCCATCTGTCTGTCCTCAGCCTGCGGGCGCAGTACGGCTCTGAAAGCCTTCTGAACGGCCTCCACGGCAGCTCCGACCGCGAGCGCGCCAGCAGGGAACTGGCCTTCTTCTTCCCCAGCTTCAGCTTCAGTGTGTGGGACTCCAGGCCGGAAGAGGAGCCCGTGGAGCGAACGCTGGCGCTCGTCCGGCCCGACGCTGCCAGGGAAAACAGAGGCAGGTGCCAACGTTATGCTTTTACACCTCCTGCACTCTCACTGAGGCCCGAAAGTTTGGACATATCACACTGAAGCAGAGTTTGCTGATATTGATCATATTTCACCAGCACCATCACATCACACTGAAAAAAACAATGCTTTTCTCACTTAGCATTTTTATTATTATGTTAATTAAGTCACTATAGCCATGTTTTTTGCTTTTGTTTTTTAATTAAGCCACTATAGCCACTATAATCAGTTGTTTAGTTCATGTTAATAGTAAATCGTGTAAGTTGTACTGAATGTATTTGTTTTTCTTATATTGTCACTAAATGTTCTCTGTTCTCTTGATTGCGCAAGACAAATTTCTCCTTAAGGATGGATGGAAGGATGGAGGGATGGATAGAAAGATTGTTTGGTGATTGATGGATGGATGGATTGGAGATTGATGGATGGATGGATTGGAGATTGATGGATAGATGGATGGATGGATGGATGGATGGATGGATGGATGGATGGATTGATTGATTGATTGATTGATGGATACATGGACTGATTGGAGATTGATGATGAGTGGATGGATGGATTAATTGAAGATTGATGGACGGATGATGGATTGATTGGAGATAGATGGATGGAGGGATGAATGGATGGATTGGAGATGGATTGATGGATGGGAGATTGATGTGTGGATGGATTGATTGGAGATTGATGGATGGATTGATTGGAGATGGATGGATGGATGGATGGATGGATGAGAGATTGATGGATGGATGGAAGATTGATGGATAGATGGATTGTTTCAAGATGGATGGATGGATGGGAGATTGATTAATGGATGGATGAAAGAATAGATGGATGGGAGATTGATGGATGGATGGATGAATGGGAAATTGATGGATGGATGGATGGATGGATGGATGGATAGATGGATGGATGGGAGATTGATTGGAGATGGATGGATGAATGTGAGATGGATGGATGGATGGGAGATTGATGGATGATTGATTGATTGGAGATGGATGGATGGATGGATGTGAGATGGATGGATGGATGGGAGATTGATGGATGATTGATTGATTGGAGATGGATGGATGGATGGATGTGAGATGGATGGATGGATGGGAGATTGATGGATGATTGATTGATTGGAGATGGATGGATGGATGGATGGATGGGAGATTGATGGATGATTGATTTATTGATTGGAGATGGATGGATGGATGGGAGATTGATGGATGGATTAATTGGACATGGATGGATTGGAGATTGATGGATGGATGGATTGGAGATGGATGAATGGGAGATTGATGGATGGATTGGAGATTGATGTATGGATGGGAGATTGATTGGAGATGGATGTATGGATGGGAGATTGATGGATGAATGGATGGGAGATTGATGGATGAATGGAGATGGATTGATTGGAGATTGATGGATGATTGATTGGAGATGGATGTATGGATGGGAGATTGATGGATGAATGGAGATGGATTGATTGGAGATTGATGGATGATTGATTGGAGATGGATGTATGGATGGGAGATTGATGGATGGATGGATTGATTGGAGATGGATGTATGGATGCATTGATTGGAGATTAATGGATGGATGGATGTATGGATGGATTGATTGGTGATTGATTGATGGATGGATGGATTGGAGATGGATGTATGGATGGATTGATTGGAGATTGATGGATTGATTGGAGATGGATTTACAAATGGATTGACTGGAGATGGATGGATGGATAGATGGATAGATTGATTGCAGATTGATGGGTGGATGGATTGATTGGTGATTGATGGATGGATGGATTGATTGGAGATGGATGTATGGATGGATTGATTGGAGATTGATTGATTGATGGATGGATGGATTGATTGGAGATTGATGGATGGATTGATTGGAGATGGATGTATGGATGGATTGATTGGAGATGATGTATGGATGCATTGATTGGAGATTGGTGGATGGATGGATTGGAGATGGATGTATAGATGGATTGATTGGAGATTGATTGATTGATTGATTGATTGATGGATGGATGGATTGATTGGAGATTGATGGATGGATTGATTGGAGATGGATGTATGGATGGATTGATTGGAGATTGATTGATGGATGGATTGGAGATTGATGGATAGATGGATGGATGGATTGATTGGAGATTGATTGATGGATGGATTGACTGGAGATTGTTGGATGGATGGATAGATTTACTTATTTATTTGTACTTTTAATGATTTCCTCTTGTTCTGCTGTGTCGGAAACTTTAACTATGAGAGTACGGTAATAAAATATGAAGACTTACGCTCTGTGAATGTGTGTTTCAGAGGAGATCCTGAGCCGCATCCGTCAGGCTGGTTTCAGAGTGGCGATGCAGAAAGAGCTGATGCTGACAGAGGAGCAGGTGCGACTCTTCTACAGCACCCATGTGGAGGAGGAATACTTCAACAGCCTGATGGAGAACATGACCAGGTCAACAATACACACAAGCGCACTCTCAACAAACAAACAAAAAAATACACGCACACGCACACTAACACAAACACTCAAATACACACACAAACAAACACACGTTTGTTTTTGTGAAAAGTGGGTACATTACATAGGTTTCCATTCAATTTACACTGTTCAAACTGTATATTGTTTTGTCCTCACCCCACCTTACACCTAAACCTTCACTAGCTATGTTTCCATCCAACTATTTATATGGTCATTTTGCATATGCACATAAAAAACCGGTTGATGGAAACGTCATGATGCGCATAAATTTAGAAAATGCGCATAAAAAACATATGCGCATAACTGAGTAGGATAAACTTTTTATTCAATGAGAAAAGATGCGCATAAACTACGATGGAAACACTTTTACCACACAAATTCCAGTGTGCGCATTAAAAAAGGTCATGTGATGATAAAAATGTGTGTAAATGGACAAACCAGCAGGCTGAGCACATTGTAAACCATCTGAAATGTTGTTTTTGTCATTCTAAAATGCCTTACTGTTTAAGTATTAGTGTTATTTTATTATTAAGGACATCCAGAATCAAGCGTCTGTGCTCCGCGTCTGACACCTTCAAACGCCACTGTGCGTGTCAGGATTGTCTTCTGAGGCACAAGTCATTTATTAGATGAACAGATTGACGCAGCTTCTCCTACTGCAGCAAATTCAGTTTTTACTGTTGATATTTGGCGCCAGTTAATCAGGAAGTGACGATTTTGTTCGTTTTGACTCGTTGGATGGAAACGCAGCTTTATTCGCACGTCTTTTATGCGATAATCCAGTTTTGCACATAAAGTTCATTGGCATTTTTGGATGGAAACACAGCTATTGTCGTATTTTGCTACACATTGTCTATTGAAGACAGGTCAGGACTGCGGGTAGGCCAGTTAAGCACCTGTATCCTCTTCCTCCGCAGCCAGGACTTTGTAATGTGTGCAGATTATGGTTTTGCTTTGTCTTGTTGAAATATGCATGGGTGTCCTTGGAAAAGGCAGCAGCATACTGTGCTCCAAAACCTCTATGTACTTTTCAGCAGTAATGGTGCTATCATAGAAGTGCAAGTTACCTGCAAGTGCAAGACACAGCCCCATACCATGACAGACTCTGGCTTTTGTACTTGTTGCTGGTAACAGTCGGGATGATCCTTTTCTTCTTTGGTCCATAGCACACAACATCCATTTCTCCCCAAAAAAATACCTGAAATACTGATTCATCTGACTACAGAACACATTTCCAAGGTGTGATGGTCCATCCCAGATGCCTCAGAGCCAAGAGAAGTCGACGGCGCTTCTGGACACTGTTAACATAGGGCTTCCTTTTGGCACAGTACAGTTTTCACTGGCATTTGTGCATGTAACTACGTATTGTGGTACTTGACAAAGATTAGTCCTGAGCCCATGTGGTGATATGGCTTATAGATGAATGAGGATTCTTGATGCAGCGCCCCCTGAGAGATCGGAGATCACGGTTGTTCAGTTTAGGCTTGCGCCCTTGTCCTTTACGCACTGAAATTCCTCCAGATTCCTTAAATCTTTTAATGATGTTCTGCACTGTTGAAGGTGAAATATCCAAATGTATTACTCTCTTTCCTTGAGGAACATTGTTTTTAAAAATTTCAATCATTTTCTCATGTATTTGTTGTCAAACTGGCGATTCTCGGTCCATCTTTGCTCCTGAAGGACTAGACCTTTCTTGGATGCTGCTTTTATACCAAAATCATAATTACAATCACCTGTTGACATCACCTGTTTCAAATCACATCATTATTTCACCAGTTTACCTGATCACTAGCCCTAAACTGCTCGTGTCCCAACTTGTTTTGGAATGTGTTACAGGTCTGAATGACAGGAAAGGATGTATATTCACATATGAAATGAAGTTGACCAAACAAAACATGAAATATTTTGTGTTCATATTGTTTGCAATGAAATACAAGTCAAAGTAAATTTGGAATTTACTACTTTCTTTTTTTATTTGTGTTTTCCATAATGCCACAACTTTTTCTGATTTGAGGTTGTAATAAGTATCCAGTAAATACAGAGAAACTGAGCATTTTCAAGTGTCTTTTAATTTTCCCCAAATTTATAGTTAGACCGTTTATATTACTGTATGTGGTTTACAGTGGGGCCGGTGTTAGCATTAGCTTTAGTAAAAGAAGGTGCCGTGGAGCACTGGAGGAACATCCTGGGACCCAAAGACCCCATCAAGGCTAAAAATGAGCAACCGGACAGGTAAAACAATACCGATAACACTTTCATTTAATGACTTTTACCTTCATCTGAGTGTTCCTGCTTAACCTCATAGTGTGTTCAGATCTGTTAGACCCTGAAAATATATTAAAATAATTTATTTATTATTATTTATATAGCACATTTCATAAACAATGGTAATTATTATAGTATTAGTATACATAAAACAGTGATTCTTTTGGCCCAGTATAAAAAAAACAGTCTACAGATTTTGAATGCATAATGAGGATCAACTCAATGTGTGATTGTTTATTGTGTGTGTTATTGATCATACAGTGTGTGTGTGTGTGTTGTTGTGATGTAGTCTGCGAGCCCAGTTCTCGGTTGAAAACTCCAGTATTAACCAGCTCCACGGCAGCAGCAGCTCAGAGGAGGCCGAGAAGGAGATTGGCTTCTTTTTCCCTCCTGAAGACACTCTCGCTGTCATTAAACCGGACACTCAACACAAGGGTACCATCAGCACTAACACTGAAGTGTAGACAAATATATATTGCTAAAGGGGGCTAATAATATTGGTCTTAAAATGTTCATCCAAAAAAATAAAAACTGCTTTTATTCTAGCAGAAATTAAACAAATAATACTTTCTCCAGAAAAAAAAATATTATAGGAAATATTGTGAGGAATTGCCTGCTCTGTTAAACATCATTTGGGAAATGGATGGATGGATTGGGATGGATGGGGATAAGGATGGATGGATTGCTATGGATGAATTGGGATGGATGATTGGGATGGATTGGGAGGGATTGGGATGGAAGGATGGATTGTTATGGATGGATGAGGATTAGGATGGATGAATTGGGATGGATGGATGGATCGGGAGGGATGGTAAATGGGGATTGATTGGGATGGATGGATTGATTGCGATGGATGGGGATTAGGATGGATGGATGTAAGGGGATGGATGGATAGATGGATTGTGATAGATTGGGAGGGATGGATGAATTGGGAAAAATGGATGGATTGGGATGGATGAATGGATAGATTGGATTGGATGGATGGATGGATGAATGAATGGATGGATTGCGATGGATGGGGATTGGGATGAATGGATGGATTGGGATGGATGGGGATTGGGATGGATGGATGGGGATTAGGATGGATGAATGGATTGGGATGGAAGGATTGGCATGGAAGGATTGGGATGGATGGATTGGGAGGGATGATTGATTGGGATGGAAGGACGGATTGGGATGGAAGGATTGGGATGGAAGGATGGATTGCGATGGATGGATGGATAGATGGATGGGGATTAGGATGGATGAATTGGGATGGATTGGTATGGATGGATTGGTATGGGAGGGATGGATGGATGGATGGATTGGTATGGAAGGATTAGGATGGATGGACGAATTGGGATTGATGGATGGATTGGGATGTATGTATGGATTGGGATGGATGGTAAATGGAGATGGATTGGGATGGATGGATGGATGGATTGATTGGGATGGATGGATGGGGATTAGGATGGATGGATGTAAGGGGATGGATGGATGGATTGTGATGGATTGTGAGGGATGAATGAATTGGGATAGATGGATGGGTTGGGATGGATGAATGGATTGGGATGGATGGGGATTGGGAGGGATGGATGGATTGATTCAATTGCAAACTCCAAAATTGGGGTGTCAGGGTGAAAATCTTACCAACCCCGAGTTTTTAAAACTCACTGTTGACCTTGTGTATCTGCTCATCAGAGGAGATCCTTGAGGAGATTCATGCTAAAGGATTCACCATTTCCCAACTGAAGGACACTATTCTGTCCAGAGAGATGGCAGAGGAGTTTTATAAAGAGCATCGCGACAAACCCTTCTACAGCCAGCTGGTGGATTACATGTGCCGGTGAGTACTCCACTCAAAGCAAGTGCTAAAGGGTTAGTTTACCCAAAAATGAAAATTAGCCCTTTGAATTACTCAAGGCATCCTAGGTGTACAGTTAAAGTCAGAGTTATTAGACTCTTGTGAATTATTAGCCCCCCAGTATATTATTTCTGTTACCGGAGAGCAGATTTCTTCAACACATTTCTAAACATGATAGTTTTAATAACTCATTTCTAAAAACTGATTTATTTTATCTTTGTCATGATGACAACACATAATATTTCACTAAATATTCTTCAAGATACTAGTATTCAGCTTAAAATGACATTTAAATGCTTAACTAGGTTCATTAGGTTAAGTTAGGGTAATTAGGCAAGTCATTGTATAACAGTGGTTTGTTCTGTAGACAATCCAAAACAAATATTTCTTAAAGGGGCTAATAATATTGACCTTAAAAAAATAAAAAACTGCTTTTATTCTAGCCGAAATAAAAAAATAAGACTTTCTCCAGAAAAAAAAATATTATACTGTGAAAATTGCCTTGCTTCATTTAATATCACTTGAAATATTTCACAGGATGGCTAATAATTTTGCCCTCAACTGTATGTGTAGCACATGCACCATTGAGTAAAATGCAACAGTACATTAAACAGGACTCAATTATTATGATGCTTCTCATGATGATTTCTGTATAGTGGGCCATGTACGATGCTGGTTCTGACGAAGGAGAACGCAGTGCAGGAGTGGAGAGCTGCCATGGGCCCCACAGATCCCGACCAGGCTCGACTGACGGCTCCCGAGTCACTGAGAGCTCGATTCGCTAAAGACGTGCTGGAAAACGCCATCCACGGCTCCTCAAACACAGAACACGCAGAGCAGAAGATCAGGTTCATCTTTGGAGACATCGGCGAGATCATCCCTGATGCGGCTTCACCACCGCTGGGTGAGGAAAACACTCAAATAATACAAATATATTGTGTGATATACAGTTGAAGTCAGAATTATTAGGGATTTTTTTTGCTTTACTTTCAAATATTTTCCAAATTATGTTTACCAGATTCAGAAATTTTTCACAGTATTTCGTATAATATTTTTTCTTCTGGAGAAAGACTTATTTGTTTTATTTCGGCTAGAATAAAAGCAGTTTTTAATTTTTTTAAACCCATTTTAAGGTCAATATTATTAGCCTCCTTAAGCAATATTTGTTTTGGATAGTCTACAGAACAAACCACTGTTATACAATGACTTGCCTAATTACCCTAACCTGCCTAATGAACCTAGTTAAGCCTTTAAATGTCACTTTAAGCTGAATACTAGTATCTTAAAGAATATCCAGTCAAATATTATTTACTGTCATCATGGCAAAGATAAAATAAATCAGTTATTAGAAATTAGTTATTAAAACTATTATGTTTAGAAATGTGTTGAAAAAAAATCTCACAATTAAACATCACTTGGGAAATATTTGAAAAATAATAATTTCACAGGGGGTAATAATAATAATCATTTTGACATTAACTGTATGTTCATTTTAGCATCAAATCAAAATGTATATAATATACAGTAGCAAGAATATTAAATGGATTGTTTACACACAAAAAAGGTAAATTTACTCAACATTTACTCCCCATATAGTTCAGGCCCGTAGCCAGCCTGGTGAAAGGGGTGGTTCTTTTTTCTCAAAAAGTGGACCTTTGTGCAGTTATACGCCTCAGTTTCTATTTAACTATGAGCATTATATACTGCATTTAGTGACATTTTAAGCAGTACTTTTTTTTTGCTGGATTAGCTAGTCAGACGTCATCATAACCACACTTTTTAATGTACTAAAATATTTTCAAAAAATTTGCAATAAAGAAAAATTAAAAGAAGACAAATTTGTTACATCATATATCATTAGGAAAAATAAGAATCTGTTAAAGTTTTTAAGTAAAAAACTGGAGCCTACTGTCATTTATTAGACAAAAAACAAACTGGCCAGCACATTCAACTGTCCTCAGTCACAATTTGGCCATTTCAATAAAAAAAATCATTAAAACATGATAATAATCATAATAATAATGAATTCTTCAGATTTTTTCTAGCCTCTTTGGTAAAAAAAAAAGTACATTTGAGAATTCCTGGATATCAACAATAGCCAAAATATATTCAAATGAATTTAATATGCTCCGCTTCTGCTGCTTAATTCACACCTCTTTATTGCTCATTTTAATTTCAGGAATAAGGTCCAAGATTTAGAATAAAATTTACCTGCAATGTTTTCTCTGTTTAAAAACAATAGTAAAAGAAGACTTCTCTTTCATCATAGTCCCACTGAAGCAACAGCGGACAGAGGATTCCGTTTGGTCTTAAAGCCCTTTTCGATGGATTATTTTCATTATATATAATGGCATAGCAGTCAAAATAGGACAAATGAGCTCATGTATGGGACAAATTCTGGACCTTTGTCAGTGAGGGGTGGGTCTTAACGCAGCCAGTTAGCCTAGAACCTCATGGATAGGGACAGATTTTCATCTGTTAGGAAGTAAGTAACTTTAGCCTTACCCAGTTTGGCAGTCTTTTTGAAAATATGTTCAATATTTTGCGATAATGATGCTGCTGCCTGCCCTTTCTGCCACTCTTGCTCTTTTAGACACATAGCGTTACTCAGTATGGATGTCGCATGACTCGCATCAAAGACTCAAATGTTACCACTGTTGTGAACTTCTAAGACGAGCCAAAAACCAGGGAGAGACTTCGGGTATCTTCAAAACAGAATTCTTTAATAAGGAACTCGGCGTTGCTGTGGCGGCATCGAAAGAACCCTCTCAACTAGTACAGCAGACACTCAGTTTAAATACATTTTTTCCAGAAACAAAACATGGAAATGAAGTGTTACTAGTGTGACCTGCCATTCTGGCTCCAATCTCATCAGCTTATAATGGGTTCTGGAGACAGAACCCGTCCGGCTAGTTGACCAGTTCTTAGCCATTTGTTAGACAATAGACACAGCTGTGCGGTGAAACTAACAATTTGCATTACTTTGGAGACAGTCAGGGCTCAGGAAACCAATACATTTTAAGGTCTGTCACACCCTAAAAAACCAAAGAATATAACATTTTAGATATATATAGATCATTGCTAATTTGGATAAATTTATTCCCACACCACTCAGTGGGTTTTGTCACGTGACTCGCGTCACATTATTGTGGCTTTGAGGCTCCATGGGATTCGAATTACTGGCCATAGTCATCTAAAAATACACTTTATTACAATATATATTAAATATAAATATATTATATTAATTATATAATAAATATATTATATAATATTAAATTACATAAAATAACTAAAAGGACAAATTCTGGACCTTTGGCCGTGGGGGATGGTTCATTCGAACCACCCGACCCCCCGCCATTTCTGTGTGGAGTTTGCATGTTCTCCCCGTGTTGGCGTGGGTTTCCTCCGGGTGCTGTGGTTTCCCCCACAAGTCCAAAGACATATGGTATAGGTGAACTGGTAAACTAAATTGGCCGTAGTGTATGAGTGTAATTGAGTGTGTATGGGTGTTTCCCAGTGATAGTTTGCGGCTGCAAGGGCATAAGCTGCGTAAAACATGTGCTGGATATGTTGGCGGTTCATTCCGCTGTGGCGACCCCAGATTAACAAAGGGACTAAGCCGAAAAGAAAATGAATTAATGAATAAATAGGCGAGAAAAAAGCTAGTAACGGCACAAAAGTAGCATTTAATATTAATAACAATGTCTTGGACATTATAAGTAATAAAATGATTATGAGTAAAATGAGTTTGTTAATGAGATGTTTTGGACATTTCTATTTTCCCTAATGTAATGTCAAATTTTAGCAGCCGAATTTTAACCACTGATATTATGGAAGCGAATTTTTTTAACTGAAATAAAATGAACTAAAAAAAATTGCTGTTCGAATATTATACAGGTACATCGTATTTTTAAACCGAACTGAATATTTCGGAAGTGAAATCTGGAAGTTGAAGAGGAAATATTGAATTTATACGAATATTTTAGAATATTTTTGTTGAATTATTCACAGCTTAAATAAACTTTATTAAAATAATTAATAATTTCAGAAGCCAAAAATACAAACCCTGGCAATTTAATTCATTCAAATATAAGCACTTGTTAATTCAATGTATTATTTTTTTCAGTTTGTGCTATTTGACAAGCTTTTTATTTCAATACTTTTGGCATTGATTTAGTTCCATATCTATAGTCAAGTCAGAATCAGAAAGAGCTTTATTGCCAGGTATGTTCACACATACGAGGAATTTGTTTTCGTGACAGAGCTTCTACAGTGCAACAGAATTACAGACAGGACTAAAAAACAGATAATAAATATATTTTAAAAAGTGAATGCAAATATACAAATTGACAAGTGTATGTACAGCTGTATTACTATATACAACATAATATGTGCAGCTGTTATGTGCACATATTAAGTCAAACTTCATTTATAGAGCCGGCAGCTAGCTCTCTGCAACTCTCACATGGTCGCCCACTGAAGCTAAGCAGGGCTGCACCCAGTCAGTACCTGGATGGGAGACCACATGGGAAAGCTAGGTTGCTGCCGGAAGTGGTGTTAGTGAGGCCAGCAGGGGGCGCCCAACCTGCGGGCTGCGTGGGTCCTAATGCCCCAGTATAGTGACGGGGACTCTATCAGTGAGCTCCGTCTTTCGGATGAGACATTAAACCACGACCACGAGAGGTCCTGACTCTCTGTGGTCGTTAAAAATCCCAGGATGTCCTTCGAAAAAGAACCTGGGTTTAACCCCGGCATTCTGGCCAAATCTGCCTACATTTGTTCATTTTCTTTTCGACTTAGTCCCTTTATTAAATCAGGGTCACCACAGCTAGCTGCCGGCAAATTACTTATTAGACAATAAATTCACATTTCGGAGGTGCACTGAAATGCTTTTAATTTGTCATTAAGTGATTCTTGTCTTTAAACCTGCTTCCTGTTCTAAACCTGCTTTATTTGACTGAAAATGACTAATATTTAACACTAATGTCTAATAATGAATGTACTGCTGTCCACAGAAACGGAGGAGAGTTTTGCGGAGCTCAAGAATCTACAATCTTCAAGATCTCCATCATTCGGTGACTTGAGGAACGAGACAGAGCCGGACACTGCAGGTTCATCACTGGGGGTTTATTTATTTATTTATTCACGTCACTTTGAGATATGGTTGCATATTCAAATATTACACCAATAAAGAAGTGAGTAAATATTAGGAGAATGAGGAATTGGGATGAAATGCTCTTTATTTTAGGGTTTACCATGTGAGGGTTTAGAAGTTGATAAAAAAAAAACATTTATAACTTATTAAATCAAATATGTAACAATTAAATTTGCCAGCAAAGACACTACAATGTTTATATTAATTTCTGTAGTATTGTGCCAAAATAAACAGTGAAGAATTAGCATCGCAACTTGTACAGTAAATATTTAAAACTTTCCTTTTATTAAAGGTGCAGTAGGTGATTGTCTTCAGAAACATGTTTTGTTGTGCTGGTTGAAAGTCTCTTCACATTTCAATAGTACTGATTAAAGTAAATGATCTAAATGTGTTTATATGTATTTTTATATTCTGGGTAAGACATAAGACTAAAAAATGTTCATCCAATTAAATATTGTCGGGCCGATAATTACCATAATTCTGCTAAGTAGCCCAAACTGTTTGTCAGCAAATGTAGATTTGTACATCTGCAGCCATTCACACAGATCCGCCATTCACGTGCATGTGAGACAGAAAGTGACAGCAGTAAAAACAAATGCTGAATCAAAACTTTTTAAAATCCTGAATTAATATTGGAGTTAGTTTTGCACGCTGGAGGAAGGCTGACACCATGACTGAAGTGTTTCTGTTAGACAGGTAATGTTCTGTTTTAAAACTCTTTTAGTCACGCAGAGCTGATGTAGATTGTGTTGTTATGAATGGGTTATATGCACAGAAGTGTTGTTCAGCTACTGAAATCTCCTGCCGAAAGATTAATGTGACTATTTTCAGTTTCATAATGTTCCTTTACAGCATCGATAATGTGGATTTTTATTTAGTTTAACAACAAAACATCAGTAAATAGCGCTATTCCACCTAGCCTGCTTTACTGAGCTGAAGTTGGGTTTATATTCACATGGGTTCATTTTTGAACAATGACAGCCTGTGACGCGCTCACTATCGTTTACCATGCTACTCTGAATATTCACTCTGAAATAGCATGTAAGTACAGCTTAGTAATAAGTGTAATTCCTGCATGCCGCTGGCCAACCACTAAGCATACAGTAGTCGACCAGCGATCCTTGCATGCATGAAATATTGCACATTATCACAAGTTTTGCTTGCTACACAACTGAAACGTGCTATATATAATACAGTTCTGCACTGTACATTGAAGAAATGCAAAAAATAAAAAACTCAAAGTATAAATATTTGAAATATGTATTTAAGTACAGTGGTGATTGGATAATTAACTAGGTGAAAAATAAAAAATGTGAACAGAAAAATATCACTTACTGCTAATCTTCACATGCAGACGGTGCTGAAGAAATGAACCGCGAGCTGACAGAGAGTCACACAGCATCTACAGACCAGACTGAAGCCCTCGAGACGCCAGAATCCAGCCAGCAGGACACAGGTCTCTCATTCACATACAAGATTAAAGGTGTTAGATTCAGTATGTTAGTTTTAAGGATATCTATATACTAGTTGGGTCCAAAACAGTGACAAAATTCACATTTAAAAAATATAAAACTCATATAAACATCCAAAGCTTGTAGTTTGTCACTTCCGCCTATGGATCTACGCTTTTATTCACATCACCTCATTCTTCAGTTTCTCATCAAATCTTCTGACCAATCAAATGCATGCCCCGCCCCCTTCAAGAGGCTTTTCCTTTAATGCGCTTGAGCTTAGCCACTCTCACTGGCAGAGCTGTGATAAAACGCTATTGGCTGCTTTATTTAAAAAGGGGAGGAGCTAATATATGTCCTGCCCTCTATTCATTTTTCAGTTTAGATTACATCAAGCACTTCACAGGATCTTTAACACTTCAGACATGAGGAAAACCAAGCTCTGGAAACATTTACACTTATTAAGCTCAACATGAAACAGAAGCTGTAATAAGAGAGGTTAGAATTGTGGCTAAAGATTATGAGGACACTGCAATAAAACCAAAATATATGTCTATGGTTAAATACTTTTCATACTACAATGCTGTTGAATGCTTGATTCTGATTGGCTGATGAGCATTCTAAGGTGTGCTGTTATTTTCAGATAAACGCACAGCTAAAGTAGTTCCGGCAGGTTTTGGGAGCATTACAGCTCTATATCACCACGCTTAATGATTGGAGTTATTTCACAGCTACAACAGACAGAAATCACATCAAAACACAACAGAAGGCTTTGGAGGAGATGTGGAAGAAACTAGTGCTGCACACAGGAGCAGTTTGAGGACAAAAAAAAAAAGTGTATATATATATATATATATATATATATATATATATATATATATATATATATATAGATATATAGATATATATATATGTCTGTGTAGTTTTAGTTTTATATATAATTAAATTATATATTTGTTTATAATATGCTGATAATAGAAAATAATAGAAGGCACAACAAATGTATTATAATATAATTATAATTTTATATATACTGTATATATATATATATATATATATATATATATATATATATATATATATATATATATAAAAACATACATATATATATTTGTTAATAAATAAAGGTTTAAATGAGCGTTTTAAAGAAAATGTCAGAAAAGTGGGCCGTCAAAAATTGATCGGAGAAAGAAGTGGGCCCCAAAGTGAAAAAGGTTGAGAACCCCTGTCCTATGACATTGTATGCCTGCTGGAATTATTCAACAATGCTGCTGAATGCTTGATTCTGATTGGCTAAAGTAGTTCCGGCAGGTTTTGAGAGCATTACCAGCCTGATCTCACGAGGAAACGCAAGTATTTTACGTTATGTCAGTTTAGTGGCTAAATCGTACAAATTCGTATGAGTTCAGTCGTACAAAATTGTACGATTTTTAAAAAGGAGGCGTGGCACCCAACCCCACCCTTAACCCCAACCATCATTGGATGACGAGCAAATCATAGTAAATTGTACGAATTAGATTGTACGAATTCATACGAATTAGCCACTAAATTAAAAAGTTTTTTTTTTAAATCAAAAAGAGATTGCGTTGGCATTACAGCTCCATATCACTACGCTATCACTACGATTAGAGTTATTTCACAGCTACAACAGTCATAAATCACATCAAAACACAACAGAAGGCTTTGGAGGAGATGTGGAAGAAACTAGTGCAATACACAGGAGCAGTTTGAGGACACAAACCTGACAAATTTATGAACTACAACCTCTAAAACGAGTCTGCAGCTGTGGGAACTGTAGTATAAGCAGAATAATTAGTAACCATTGAATTATTAGTAAATAAGGCAGCTTCAAATCAAGCTATTCCTTACAGAATATATAATCCAATATCTCTTAAAAAATGAAAATGGTCTATTTTAATTGGTGACTTTAAACCTTTTAATCAAATTCAGCCCTTCATGAGGAAGCTCTATATTTCAGCAGTCACATGATCTAGGGAATTTTTATGATTTATGATAATTTTTGTAAAACTGATTATATCAGTATATGCAATTAAATTGCAAAGAAACCAATTTTTTGATGGTAAATATGTGGTATTGTTACCAATGTTAATATACACACGATATACATTATAATCATGGTAATATACACTCACCGGCCACTTTATTAGGTACACCTTACTAGTACCGGGTTGAACCCACTTTTGCCTTCAGAACTGCCTTAATCCTTCGTGGCATAGATTCAACAAGCTACTGGAAATGTTCCTCAGAGATTTTGCTCCATATTGACATGATAGCATCACGCAGTCGCTGCAGATTTGTTGGCTGCACATCCATGATGTGAATCTCCCGTTCCACCACATCCCAAAGGTGCTCTACTGGATTAAGTTCTGGTGACTGTGGAGGCCATTTGAGTACAGTGAGCTCATTGTCATGTTCAAGAAACCAGTCTGAGATGATTCGCGCTTTATGACATGGTGTGTTATTCTCCTGGAAGTAGCCATCACAAGATGAGTACACTGTGGTCATAAAGGGATGGACATGATCAGTAAACCCTGTAAACCCTAGAGATGGTTGTGCGTGAAAATCCCAGTAGATCAGCAGTTTCTGAAATACTCAGACCAGCCCGTCTGGCACCAACAACCATGCCACGTTCACAGTCACTTAAATCCCCTTTCTTCCCCATTCTCATGCTCGGTTTGAACTGCAGCAGATCGTCTTGACCATGTCTACATGCCTAAATGTATTGAGTTGCTGCCATGTGATTGGCTGATTAGAAATTTGTGTTAACGAGCAGTTGGACAGGTGTACCTAATAAAGTGACCGGTAAGTGTACACAAAATTTGATGTACACAACATACATTCTGTATTGGTAATATACACAAAATGTCCCTCAATCGATAAATATATACAAAATTATGTTGTTGCTGGCAGTTGTATTCAAATGTAAATGATTAATCAGAATTCTATATGTCTTAATGCATTAACTTTTATTTATTTACTCATTTCACTTCTGTTTTTGACACGTCTTAAAGGTGCAGTAAGTTTGACACCCAGTGGTTGAGCTATGTATTGCATGCCTAGTTCAAAACACATGCAAGCACAGGTTGCCAGATTGACGACACCAACATATAAGTGATTCAACATGTGCATTTAATAATGTTAAAGAGGTTTAATATGTATTAATTAGATTATAATCCTTTCGCTGGAGTGCAGTGAGTGCACTATTCTGTGCTTCTGAATGGCTGTATTTAAATTTCTGTCGTGTTTCGTCTGGTGTAAACAGCCAAATTGCTCATCACTGCAAATCTCATCACATAGCGTGCTGTTAGGACACGGGGTTCCAATGTAACCTGCTCACCTAATGTTTACATTCGTAAAATTGATATTATTTGCTAATTAATAACCTCATGTGGAACTCTGAATCTGCGTCTCACTTCGAAGTCTGCTACTGTCCACCAGAGGTCGCATTTCGGCTGCAGACGCACACTTTGAGAGCCTTCCTGACTGAATGAATTAAATACTCTATTTTCCACCAAGGCAACCCAGGGTGCTGGAATATAATTAGCTAAACTGGCATTGGGCGGGTTAAAAGAACCAAAACAAAGATAGCCGTTCCGTCACGTAACGCACATTTTTAAAGCGGAATATCTGACTTCAGCATTGTTTTCCAGATAAACAAGAATGTTCACTTAGCATGTTTCTTAAATATCTGCAAACATATTAGGATATTTTTATGCTTTAGAAAAGTCAAAAACGTACATACAGCGCCTTTAAGAATCAGTGATCTTTTAGTCAAACATTCAAGAGAAACATTCAATCACACAAAGTCAGAAGCTTTAAACAGAAATGATAAATAAAGTTTATTTCAGCTTTTACATATTTTACTAAGTGTTTGTCTTCTGTGTTTCAGCAGAATCGCCCAGCTTGTGAAAGCTGTACAGTCATCTGTCAAACAAGGTGAGATCAGATGATTATTAGTTTCAGAATCAATGTTATTACAATTCATTAATACAGTCAAGTCAGATTGTCAAACAAAAACTTTACAGATTCAGTAAAATAATCATTTATAAGACGTCTCAAACTCTGGTTAAATTAACTTAAAATGAAATCTTTTAATTTCAGTGTCAAAAATATTGTGCCCAAAGTATCATACATTCAGAAAGTTTCTATTTTCACCAACAAAGATTTCTTTACAAGCTTCAGGCCTGATGATAACCACACAAAAATGGGTTATTTTTGAGAATTTTAACTCTTTAAACAACCAAAACAATGAATTCTATAAATTCTGTGTAAATGCAGACAATTGGATATGAGTCACTTTTAAAAGATGATGTAAGCGGGTCATCAAATTTTTTTTTTAAAAATCGGATACAGTCACAAATTCCAAATTGACCATTAAGATCTGCAGTGTAAATGCAGCTTACAGTTGAAGTCAGAATTATTCGCCCCCTTTTGATTTTTTTTTTTCTTTTTTAAATATTAAATGATGTTTAACAGAGCAAAGAAATTTTCAGAGTATGTCTGAATGTTTTTTTTCTTCTGGAGAAAGTCTTATTTGTTTTATTTCGGCTAGAATTAAAGCAGTTTTTAATTTTTTAAAAGCCATTTTAAGGACAAAATTATTAGCCCCTTTAAGCTATTTTTTTTTCTTATAGTCTACAGAACAAATCATCATTATACAATAACTTGCCTAATTACCCTAACCTGCCTAGTTAACCTAATTAACCTAGTTAAGCCTTTAAATGTCACTATAAGCTGTATAGAAGTGTCTTGAAAAATATCTAGTCAAATATTATTTACTGTCATCATGACAAAGATAAAATAAATCAGTTATTAGAGATGAGTTATTAAAACTATTATGTTTAGAAATGTGTTGAGAAAATCTTCAGATTCTGAACAGAAATTGGGGAAAAAAATAAACAGGGGTGCTAATAATTCAGAGGGCTAATAATTCTGACTTCAACTGTACAACAGTCTGTCCAAGAGTTTTAATAATTTTTTTTTTTTTGAGATTTACAAAATGATTTAAGATCTACAAGACAATATTTCAGTGAATTGAAGACTTTGAAGGCATTGAAGTTTGTTTTTGAAATGTAAGAGGTTTTAAGACCCCATGGACAGACACCCCTGTCTAACACAAAGACAGAAATGTCACCTTATATAAGCTGAAATATGAGCAGTTATTCAATGTTGGTTAACAAAATAGATTTTTTACAGCTTTAGGTTTATGCTCAAATTAAAGCCTTGTTGTAAATTATCTTCTTTCATACTTGACCAGTTGTTGTAGCAACTTTTAGTAATAGTGTATTTTTGTCATTTTTAAAATGTGTACTGTATATCATAGGTCTCAAACTGGATTCCTGGAGGGCCGCAGCTCTGCACAGTTTTACTCCAACCCTAATCAAACACAGCTGATCCTAACAATCAAGGTGTTCAAGACTACTATTGACTATTAAGCAGGTGTGATTTGGAGGTGGCTGGAGCTAAACTGTGCAGAGCTGCAGCACTCCAGGCATTGAGTTTGCGACCATTGGTCTATACAACTTTAGTTTCAGTCATTTTAGCATTTTTATAATAGTGAATAGGGGTGTAACGGATCACGGTTGATCTGTGATTCGTATGGATCACATCCCACGGTTTGGAACACGTGACCCGTGGATTAATAAACTTTTTTACTTGTAGATTAATCCTCAATTTGTAACGATCACAGAGAGATCGCCTCTCGCGTCATTCAAATCACATGTATAAAAACATTTAGGCTTTCCTGTAAAAAATGATGATGACTGAGAAGGTCGTGGTGGGTTATTGGGGATGTGGTGGCTTGTTTAGCCTGCATTAAAGGGCCACAACCCCCCCTGTCTCAGCAGGGTGTTTTCACACCTCTAGTTTGGAAAAAGTCAGGAAAGTGGGCGTGTCCAGCTCTGTTTAGGTGGGAGTGTTGGGGGAGGGAAAGAGGAAAGGATTTGCAAATATGGGAGTTTCTGTTTGGGCACTGATTTTCAGAGGCGAGGCAAAACAAACACCGATGCAGGGGAGAAAGACAGTGACTGTGTTTACATGGACATCAGTAATCGAATTACTTGCCAAATGATTAATTTGTCGACTTTAACTGCAGTTTGGCACTTTAACTTTTTATTCAGGAACATTTCATGCATGTCCCCCATGACAAACGAGATACTGAAAGCGAGAAACTGCTGGAGAGTGAAGTTATAATGGAGTGTTTGATACCGCACGGCGAATGGGAGAAAAAAATCCTCTGCATTTCTCTGTAACTTAGATGCACTCGGTAGGTAGCGACAGAAAGCCGTATGTATATAGACTATCCTATCACAAAATGCGGCGAAAATCCTACACGACAGTAATAGTTTGATTGCGGTGTTTACATTCGGAGAGCAGCATTTACAGCGGATCTGTCAGTCTATAATATTGTAGTGATATTAACATACTGTAAACTTAGTAACTAAATCATTTTGACAATGGTCTGTCTTTAAAAACTGAAAGAGCTCTGCTGACCATACAAAGTAACTTTGGCATCTGAATGAACAAACAAAGGGCACTGCTCACACACACACCAAATCTGTAGACAGGACAATCTATACAAACTGGAGCTGTGTCTTTTTTTAAAAAGAGACGAGCGGCAAATTGGAATTTCACCATTTACAGATGCGAAAAGCTCTCGAGTTAAAAACGTTCCTTACAAATGCATTCTGTCGCGTGTTGCGTGCACTGTAATCCACACGTGAGTCCAGCTACACTCTCATAGCGAGGAAATGAAAACAAAACCTTCGTTGAGGCACAATAATAAATGCAACACTGATGACCCATGTCTCCAAATTCTTGTTCTTCCACTTGTTTTGGCAACACAACGTGGCGTCTCTCTGTCATCTGAAAACTGTAACAGGTAAAACAGTCTTCGAAGCTATCATGCATATTAATGAAGTTGCGCCGCATACACAATAGAGCGCGCTGATTGGTTTGAACAAAGTCTTTCTCATGAATTAATGCTGCACACTCAGAGACGTCACGATGCACTCGCAGGTACAGACAGCCACTCTCCATGCTGGATTTACATGCAAGTATCTAATGGCCGTGACACAGCTTCAAAAATTAGTTTCAAACCGGAAGTACGAATTTGCTCAAAATAACGCAAAAACAAGCAATTTTCACTTTTTAGTGCAATATATGTGTCCTAATCGTGTTTATAGCAGCGTGGGACACATATATGACTGTCAACAGCTAAAAAAATGTGTTTTGGTGTTTCGTGACCCTTTAATGCATTCAGTGTATGCTGCATGATTAATCATTAACAAATCAGAATCTCAACACCCACGCAACATAAATGATAAATGATGGTGATTTGCATGGTGTTTATTGATGCTTCAAATCGCTGCATTCAAATCTGTGTTTGCAAAACGCAAAAATCAAGAAAGAGATTTAGTCTTTAGTGTTTTGAGTTAGTTATGAAGTTACAAGCAGTCAAAAAACACAGAAGTACTGGGAGAACAGTTTATAGTTTAGATAAAACCACTGATGTTTATGGTAAATCACCGTCATACGCATTTAACTTGACACATCAAAAAATATGCCACTGAATAATTCTTCAAAAATGATCATCTAGCAGTGAAACGAAGTTTTATGAGTGAATAATTGAATCATGTATTGAAAATGAGACTAAAACTAAATATGGATTGTACAAATTATGTTAGATTTCTACATTTAGCGTCATCAGTGTAGGGGATCAACCTATGTTATAAGATCGATCAGGGATTTATTAGCTCATATCAATGAATCGGATCTTGAAGATTCGACTCAATTGAGTCAGATTGAATCAGATTAAAAGATTCACACTTTATCTATCATTTGTCCGTATCGAATTTTACCGATCTTGTTTATATTATTTTCAAGTCCAACGATAATAACATGACACAGAATCGGGTTAACTTTTAGCAAGGCAACAAGATCTACAGCTCAAGGCAATGACTTAGAAGCACATAAACAAGAACACAGTTCCTACAAAAGGAGAACAAAGATTTATTGAGCTACACTACAATACATGAAACTAACTGCTTAATAAGCAAACAACAAACAAACGCACACACACATTCACACATACAGGCAGTGCAGAATTATTAGGCAAACTAGTATTTTGACCACATCATCCTCTTTATGCATGTTGTCTTACTCCAACCTGTATAGGCTCGAAAGCCTACTACCAATTAAGCATATTAGGTGATGTGCATCTCTGTAATGAGAAGGGGTGTGGTCTGATGACATCAACAGCCTATATCAGGTGTGCATAATTATTAGGCAACTTCCTTTCCTTTGGCAAAATGGGTCAAAAGAAGGACTTGACAGGCTCCGAAAAGTCAAAAATAGTGAGATATCTTGCAGAGGGATGCAGCACTCTTAAAATTGCCAAGCTTCTGAAGCGTGATCATCGAACAATCAAGCGTTTCATTCAAAATAGTCAACAGGGTCGCAAGAAGCGTGTGGAAAAACCAAGGCGCAAAATAAACTGCCCATGAACTGAGAAAAGTCAAGCGTGCAGCTGCCAAGATGCCACTTGCCACCAGTTTTGCCATATTTCAGAGCTGCAACATCACTGGAGTGCCCAAAAGCACAAGGTGTGCAATACTCAGAGACATGGCCAAGGTAAGAAAGGCTGAAAAACGACCACCACTGAACAAGACACACAAGCTGAAACGTCAAGACTGGGCCAAGAAATATCTCAAGACTGATTTTTCTAAGGTTTTATGGACTGATGAAATGAGAGTGAGTCTTGATGGGCCCGTGGCTGGATCGGTAAAGGGCAGAGAGTTCCAGTCCGACTCAGACGCCAGCAAGGTGGAGGTGGAGTACTGGTTTGGGCTGGTATCATCAAAGATGAGCTTGTGGGGCCTTTTCAGGTTGAGGATGGAGTCAAGCTCAACTCCCAGTCCTACTGCCAGTTTCTGGAAGACACCTTCTTCAAGCAGTGGTACAGGAAGAAGTCTGCATCTTTCAAGAAAAACATGATTTTCATGCAGGACAATGCTCCATCACACGCGTCCAAGTACTCCACAGCGTGGCTGGCAAGAAAGGGTCTGAAAGAAGAAAAACAATTGACATGGCTTCCTTGTTCACCTGATCTGAACCCCATAGAGAACCTGTGGTCCATCATCAAATGTGAGATTTACAAGGAGGGAAAACAGTACACCTCTCTGAACAGTGTCTGGGAGGCTGTGGTTGCTGCTGCACGCAATGTTGATGGTGAACAGATCAAAACACTGACAGAATCCATGGATGGCAGGCTTTTGAGTGTCCTTGCAAAGAAAGGTGGCTATATTGGTCACTGATTTGTTGTTTTTTTGTCTTTGAATGTCAGAAATGTATATTTGTGAATGTTGAGATGTTATATTGGTTTCACTGGTGAAAATAAATCATTGAAATGGGTATATATTTGTTTTTTGTTAAGTTGCCTAATAATTCTGCACAGTAATAGTCACCTGCACACACAGATATCCTCCTAAAATAGCTCAAACTGAAAACAAACTAAAAACTACTTCCAAAAATATTCAGCTTTGATATTAATGAGTTTTTTGGGTTCATTGAGAACATGGTTGTTGTTCAATAATAAAATTAATCCTCAAAAATACAACTTGCCTAATAATTCTGCACTCCCTGTACACACCGAGGCAGTTCAGAGGATGCAAAATGAGTAGACAACCGTCCCAAATTAATTCTAGTACTTCTTACTAGATCTTAGAATCACCTGAGAAACCACAAAAGCAGAGATTTGACTTATCTTTAACTACTTAAGATCATATGCACCAGATCAGCAAGAGACAATTTGTTCGTGTTACTTGCGAATTTGTTGAGGTCTTGACTTGAGTGTCCTCGCCGGGCTGGCCTGAGGAAACACGCGGCGTGGTGACACGCTTCTGGTGACGCCTTTGGGATACCCTCGCTCGTGAGTGGAGGTTGTTCTGGGTTGCCAGGGTAACGGACTTTGCTAAGAGTCCGTTTGGGGAAGTTCGTGCGGTTTCAGAGGTCCGAAAACCTAGGAGGTTTGCATGGAGAGTTTGTGGTGACCCAATCGCGTGGCGGCGCGGTGTCCGGGCAGGCGAGAAGGGGCAGAAAGCAACAGCCAACTAATGCAAAAGGCAACGTTTTAGTGAATTTTTAAGTGACCCATATTGATCCATCCCCATGGCACTGTCTTCCAATGAGCAGTTGCCATGAAGGGCGGGGCCACGTCCCGTACCAGCGTAGTAAGGGTCAATCATTAACAGACTGCATTTGATTTCACGTGGTAAAATCTCTTGTAAGATTGTAACTATCTTACATCAAATGTTACAAGACGAATACTGTTTGTACTACTAGTTTCTCATCTACACCAACGTATTGCAAATGTAACTAGGTTTTGTTTAATACCAATCATCAAACATTTCAGACACATACAGATCATTTTAATCTGCTATAAGGGTTAAAACAACACATTCATCAACCTGGTTGGTTTGAATAAACACAGCACATGAGGAAACCTATGGCATATTATTCAAAGATGTATCTGCCTTAGTTCTAACATTTTAAGAGATCGTCTTTTATTTGTATGCATTAATTGCCAGAGATGTCTTTGTCTCTACGGAATTTGTACATCTGGCTGCAAGCAGGATGTCCCGAGGCGAACACATGGCCACATGACCGGTCATTCAAAAGTCTCGTGAGGAGAGATCCCGCCGAAACTTTGTAAAACCTCATTGTTTAGATGATTAATCATTTCCGAATTAGGCTGAAGGGTCCTTGAACATCTGCAGCCAAAGTATATGGGAAGAGAGTCAACTGAACTGGCCCCCCTGTTATTGTGAGGGGTGTAAGCCCTCGAGCTAGTTCAATGAATAAGACAATTTGGCGCCCAAAATTCCAAGCCTGATTCAAACTGGTTTTTGATTTCTGCAACATCCTTTGCATTGAGTTCCAACATCAGCAACAGTAGTAACAGTGAATTTTTCACAGTATTGAATATTTAACCATTTATTTTTATTCAGCTGATCATTTCTTCATTTTATTTTTAATTAAATTACAGGTTCTCCGTTCTGTTTGTTAAAACCAAAAGATTCTTGCAGTGCTGTTTTTGTAATAAAGGAATATCAAATGACATTTGTCTCCTCCCCTTTTTAGCTGATCCAAAAAAAGGGTCCGATCTGTGACAAAAAAACCATCATGTGATCCAAACCGTGAGATTTATGATCCGTTACACCACTATAATGAAATGTGTGGTTTATATTTGTAACATTTCCCTATGGTTTAGCCTTGTCAGATCTGTTAATATGATTTGTTTCTGTTGTTCTCCAGCAGTGTGAAGATGACATGAAGCAGCTCAATAATCAGCTGGAGATTTAACTCTTCATCTTCAGTCTATCATCAATCATTTACATGAAAATTAAACACTCTCTAGTCTGTTTTTATACTTAATACTCCTGGTGTGAGGCTGATCTGCTTGGCTCAAACTGACAATAGTTTAGTTTAAATGATTTTTACACTTTATTTACTGATTTCATCACATACAAATGTGAGGCATTTGACCAGAACAAGTCCAGTGAGCAGCCGAGTGCTTTCCATAAAGCATTGTTATCATATACAGTAATTT
The DNA here is from genome assembly GCA_903798195.1 of Danio kyathit. NCBI lineage: Eukaryota > Metazoa > Chordata > Actinopteri > Cypriniformes > Danionidae > Danio > Danio kyathit. Next base: position 64,423,023 of record LR812527.1, read on the forward strand.
ACAGTCATTCTTACTGATCCTGATCAATCAAAGCGAGCATCTCGTCCTCATCGAAAGACCTCTGGAACATCTCAGTGATGGTGAGCTGCTGACGATCCTGAAAGACCACACAACATCTTTAAAGGAGACCCGTTATGCTCTTTATTCAAGATGTAAATTAAATCTGTGGCGTCCCTAGAGTGTGTGAAGTTTCAGCTCCAAATACTTCACAAATAATGTTTTCTAACTCTCTGAAACGGACCCTTTCAGGCTTTGATCCTAATTGTGGCGTTTTGGTGACTGTCGCTTTAAATTCAAATGAGATTGTGCTCTTTTCAGAAGAGGGCGGAGCTACAGATGGCTGTACATCAGCATAGTGGCAGATGCAAAACAAGCCTAACATGATCTGTGTGAAAAACTGAAAATGTGTGTGTCAGTGTGTGAGAATGCGTCAGTCTATGGAGACTCCTGTCGCTGTTCATTTGTGCTTCATCTAAACCTCCATATTTATAATTCTCTTAGTCTATGCTGATGTTATCTTCAGCAGCTCAAACACTAATGGCTAATGGACAGACGGCTGCTACTCACTCAGGGCTGTTTATGCTAATGAGGGAGAGATAGTCAATAATGGGCGGGGCTTTCCCCCTCTGATGACACGTACAAAGGGAGAATGTCAATCAAAGTGTTTCTGCAGACTGTACAGTTATAATTAAACATTGCTTTATAGCTGGTTGAACCCAACTATCTGTCCACCTATTTTTATGCACATTTTATACACAACGGAAACGGAAAATGCTGAAACATATGTGCATAACTGAGTCGGAAACACTTTTTATCCGATAAGAAAAAATGTGCATGAACTACAACGGAAACACATTTTCATGTCATGTGATTGCAAAGTCGTAAGACATAAGTTTGATACACACCCTGCTGTGGAAGCTGGCAGATTCTGCATTCTCTGAAATGTTGGATTCGGACAAGCCGACCTGTTCCAGAACATTCATTTTGGCTTGTATCATCGGCCTGAGAAACACAGGGAAACAGTGGCATTAAACATGACAAATGTTACAGTTAAATAATTAATAAGAAGAACACCAATTTAAGGAAATTAACTATAATGAGTTTCAAAAATAATAGTAATATATATATGTGTGTGTGTGTGTGTATATATTAATAATTATTAGCCCCCCTGTTTATTTTGTTTCCCCAATTTCTGTTTAATAGAGAGCAGATTTTTTCAACACATTTCTAAACATAATAGTTTTAATAACTCATCTCTAATAACTGATTTATTTTATCTTTGTCATGATGACAGTAAATAATATTTGACTAGATATTCTTCAAGACACTTCTATACAGCTTAAACTGACATTTAAAGGCTTAACTAGGTTAATTAGGTTAACTAGGCAGGTTAGGGTAATTAGGCAAGTCATTGTATAATGATGGTTTGTTCTGTAGACTATTGAAAAAAATATAGCTTAAAGGGGCTAATAATATTGACCTTAAAATGGTGTTGAAAAATTAAAAACTGCGTTTATTCTTGTAGAAATAAAACAAATAAGACTTTCTTCACACAGCAAAAATTCTGGTGTTAAATATACCGTGTGATTTTTTTGGTGTTGTTCAGTGTTAAAACACGGAGTACATTTCAATCCATGAGTGTAAAAGAGCGTATATTTAGGAGGGTTTTTTTTTTCAGTGTTAAACTTTTAACCCAATATGCAGTGTATTTTCCACTAGTGAATGGAAGTCGTTTTTATTACTTGAACCGGTTCTTTCGTACAAACAGCGATCAAACCATTATGTTTTACGAGTCTTGATGATATTATAAATTATAAGATATAATAAAATAATTCTCATCAAAAGCAGTATGCACTCATTAGCTTATACACATGAACTCTGTGAGTAATGTACAAATTTCACACTTTAGAAAGTGTTACTTTAACTCCAAAATGGAAGGATAAACATCATTTGGGAAATATTTAAAACAGAAAAAAAATCAAAGGTGGGCTAATAATTTTGACTTTAACTGTGTGTGTGTGTGTGTGTGTGTGTGTGTGTGTGTGTGTGTGTGTGTGTGTGTGTGTGTGTGTGTGTGTGCGTGTGTATATCTATATAGTAATAAACAATTTTAAATCACCTTAATTTTAATAATTATGAATTGTTGATATTTAAATTTTATCATTTGACATTCTAAGCATCATACACATTTATTTTAAACAAAATCTAAAACTGTTGTAACCATTTAAAATTAATTGCAAACATCATTTGATATAAAGACTTGATATTCTGGAAATTTGACATCCTTTAGAGTCAAATGATCTTCATAAAATTATTTTGAACTGAACTTTGCAACTATTGTAACCATTTTAAATTAATTTGACATCCATGGTGTCACTATATGTTTAATGCAAAGATAATCTAAGCTAAATGAAAACACCACACTTATTACACATATTATATTTAAAATAAATAAATAAATGTACTGTATAATGTGACATCTAATGTATCATAATAACCATTTAAAAACAAAATAAAATTATTTGATGTTCATCTGGTAGCTTTTGCAAGTCTGAGGAAAACAAGAGACTGCGAGTTTACAGGTGTGTGTGTGTGTGTGTGTGTGTGTGTGTGTGTGTGTGTGTGTGTGTGTGAGATCGCAGTCTCCTCACCACAGGTAATCGTCCGCTGTGCCTTTGGCCACCAGGTAATGAATGTCCACATTACTGGTCTGACCGATTCTGTGAACCCGATCCTCAGCCTGAATCAGGACCTGAAGGAAACCAGCACAGCTCACTAGTGTACTAGCAGAACTATTACACACTTTTGATTGTGCTGAAATTATGAATATGTCACATTCTATGCTTCAAATATATATATATAAAGTGATTTAAAATAAATATGTAAATAAAAATAAAAACATAATAAAATTAACTTCTGAAGGCACAAATTGTAAAATAAAAAAAAATTAATACAGTACTACAGTAAAATGATCTAAACTGTGATGAAAAGTAGTAAAACACATTATTTATTATTTAATTATATTATATATATTAAAAAAAGAAAATCCATCTACATTCATGTTTCGCAGACATGATGATGAGTGAACTTCCATGACTTTAAATGTCATATTATTTTTCCCCTTTAATTTGATATTAAATTACAGTCAATAAATGTTTTTATTTTAGGTAAATACATAAAGCTGTGGATGATTTTTCAGATTTGAGATCACCAGCATTATATATATATATATATACAGTTGAAGTCAGAATTATTAGCCCGCCTGAATTATTAGCCCCCATTTATTTCTTTCCCCAAAAAATTTCTTCAACACATTTCTAATCATAATAGTTTTAATAACTCATCTCTAATAACTGATTTATTTTATCTTTGTCATGATGACAGTAAATAATATTTGACTAGATATTTTTCAAGACACTTCTATACAGCTTAAAGTGACATTTAAAGGCGTAACCAGGTTAATTAGGCAAGTTTTTGTATAATGATGGTTTGTTCTGTAGACTATTGAAAAAAATCTAGCTTAAAGGGGCTAATAATTTTGTCCTTAAAATGGTTTTAAAAAATTTAAAACCGCTTTTATTCTAGCCGAAATAAAACAAATAAGACTTTCTCCAGAAGAAAAAATATTATCAGACATACCGTGAAAATTTCCTTGCTCAAGTTAAAAAATCATTTGGGAAATTAAAAAAAAAAAAAAAAAAAAAAAAAAAAAAAAAAGGAGGCTAATAATTCTGACTTTAACAACTGTATATGTGTGTGTGTGTGTGTGTGTGTGTGTGTGTGTGTGTATATGTGTATATGTATATATATACATACATACATACATACATACATACACACACACATACACACACACATACACACACACACACACATACATACAGTTGAAACCAGAAGTTTACATACACTGTATAAAAAGGCACATAATCAGTAAAGTCAGATGTTAATATGACTAAACTTTTTCTCTTAGGTAAGTTAGGATTATCAAATGTGTTTCTGTTATGCTTAACAGCAGAATAATGAGAGAGATATTTTTGGAGAAATTGTTATAACTTTTCTTGAAAGTCAAGTTTACACACAATAAGATTATTCTGCCTCTGAAAAAGCTCAGATGATGGTGTCAAGGTTTTGGAAGTTTCTGATTGGCTAATTGACAACATTTGAGTTCATTGAAGGCACAACTGTAGAATAGTATTTAAGGAAAACCTCAAACACACTGCTTCCTTGTGTGACAACATGGGAAAATCAACAAGCCAGAATCAACAAAAAAGCCAGATTACAATTTGCTAAATTACACTGGGAAAAAGAATAATTGTTAGAGACATGTCCTGTGGTCTGATGGAACTAAGATTGAACTGTTTGGCCATAATGACCAGTGTTACATTTGGAGGACAAAGGGGAAAGCTTACAAGCCTATAGGAACACCATCCCAACTGTGAAGTATGGGGGCGGCAGCATCATGTTGTGGGGCTGTTTTGCTGCAGAAGGGACTGGTCCACTTCACAGCATAGATGGCATCATGAAGAAAGAACATTATGTAGAAATACTGAAGCAACATCAAGACATCAGCCAGGAAATTAAAACTTGGCCACAAATGGGTCTTCCAAACAGACCATGACACTAAGCATACTGCCAAATCAGTTCAAATGTGCTTTAAGGACAACAGAGTGAATGTTTTGGAGTGGCCATCACAAAGCCCTGAGCTCAATCCTATAGAAAATGAGTTGAAAAAGCTTGTGCGAGCAAGCCAACAAATCTGACTCAGTTGCACCAATTCTGTCAGGAGGAATGGGCCAAAATTCCTGCAAACTATTGTGAGAAGCTTGTGGAAGGAGACCCAAAACATTTGACCAAAGTTCTACAATTTAAAAGCAAAGCTAAAAAAATAACAAGGAAATGTTTGTAAACTTTTGACTGTCTAGAAATTAATAAAAAATCCTCAAAAAAAAAAAAAAAAAATTCTCTCATTATTCTGGTATTAAGCGAATGTAAATGATTTAGGTAATCCTAACAGACCTAAAATAGTAAACATTTAGTCTGATTTACCATCAGATATTTTTAAAAATGGGTATGTTCCTTTTTTTTTTAGAGTGCATGTAAACTTCTGGTTTCAACTGTATATATATAGTCTTAGGATATCTACAAGCTAGCATGAACCAAAAAAAGTGACTAATTTTACATGTAGAAGATACAAAAATCCAAAGCTTGCAGGTTTGTTACTCCCAGCTAAGTGAATCAACAACCTTACCTCATAATTTAGTTTCTCATCAAATCTTCTGACCAATCAAATGCTCTCTAATATCAAACATCCCCCTTCAAAACACTATTGCTTTATTCATTTGAGCTCAACCATACTCACTGGCAGAGCTCTGGTAAACAATAAATGCTATTGGCTGTTTTTTTTTAAAGGGGGAGGGGCTACTTTATCAGCATATATTCAGGAATCAGAGACTGATATTTAATATTTTTTAAGACGTTTTTTAAGTCTCTTTCCATACATTTTAAGACCTCATCGCCAATTTAGCTTTCAACATTGCGGACATTTTAACTTGAAGTATATTTACTAAATACTGCTTGTAACTAATCCTAAACTAAAACATTATTCATATACTGAATAAAAATGCTAATCCAGCAGGTGGCGTCTACAACAGCCGGATGGTTTCCTTGGTTTCTGCAGTAAACAAAGCAGCGTGATGTCAAATCTAGCAGGACTTTATCGATTTCATAAACCACACACCATCCCAATATTTAAAGATTAAATTCAGGCAAACATTAGCATACCGATACAAAACTGAATACCTCGTAAAACACCATCTAAGATTTTTTAAATGCTTTTATAGGGCCTTAAATTTCTCTAAATGGATTTATGAAACCCCGTGGACAGTGTTTATATCCCATGTCTTCATGTTTCGGTTCAAATTGCGTCACACATCGAGCAAAAATGCATATTTCATGGGACCTTCAAAATGAGAACAGATTTCAGTTTGGCAACTAGCTGAAGTAAACACATTATTGCACTTTAAGATCTGATATGTAAACGTTTGTGATGACTGTAGTGCAGTATGAGTGTGTTTCTCACTCCGGGGTTCCAGAAGAGCTCCGCGAACACCACGAGTGCTGCCGAGTGCAGTGTGAGCCCCATGTTAGCGGCGGTGATGGACAGAACGGCCACACAGCTCTGCTGGGACGCCTGAAAACGCTCACACAGCAGCTGACGCTCCGCTGACGGTGTTGAACCGTCGATACGGATGAAGCTGATGCCCTGAACACACAAACAACACACCATACACTAGGGCTGAACAATATATCACTTGAGCATCAATTTCGCAATGTGTGTATCCTCAAATGTCACATTGCAGGATTAAGATTGATTAAAGGTATGATTAAATACATACATTTTGTAGATTATTTATAAAATGATGACCATCTTATTTTAAGTTTGATTGTTATATTTTTGAATACTGTTAGACTCCCCAGAAAACCATACAGCACTGTTTATTTCTTTATTTTTGCTCTGTCGTATTTATATATGCTTGTCATTTATTAGATATATATATATATATATATATATTTTAATACTTTTATTTTAAGGTTTTTTTTAAGTACAACAAAAAAAAAAAATACGGAAGTCCTAAGAGGCCATGCATTAAAATATTTTTTCTCTCTTGTTATGTCGTGATCACGACTTAATTATCTCGTGATCTCGACATAACTCGTTTTCTCGTGATCTCGACATAACAAAAAGTTGTTATGTCATGATCACGACTTAATAAAGTTGTTATGTTGTGATAACGACTTAATTTTCTCGTGATCTCGACATAATAAAAAGTTGTTATGTTGTGATCACGACTTATTTTTTTTGCTTTTATTTATGTATTAATTATTATTAATATCTGGCAAATGTCTGGCCAGAGAGTCTACACCGGCCCTGCGAACAGGGAGAGAATAGCCCAACTGCAGACACGCATTTGTGCAACACATTAAAGGCATTCAGAACAGCCATAATATGAGAGCAAACGCTCGTGCTCATGATTAATGTACATTTATGATTATATTCACGTATTTGATTATATACCATTATTTACAATAATATTCCCTCAACTGTTACCATTTTAAGGCAACTCTATATGGCGCAAAATAAGTTGCTGCATGCATGAATTAAATTATGAAGAATGATGAAGATGCTGCACTTGCTTTGATCCTTTCCGCAAATTATTTACAACTTTAAAATTGCGCCATAGAGTTGCTTTAAAATGGTAAGAGTTGATGCAAATTATTGTAAATAATGATCATATTCATGAACATAATCATGACTGTACATTAATCAGGAGCACGAGCGTTTGCTCTCATATTATGGCTGTTCTGAACGCCTTTAATGTGTTGCACGAATGCGCGTCTGCAGTTATTCTCTCCCTGTTCACAAGGCCGGTGTCCTGACATTTGCCAGATATTAATACTAATACTACTACTATACTACTACAACTAATAATAATAATAATTAATACATAAATAAATAAATTAGTTTAAATAAGTCGTGATGACATAAGTTTTTGTTATGTCGAGATCATGAGAAAAATAAGGCGTGATCACGAGAAAACAACTTTTTTGTTATGTCGAGATCACGAGATAATTAAGTCGTGATCACGACAAAAACAAGAGAGAAAAAAATATTTTAATGCATGGCCTCTTAGGACTTCCGTAAAAAAACAAAACAAAACAAACAAACAATATTGTCTCAGAGTATGCACATTTTGCAGGTAAATATATGAATTGCCATACATGTGGGTTCAGCTGTTGGTGATACAAAATGTAATGTTACACAGTATGAGGACATCAAAAAGTCCTATAAGGTAGTGTGCCGGTCAGTTTTCATGAGGGGTGCTGGATTGGGATAGAGCACGTTTCAGGTCTAAGTATCCAAGAAAGAGTTCCCAGGTAGCAAAGAATTTTTCGTTAGAATTGGACCTAATAAATCTGAGCCTTTCCAAGTGGATAACGGAGGCCATATCCATTAACCAGGTTCGAAAAGAAGAAGATAAAGGAGATTTCCAGTTTTTTTAGTATTAGCCGCTTGGCCACAGGCATGCCTAGAGTAAGGGCTTGTTGGAGATGTTTTGGAAGGGTGAGGGAGTGTTCTGAAACACCAAAAATAGCAAGCTCTGTGTCCGGTTGGAGGGAAATATTATAGGCCTTAGAGTATAAATCAAAAATGTTTGTCCAAAAATTGAACAAAATAGGGCAAAACCAAAACGCATGAGCTGTGGTGTCTTCTGTAGTTTGACACTTGTCACACATAGGTGAAATAGAGGGGAAAATGTTGTGTAATTTGGTTTTGGTATAGTGCAGGCGATGCAAAACTTTAAACTGTATTAACTGGTGCCTACTGTTTACCGAAGAGGACCGTACTGTAGACAGGCACTTATCCCATAGTTCCTCTGATATCTCAGTAGTTCCAAGTTCACCCTCCCAAGCCAGTTAAAATTTCTCATTAGAAGTTGAGGCAGAGGTTTCAAACAACCCAACAAAATTTGAAATATATATATATATATAAAATAATAATAATAATAATAATTTAAGGTAATCTGAATGGTTTCTAGGTGTTGTGGGTCAATGGTATGTGGTTGCTATGCCAGTTTTATATATATATATATAAAAAAAAATTTTATATATATATATATATATATATATATATATATATATATATATATATATATATATATATATATATATATAAAAAATAATAATAATAATAATATTTAAGGTAATCTGAATGGTTTCTAGGTGTTGTGGGTCAATGGTAGGTGGTTGCTATGCCAGTTTTATAAAAAATATAAAATAATAATAATATATATATAAAATAATAATAATAATAATAATAAATAAAATAAACTGTATCAGACAGACCTTCTCCCCAAGTTCTTTGGTTATACTGTCCAGCACCAGTTTGTGATGAGCAAACACCAGAAACTTCTCTCGTCCGCACTCCAACATGTCTGAGATATACTCCCTAAAAACACATCAAAAACAGAGTTTACCATGACCAATATACTATTAACAACATGTTGTAAGTCTACAGCATGCTGGTCTACAAGTCTATAGCAGGCTGGTATGTTTTAACAATCTATCATTAGTGAATTAACAGGTCACTAATGTTCCTGTTGCATTCATGTCGTTTACAGCATGCTTCAGCACACTGATTTAACTAATCAAATAGAAGTATCACCATAATAAATAAGTGCATGTTTTGTGTGTGTTTGTGCGCGAGTGTGTGTGTGTGTGTAAAGGAACTCAATGAAGCTGTGATGTTTGTATTGCACTCATAAAAGACAGACGTACGTGATGGCTCTGATCTTGGCCTCTGCTGTGTGGTTGAAGAAAACCAGGAGCGCTTCTTTCTCTTGGGATTTCTGCACATAAACACAGAAAAGCCATTATTTATTTATGCCAAACATATCCATTGCCAGTTTATCCCAACTATTATCAATTCTTGTTGAACACAAAATGAGACTTTTTTTTTATGCCAAAATGGTAATAATCCTAAAATAAGCAGATAATAGATAGTTTCCCCCTCTAAATTCTTGGCATTAAAAAACCCCTTCAATTTATGGCACTTCTCTGAAATATGTATATTGTTGTTGAGCATTTAAATAACAATATTTCTTGTGATATAATATTTTCCTAAAGAAATGCTATTTAAAAAAAACATTTATTTACGTAATGATACTAAAAGAAACAGGTAACGGGTATTTTTCAGATCGATTTAAATTTAATTTAGGCAACAAAAAAAATAATAATAATTCAAGGTGCAAACATTTAGGGCTCTATTTTAACAATCTAGGCACAAAGTCCAAAGCTCATGGAGCAAAAGCATTAAGGGCGTGTCCGAATCTACTTTGTTATTTTAAGGACGGAAAAATACCGTCTGCGCCCCTGCGCATGGTCTAACAGGGTTGTGCTTATTCTCATAATGAGTTCTGGGTGTGTTTTGAGCATACCATGCATTAAATCAATCAGAGTCTCATCTCCTATTCCGTTTAAGAGTCAGTTGCGTCGTGCTATGGCACATTTGCTACTTACATGGCGGACTTTATAGGTGGAAAAACTGAAGCTTCACTAGTGAGAAAACAGTTAAACAGAGCATCTGCAGCGAGAAGATAAAGAACGAGCCTCCTCCATTCAGCCTCTTTACCTTACTTTTACTCTTTACTTTACTCCTTTACTTTGGTGGAGTAAGGAAACGATGGAAACTCTCTCCACTGAAGACATCCATCAGCCTACATATTTAACTTAGTTTGTTAAGCGCAAAGATTTGTTTCAAAACGCATTTCAGAATTCTAAACATAGGTTTCTATCAGGGTACATACACCACGACGAGACGGTTCATATTTCTGCCGAGCCACAGAGTGTGTGATGCCCTTTATATAAAAAACACACGTCCTGTTCTTATGCCCCATATGGTGATGCAGATGTCTCCAAAACCCAACAGGTGGACAAATTTACACTTGTGTTATTAAAACAAATATAAATATGCAGATAATATATAATACTGCAAATAATAATAACATTATACACATGAAGATTGTTATGAAGAAACTGAAAAAGCCCCCTGAGGTGAAGAAGGCATGGAGGCAGTGGTGTTTATATTTATGTAAAAAATAATAATTTTTGTAACATTTTAATCCTTAATTGTTTTCACATGTAAAGATATTTGTGTGTTGCTGCACATCCTGTGTGTATTTAGCAACGTGTAAGCATTTGGATCTGCATAGGCACATAACTAACGCGCTCTGCGCTGGACTTGAGCTGCTAGAGCAGCTTTTAGTTGGTCAATGGAGCAGTCTGTTTCAGTTCTTCATAATAGCAACACGCCAACAATGCGCCTTAACACACCTCCTTGTCAGTCCAGCAAACCCATGAGTCCACAAAGTGGCACAAATGGATATGCTATTTAAGCAACGTGGCGCAAAACATAAAAATTACGGTTGCGCTGGTCTGACAAACAACAAATCGTGCCAAACACGTCTTGCGCCATATTGCGCCTAGTGTATGGTAGGACTCTTAGTCTTAAAAAAAAAAAAAAACACTATCAATGGTTGAAAAGCTTGGCAGATTTTCTGATTCTTATTGGCTGTTGTCGTTTTCTTCTCTTTACTTGACTCCTGCCATTAGTATTTATTATCTATATAGAAATAGCCAATAGCAGAACAGCACCTACTAGTGAGGTGGGGCTAAAGATAATTCCTGATTAGGTCAATTGTGGATAAACACCCTATGCATGCAACCAAGCGGCAACCTCCCGCTCTCCCTCGGGAAGCCAATACGGAAGTAACTAAAACTGCAATTCATCGACTCGCCTTGGGGGGCTGGCTCCATGAAGTCCAAGGGCTTTCTTTCTGCATTGGTAAATTGGCCATTTTTACAGCTGATAAAAACATGTTTACAGCCTGGTACAAACGATGGCTTTGGTGCATATAGCTATGATTACCCTTCATGACAACTCTGAGGGGGGTGAATTTTTTTATAACTCATCCGTTTCGTTTTTATTAGGTTATATTAAGTTTGCATAATTAAGGGCGGGGCCACTTGAGTGACAGCTAGCCCTCGCTGCTCGCTGTCTCGTCACCTCAGCTGATTCTGGCTAATTAGCCGCTGAGCTCGGCAAATAAATCGTGTATTTGTTTTGTTTAATGTTTCTTTACACCTTCATTTGCCTTTTGGAATTATTTCCTGCAATTATCAGATGATATGGCATGCTGTGTGAATTTAATTGTGCTTACAAACCGTTCAAGTTACCTTCATTTCACAGGTGAGTGAAATGATATACTTCTATACCATCTCTATAAATGTATTTGTTTTATTTAAGATCATTTATCATTTAAATGTTCTTTAGACCAGTATTGCACTCCAGAATCTGACAGATTGATTAGCTGTAGGCTATAAAACAGTCATCTGAAGCGTTGTCATACAGTGTTAGTGCTGGATTTTTATAAACAGCCTTGCATTTACTAACACAGACTATATCTGAAGTGTTTGATAGTAATTCGCGTTTTCCTCCTGTCGAAAAACGTTATAAGAACAATGTTTAGACAGTGACAACAGTGTTTTTAAAAGTCTAAACACTTTATTGATAAAGTGTACAACAAAGCACATGTGGTCAGAACACAAACGAGTCACAGGTAATGAAGTATTAAGCGTTCTCCCAAAGTAATAAGTCTGTTTTAATCCAGGTCTAAGCAAAAGGCTTAGAATCCAGCATGTCTGTAGCTCCGCTCACTCTCCGCCTCTTTGCCCTTATTTGGTATGCCGCGTTCGGTGCGATGACGCGCTAACAAAATGGCGACGGTTGGCCGCGCCTACTTGTGGCTTCTTTTGCAGTGTTCAGAAACCTATGGGTGACGTCACGGATACTACGTCCATATCTTTTACAGTCTATGCATGCAACACAAATGCTCAGCACATAACATAAATTGTATTGCAATGCTATTATTTAAATGTTTTGCACCTCTCTGTGATGCAGATATCACATGTACAATTATGGCAATAATGATAATTTTTTGATATATTGTGCAAACACACATAGAGATTATCATGGATCTCTGGAAATACTGTGAAAAATTCCTTACCCTGTTAAACATCATTTGGGAAATGATGTTTAACAGGGTGAATAATTCTGACTGTATATTATTGTTAATTTAAAACTAGATTATATATATTTTTATTCCCACAATATACTATAATGGCAATAATGATATATTGTTCAGCCCTAGTACATTATTTCTAAGAGTTTGCACTCACGTTGTGGTATCCTTTGGCGAGCTCTCTGGCAGCGGCATTAAGGGCTGCTTTGGTCCTGGAGTTGATGCCGTCTGTGGTTACAGTGACCACTTTCCTCTGTTTGGCAGGCAGCTGTGAAAGCACCTCTGATTTGAGGCGTCGGAGCATCAGAGACTCCTCCAGCAGCAGCTTCAGTTCAGTCAGATTAGAGGAGCTGGAGTAATCCCAACCCCACGGCAGCTGCAGACGGAGATATGGCAAGCGGTTTTGACATTTAATTCATTCATTTCCTTTTCGGCTTAGTCCCATTATTAATCTGGGGTCGCCACAGCGGAATGAACCGCCAACTTATCCAGCATATGTTTTAAACAGCGGATGCCCTTCCAGCTCCAACACATCACTGGGAAACATCCATACACACTCATACATACACATACACTATGGTCAATTTTAGTCTACCCAATTCACCAATAGCACGTCTTTGGATTTGTGCGGGAAACCGAAGCACCCGGACGAAACCCACATCAACACAGGGCGAACATGCAAACTCCACACAGAAACGCCAACTGACCCAGTGACCATCTTGCTGTGAGGCGAACGTGCTACCCACTGCACAGCCCCATTTCATTCATAACCCGTACAAATTTAATTTAGAAACATGTTAGCAAACATGCTAACTCATGCTAGTATAATAATAAAATACTGAAGCATCACCAACATGTTAGTTTGAGCAATCAAATTGTTAAACACTCTAAAAAAACATGCAAACAACATGCTAATTAATGCTAGCAAAATCCAAAACATGTTATTCACATTAAAACATGCTAACAACATGCTAATCAGTACTAGAAACATGTAAACAACATGCTTTTTATGCTGACAATTACTAAAACGTACTAGAATCATTTATGCTAAAATAACGATAAACATGTTGAAATATTGCTGACAACATGTTAATTCCTGCAGTTAAAACATGCAAACAACATGCTAATTTATGCTAATAATTCAGGATTTCTGCAGATATCACAATGTCAAATTTAAGACTTTTTAAGACCTTTAGGTATTAAATTTAAGACCTATTTCACAATATCAAAAACACGCGAGAGAAAATGCAAAATCACAAAATTAGTGGTAAAATAAATTGATTTAAATTGAACTGTACTGAAGACAGGTTAGATGCACCACTGAACTACAAAAAAAAACTTAAGGCTGATTTATACTATCGCTGGCGGCGCATCACGCACCTTTGCTGACTGTGCTCGCACCTCACAAATCGGACGAGGCTTTTATACTTGATGAGTTCGCTGTTGTAATATTCTTATTTTTTTTGTTTTTGTACAGTCTACACAAGAAAATATCACAATATCGATAATTTACACATTTTTTTTTTAACAATAACTAAGGGTAAACGAGAACATTCAAAAACTCTCAGTCCCCCATCCCACCCCCAAGGAGGAGAAAAAAAAATAAATAAATAAAAACAACAACAACAACATTAGCACCTACAAGAATTGTCAAAGCAACTAAATAAATATACATAAAATATAAATAACACACGCACACATTCATAAAAAGGGCAGAGATCAGCGAAGGTAATATTCTTTAAAATGACAGGGGGCGGTCAAAAGAAACCCACCGTAAAGTCAGAAGGATAAACAGAGAAGTAGAAGGTTTCCGGAACTACGTCATTAATATCATTCAAGATTTTTAAACTAATTATTTTTTATTATTTTTATAATTTATTATAATGATTATAAAGATTTTTATAACCATTCAAGATTTTTTAAATCAAACTTTGATGCATCACTTGCTTATGTTCATATCTCGGACAGTTCTACCTATTAAAGTTAAATATCAATAACAAGAGAAAATGGGCTGCTCTACAATTATATTTTTTATTATGGTAAGATTAAAAACCAAAAAAAACTTACTAAAAATACTGACGTTTTTTTTTATTTTGTCCACTCAACAATTCCCACATTACTGTCTGGCTAGTTTCTGTCCTATAAAGGCTAAAAAGGCAATAATGGTCCAACATTCCTGACCATTATCACCAATAAAGCTCAGAATTTGGGCATCAGTATATTATAAACTGATAGGTTCATATATTCTTTTCCAGTTATCAAAGACATAATTTGTCACTTAATTTTAGTTTGTAGCTATTAACCACACGGGTCTCCACTTTTGCCATGGCCTCTTTTTTTGTTTTAACAGACTTATCCCTCAGGTTTTTCCGAACTTTTACAAAAACTTTCCTCTTTTTTTTACGGCTGTTGCAATTTATAGCCAAGAATTATTGGTCATCTGGTTATCTCTATGATGATCACGCATGGATGGATCGTTAAGATGTATGTACAGTCGTACCTGTTTCAGACAAAATCTCTTCAACGTGTTTCATATTCAACTCAAATCAATAGCGGCGCCGCGTGAACTGGTCACCCGAAATCTGTTCACTCTGCCAGCCGAAATTATGTCCAGCACACCTAAAGCGAACCTCCGCAAACACAGTGATTACGTCACATTCGCAGCGCGCACTGGGCCCAATAACAGAAAGCTGATTGGCTATTGCATGCTGGTCTCATTTGTAGTTGTAATACCGCAAATTACATTAGGACTAGTGAAGTAAAGGACTACAACACCACCAAAACCAAGCAACAGCAACAAAAAAAAAAAGAGTTTAAATGAGCATTAGATGTAGCGTCACATGGACATCGAAAAAATAAGACCTGAACAAAAATATTTAAGACCTAGAACAGCCAATTTAAGACTTTTTAAGGCCTAAATTTTGATTTTTACATTTGAGACTTTTTAAGACTTTAAGACACCGCGGAAACCCTGATAATTGAACATGCTAAGATAATTCATGCTAAAAACATGCTAATTTTTGTCAAATAATATTAAAATAGTGGTATAAAATGTTAGCAAGATGTTGTAACATGTTACCCTTGTTGTAAAACATGCAAGCAGCACGTTAAACATTCTACATGTTGAAAACATAATAGTAAACATGATCATCAAATTAAATAAAAATGCTAATATTTCATTAACCAAACTATTCAAACTACTGGATTGGCTCTTCAGTGTTTGGATTCTCAGTAGTGAATATTAACCCACACTGAACTGAGCTAAACTGAACTGAACTTAATCTCTGAAAACTGAACTGACACTGTTTCAATTTACTATAATCTTGCATGTGAAGCTGCTTTGACACAATCTACATTGTATAAGCGCTATACAAATAAAGATGAATTGAATTGAATTGAATTAAATTGAATTGATAAACGTACCTGTTTGGCATCGCAGTAACGTGTGCCGAAGTCATGAAAGCGTGGAAACAGTGCGGGGCGGACAGCCTGAATCTGAGTGTAGAGTTCAGCAGGTCTGGACATGGCCGGCGTTCCTGACAGCAGGATCACTCTCTTAGCTGTCTGTTGCATTAGAAACACATCAGAGCTTAATTATCTACATCAAGCTAATGATGTCATCCAAAAATGAAAGGTCAAATCTGGTCTTTATAATATCATAAACTATAGAATACACATGACATGTCACCCATAATATTATTAATGTACAGTACATTCGAGAATTAAATAATAAACAAGTCAGACTCAGCTTTATTATTCCGTTTAGGGAAACTGAAATTGCAGCAAGGTGCCATAACACAGGCGAAGTTCCATGTACACATTAATAAAATATTACCACACAACATACACTACATCATTATGTAGGTGCATCTCCCTCCCCCCTGGACTCATTTAATGACCACCATTATAAAAGAATTTCTAGTTCTATTTGTATTGCAAATAGGAACTCTAAAACGACGTCCTGATGGCAGCAGCTGAAACACAGAGTACAACGGGTGATCAGGGGTGTATAGGATACCCTGAGCTCTCTTTAGAACATAATTATGGTAAATCACCATTGGACCAGTTTGGTTAAAACCGATGATCTTGCCTGCCACCTTCAACAGGCTGCTCAACCTGTTCTTACTTGATACACTCAGATTACCGTATCAAGCTACACTGCAAAAAGAGTAAGCAATATAAATAATAATTCTTTTATTTTACAATATAACTACACTGTAAACCCTAATGTTGTCTTTACTTAATCAAGTAAAGTTGACTGAACATTACTTAAAATTTTGCATTTTGGTCCTGTCACCTAAAAATATGAGTTAATTTAACTTATATACAATGAAAATGCTCAAACTTCAGATTTCAAGTATAGTAAGCTCAAAATCACAATTAATCCTTTGAAAAAAAAAATAGGTCGTAAGGCTTCATGTATAATTATTCACCATAATGGGAATAAATGGCTACTTATTTTTCTTTTGAACATTTTTTTCAAAGTGTATAATTACACACAGACACACACACACATTCTGAACTGAACAATTTAAGTATAATCTACCAAACCGGAAAGTTAAATAAATTTAAATATGCAGGTTCTGAGAGACTCCACTACTCAATTAAATTGAGGCAACGAGTTTACTCAATTTATTTCGTTCAGTCAACTTATTAGGGTTTTCAGTGTATAATACAATTTGAGGGGGAGATTTATGAAATATTCTGTTGATTTTCTGAACTGTGATATTAGCCCCTTTCACACATACAGACCTTTCTGGAAAATTACCGGCAATTTTCTGGGAAGGTCTATATGTGTGAACAGACCCTTTTTGAAAATACCGGTAAATTCGTTCTGGCAAATTTCCGGAAAGACAAGCTATAACATCACTAGTAATTTGCCGGAGTGCTGCTCTGTGTGAACGCAGAAGGAAGATTGCCAGAAAGAGCGTGTTCACGATTAGAACTCGCTGATGTGAGACGTCTACTCCAGCCAATCAGAACATTCAGACACATTCACATCAGCACTGTTTATGAGAATAAAAGCCTTTGAATATTTTTCCAGACACTTTTTTCACTGCTAGATGTTAGTCAGATAACGTTTCTATGTTCATCATTAATGCCAACTGTGTAAACAATTATCGATAAAATGCTTATGATAAACCGCTGTTTGTTTACCTTCAAGCTCTGCTTCAGTTGCTTGACGCGTGTGCACGTGAAGAAGTGCTCCGGTGAGCGCCAGCACACACACATATTATGAACATCTCAACACGCAAAAGTGTTCCTCCGTATGTTTGCATACAAGTTGTTCACAATACTTATCCATCCACAGAATTTGTAATGTAGTCAAGTGTGTAAACATTTAGCTGCGGTTAACGCTTCTGCCTTTGGATGTCTCTGGGACAGAGCAGCTGCATGAATGCTAAAGCTTTAAATCAGGGTGCGAGGCGTCCAGAGTGATTTTGCGAGCCCTTTTACTCACTCTGGAAGAGTACAGTTCTTGAAGTGTAGGAAGGGTAGTGCCAGTGATTCGTTCAGCAGTCCGGACTATTCGCTGTAGTCTACGGAGGTCAGTTTTGGCAGCTGAGCTGAACCAGACGGTGATTGAAGTGCAGAGGATGGATTGGATGACAGCGGAGTAGAACTGTAGGAGCAGCTCCTGTGGCAGGTTGAACTTCCTCAGCTGACGAAGGAAGTACAGTCTCTGCTGGGCTTTCTTCATAGTAGAGTCTATGTGAATGTCCCACTTCAGATCCTGAGAGATTGTAATGCCCAGGCACCTGAATAACTCTACTGCAGCCACAGTGCTGTTCATGATGGTGAGTGGGGGGAGTGCAGGGGGGTTTCTTCTAAAGTCCACTATCATCTCCACTAGAGATGCCACAATTCTCAATACAATATTGAACCGTTCGGTACGACATCCACGGTTCAATACGCGCTTGTGAATTGCGGTTTTTCCGGTTTTAGTTTAAATAATTTATGTGCGTTTTATTTCTCTCCGAATAGACTGTTAGTGTGTCCCTGTAAGTTTACGAGCTGAGATGAGGAAACTCCTCCCCGCGAGTAAATATTCAATCACTACAGGGCTCAAAAATAAGGACTGCCCGATGGCCCGGGGCCAGCATGAGAGACTCTCGGGCCAGTGTACAGAATCGTCACTGGCCCGATCGGGCCAGTGCTGCCTTGTCACAGAAGTTTGGCTGCAACTGTCTGTCAATTGCGTTCAAATACAATCTTAGGATGCTTTCACACATAGACGTTTGTTTCGGAATCTGTCTCTTTCCCCCCGTTAGCGCGGTTCGTTTGGCATATGCGAGTCCAGGAATCGCGCTCAAATCAGCGCCAAATCAATCGCTCCGAGATCGCCTGAATGAGGTGGTCTCTGCTCGATTGAGCAGATCGATTGTAGTGAGAAAACAAAACAATTCAACGAACTAAGGACCCAGGCTATACCACAGTGTATTATGATTGTGTAATAGCCATATATACGAATGATGAGCAGGGCGGGATGTCATTCCTACCGGTAAATGTGCGTTTCGTGTCTAATGCGAAAGTGAAATCACGCTGAAATATAACGAGAGCTGTTTATCAGTTAGGAAGATTGACCGAAGTTACCAACTGATAATCTTTCCATATTTTAATCTTATAATATGTTATATTAGGCCTGTTGTTTTGTTCATTTCTGCACTGACAGCTCGAAAGAAAGATCAACATTGATCTGCTTCATGATCTGATGCATGATCTGATGATCGGTTCATCTATTTATTTGTAATTTAAGCCTATAATGCATAATTCTAGCCAACGTTTCTTTAATAGATTAATTCAATAGATTTTTACAAAACTTGACAACTGAAATGAGGCTCTGATAAAGTCTGACCTCTCTGATTTGTATTTATGTCTGTGAGTGTCAAAATTAAAGTGCATATTTTCGCTTATAAAATATATAGGCTACACAACTGCTCAAAAGTTTGGGGTCAGTATGATTGTTAAATATTTTAAAATAAGCTTCTCCTGCTCACCAAGGCTGCATTTATTTCATCATAAATATAGCACAAATTGTAAAATTGTAAAATGTTATTGCACTATTAAATAACTGCTCAAAAGTAGTTTATAATTTAATTTAATCATTTATTCCAGTGATTTTAAAGATGAATTTTCAGCTTCATTACTCCAGTCTTCAAAGTCACATGATCCTTCAGAAATCACTCTAATATTAATTATTATTGTTTTTATTATTATTATTATTATTATTATTTTTAATGGTAATAGTACTAAAAGCAATAATGTCTGGAGTAATAATTTTATTTGAAACTACATACAATAAGAAAGCAGTTATTAAAAAGATTTAATTAATATTTAATGCCCAGTTTGTACATAGGCTACCAGCAGCTGTGAGATTTTAGTGTTAATTTTTTTTTATTATACAATACATTGGGAACTAGTGTACCTTTCTTGGCTTTGAAGTAAAATAAAGGAGTATTGCAATAAATCGTTTTTATTTTTTTCTCTTACTTACTGTTCCTATTGCCTAAGCATAGAATAACAATAAAAAAAAAAACACTTATGTGTTAAGCCATCAGAACCGAACCGAACCGAAAACCGTGTTAAAAAAACCGAGGTATGTATTGAACCATGAGCTAACTGTATTGTTGCATCCCTAATCTCCACTGTTTTGAGCATGTTCAGCTCCAGGTAGTTGTATCTGCACCATAAAGCCAGCCGCTCCACCTCCTGTCTGTATGCAGACTCGTCACCGTTTCGGATGAGGCCGATAACAGTAGTGTCATCAGCAAACTTCAAGAGCTTAATGGAGGGGTCTTTTGCGGTGCAGTCGTTGGTGTACAGGGAGTAGAGCAGTGGGGATAGAACACATCTCTGGGGTGCACCAGTGCTGATGGTGTGGCTGTCGGATGTGATTTTGACCATTCTGACTAGCTGTTGTCTATCTGTCAGAAAGCTGGTGATCCATTGACAGACAGAGCTAGGGACAGACAGCTGGGTCAGTTTGTACTCGAGCAGTGATGGGACGATGGTGTTAAAGGCAGAACTGAAGTCCACAAACAGTATCCTTGCGTAGTTCCCTGGTTTGTCCAGATGTTGTAGGGTATAATGCAGTCCCATGTTGACTGCATCATCCACAGACCGGTTTGCTCTATAGGCAAACTGCAAGGGGTCCAGCAAAGGTCCAGTGATGTCCTTCAGATATGCTAGCACCAGTCTTTCGAATGACTTCATGGCCACAGATGTTAAGGCAACAGGTCTGTAGTCATTGAGTCCTGTGATCTTTGGCTTCTTCGGGATTGAGATGATAGTGGAGCATTTGAAATAAAAGTGAAATCATCAACAAAAGCCAGACCCCTTCTATGTTTACAAATACAAGCGCAGCCTTTTAGAGCTCATTTATGGTTAATGATGTCAGAATTTACCCGTATTTTGGAATGGATGTGTGAATGCTCTTTTCCGGAAAAATTCCGGAACATCCGTGCCTGTGTGAACAGCACTTATTTTAATACACCAGTAAAGTCGATCCAGGAATTTTCCGTATATTTACCGGTATCACTGTGTGAAAGGGGCTATTCTGAACTGTGATTTCAAACAAAAATAATTAAATCAAAAGGTCAAATCTAGTCTTCAAAATATACAGTAAAATATAGCAAACACATATTTAAGAGTATTTACTAGAGATGCCACAATTCTCAATACAATATTGAACCGTTCGGTACGACATCCACGGTTCAGTTCGCGCTTGTGTTTTTCCGGTTTTACGTTTAAATAATTTATGTGCGTTTTATTTCTCTCCGAATAGACTGTTTGTGTGTGCCTGTAAGTCTACAAGCTGAGATGAGGAAACTCCTCCCCGCGAGTAAATATTCAATCACTATGCTCTAAAGTTAGGGGGCGCTCCACCATCATTCCACACTTTAACATGGCGAGCGGCAGTGAAGTTAGGGAGCAATAAGAGGAAGCGCCTGTGTCTTTTAAATCCGCGATGTGGGGAAATTTCGGTTACACGTATAGACTAATAATCGAACGGAAACACTTCCAACATGACTGCACATCTGCGGCGCCATGACCCAGCAATATCACTGTCTGAAGGCAGAATAGCAGAGAAGGTAATAAAGACCTCCATAAAACAACAATCCCTCGCTGAATCCTTCCAGCAAACATATCCAACTGATTTCGAAAGACACATAAAAATAACAAAGGCAGTGTTAAGTTTAATTAAGATGGTTTATTTATATTTACTGAAGTACAAATGTGTTTATTTGAAATGGTCGATTTATGTTCATTAACTTCACATGCATGTTTATTTTTAAAATGTAGGAATTTATGTGTTGCCCAGTTTGTACATGGCTACCAGCAGCTGTGAGATTTCAGTGTTAATTTTTTTATTATACAATACACTAGGAACTAGTGTACCTTTCTTGGCTTTGAAGTAAAATAAAGGAGTATTGCAATAAATCGTTTTTATTTTTTTCCTTTCTTACTGTTCCTATTGCCTAAGCATAGAATAACAATAAAAAAAACACTTATGTGTTAAGCCATCAGAACGGAACCGAAAACCGTGTTAAAAAACCGAGGTATGTATTGAACCGTAAGCTAACTGTATTGTTTGATATTGTTTTTATTATTATAACTATTATTACTAAATAAAAACATATATTACTGTTTTTAGTACAATCGCGTATTATTGAGAATATATATTTTTTTACTTTATAACTGTAACACCTGTACTGTATATAACTGTACTATAACTGAAACATAAAACTTAATGACACCTTTTCTGATTCTTTTTCTGACTTTTGAGAATTGTGAATAAAATCCAGGTCTGCTGTGCTTGTTTGTTATGGAGGACCAGGAGTGCCAGTTACAAATAAGATGAAGAATCAAATTTTCTATTTAATAAATGAAGCATAAAATGTATATAAATAAATCACTATTTAAATGAACAGGGTTTGTGCAGGTTTCTTAAAGTCAAATTTAAGACACTTTCAAGACCAATATGAGTGAAATTTTAGACTTATACAGGGTTAAACACTAAGGATTTTTTCGAATGGCCCACTAACTTCTGTAAATAGTTTTTGTATTAGTGGAAGATCATGTAAAAGGATGTGTTGCTTTAGTTTTCTTTGGCAGATTAGGGAATTTAATTTGAAGAATTTGCTGCAAAAAATGTCTAACCGCTGTTGAGAATTGTACCTTTTTGCAATAAAAAACTTGAATATAAACAAAAAAAGGTTTTAAGATTGATTATTGGTGATTGGGTGTCAGCCCGATAGGGTAGCTTTACTTAGACATAAGAAAATTAAGAGTGGTTTAAAATGATTTAAAACTTACAGCACTCTATTTCAGGGAGTTTAAGACTTTTTAAGGCCTAAAATTTGGTTTTTGAAATTTAAGGCATTTAAGACTTTTTAAGACCCCACGGACACCCTGATGAACAAATAATGGACAAATAAATAGACATATTTAAATGTGTTAATTTAAATTGTGTTTTTAAATGTCATTTAATAAAGCAATAAATGAATGCATTTAAAAAATAACTTTTAAATGTATAAATAAATAGACAATGTTTATTTGATTCATGTTTTAAATGCTGATTAATCAAACAATAAAAAAAAAGTATATTTATAGATCATTTTAAATGCTTTTAAAAGCACAATTTAAATAGCTTTTTAAAAAGGCATTTGACAAATGCTTTTCTCTCTCTGTTTCCCATTTGCTTTTCTCTCTCTATTTGTCACTTGCTTTTCTTTTTCGTTTGCCACATGCTTTTCTTGAGTTGAAAATAAATCGAGTTAGAAAACGCCATTGGACAGTCCACACAGTCCAAAGTTTGTAGGGCTACAATATGGTAAAAAATCTAGTTGAAATCACAATGTCCATAAAATATTTGTAACAATTAAAAGACATATTCACTGTAATATTTCACTGTTAAATTATGCATATAAATAATCGTTTTATTTAACATTACGACTGTAAAATTACAGTACTATTCCTATAATAATAATTATTATTATGGCTGAAATAATTTTACAAAAAAAAATGCTAAATTACAACACAATGGCTGTCTTCAATTCTTTGCTTAGGACCAAAACCTTAAATTAGACATTTAAATAAGAACTTTATTTAACATTACAGCTGTAAAATTATAATACTATAAAATATTAATTATTATAATGGCTGTAATAATCTTTCAAAATATTAAAATAAAATAAAAATGTTCAATTACTACAGTATGGCCGTATTCATTTCTTTGCTTAGCACCAAAACCTTAAGACATTTGTTTATTTCCAGGCAACATTTCTGGGTAAAATTGGCATGTTCCAAGCCTACTCATTCCTGATGCCCAGCAAGGCTTATTATGTGGGCAGCACAGCAGGCTTTGAGACGCAGCCAAAGTCTGTGAACTCTAACCAAAGCACAGTATTTTAAAGATCAGCACTATGAAAGATACCTAAAATAACAGCAAACCTTGAGCAGAGGAAGAGCCGCCCGACAGCGAGCCGTTTTCATGTTCTTCAGGAAGTGAGACTCATCCTGCAGGAAAAACAAACAAACAGCTGAAAAACTGATGAAATCAGAAGAGGGCTTTAAAGGTCTTGATATTTGAAGGACGCTGGGTTTATGGGATGATATGGCAAAGCATTGCTATTTGGTTTCTACACTAAACTACTCTAGACATGTCACAATTATTCGCCCGCCTGTGATTTTTATTTCTTTTACAAATATTTCCCAAATCATGTTTAACAGAGCAAGGCATTTTTCACAGTATTTCCTATAATATTTTTTCTTCTGGAGAAAGTACCTATGATGAAAATCATCTTTTGTAAGCTATTTGGACAGAACTGTGTGTAGGTATAGTGTGTCCACAGTAATTCTGGGGTGATATAAACAAAATAAGTCTCTTTTTTTTTTATTTCCTGATGTTAAAATAGGATCCAAATCCCTCCCATTTTGAGTGCGGTTTCCACGCCCACCGAATTGTTTGACAGCCACGTATTAACACGTCTCCGCTGCAGAAAGGCTTGAATTAACTCCACAACAAATACATCAAATAATCATTGGGAAAGTTCTTACTGTAGTATTTTATATAACATTACGTGAGATCTTCTTCCTTCATGTCTGTCTGATATTTGACGCAGCCGAGGTGGAGACTGAGGCATACTCTGACTGTACGTTCACACCGAAAGCAGCGAGAGCGTCAAAGGTCGCTCTGGCCGCCCTGGCAACAACGCTGTCTGCCTTCAGCTCGGCGGCGAGAGCGTCAAAATTCGATGCATTGATCTCATATTTAAAGGAGCCGTTGCAGCATATCATATCAGTTACACTCCCGCATAAATCATGCTTTCTAGCGTGAATGTGTTGCACACTTATTATCAAATTCACTTAACTACGGAAGATCTAGTTGCATGTGGTGTGGCTTTGCTCCACTATGTGTCCATATGCCTGAAATATTCTGAAGCAGCAGCACTGTTTTGTATTGTCGCATAAGATTCCCGCTTTTTTTAAAGAAAAAAAATATATATATAACATTAATGCCCATCAGTAACTCACCAGTACCTTTTTAAATGTATGTTCCTGTAAGAAAACGTTGCAAATAATTGGAAATCCGGCGACCGCAATAATCAAACCCTTGGAAACAACTGTTCACAGTGAACAAGTTCACAGTGACTGCGTTCCCTGGACTCTTCTGAAGCGGTGGACTTCTACATTCCGATTGGTTGCCGCCGAACCGCATCATAGCTCATTACCATAAAGTTAACTTGATTTCAACTCTACTCGACGCCCACACCGGAGAAGACTCGCCGCGCTGCTCCTCGCTACTTATCGCCGCCGGCTCCCATTGAAAATGAATGAGTTCCGGCTACTTTGACGCTCTCGCCGCTTTCGGTGTGAACGTACAGTGACAGGCACGTGGGAACAGTGGGAGGGAAGAACTAGCATTAAAGGCCCAGGCCACAAAAACAGCTACATGGTGTTCAGAGCAGAAAATTCAAAACTCTGAAAGGTATAATAAATAATCTGATGGGTGTTTTGAACTAAAACTTTGCAGACACATTCTGGAGACACAAAGGAATTATCTTAAATCTTGAAAAAGGGGTAAAATAGGTGACCTTTAAATAAGAACTTTTTCGATTTTCTACAGAACAAACCACTGTTATAAAATGACTTGCCTAATAACCCTAACGGCCTAATTAACCTAGTTAAACCTTTATTGTCACTTTAAGCTGAATACTAGTATGTTGAAAAATATCTAGTCAAATATTATTTACTGTCATCATGGCAAAGAAATGAGTTAATAAAACTATTATGGTTAGAAATGTGTTGAAGAAATCTTCTCTCTGTTAAACAGAAATTGGTGAAAAAATAAACAGGGGGGCTAATAATTCTGTCTTCAACTGTACATATAAACCCGATCCTTGCATATACTCTCGCTTTAACACTCACATACACATAAACTCGCTGCATGCTGGCGTATAGCACTTGCGCACTTACAAAATAAAATTCACAAACAAATTTATCAGGAATCAGGTTTGCAAAGCTTTGAAATAGAAAAAATGTGATTAATAGAGGTATTAAATCTGTAAACTAATGAAAATGTGTTACATAAAATAATATAAAATATTAGTCTATGTAAATAGACTATATAAAAAATATAAGAAATAGTTTTATGTTAAACCTTTTAATTTATTTATTTATCTCAGCTTATAAAGGAGCCAACATAACCAAAATAATTACTAAATTATATAAAAGCCCTATATTATAAAAGCCCTATTATATAAAACCCTACAAGACAATAAAATAGAGAACACATGTTATATAAAAATTAAATGGGAAAAAGAGTGCAATATTGAAATTACTGAGGAAGAGTGGAAAAGAATTTTTAAAACACAGTGGAAATCAACATCCTCCTCAGTCTGGAGGGAATTTGGTTGGAAAAACATTCATTTTTTCGTCACCCCTGAGCAGAAGAGATAGTTAAACAAAAAGGCAGTCTGCTGGAGACTATGTGGCTCAAATGAAGCGAATCATTCACATATTTACTGGAAATGTTTAAAAATCCAGGCATTTTGGCAAAAAAAACTCATAAATGTTTAGAGAATATATTCCATATCCCCATCGATTTTTCTTTCTCAACTCTATACTTAGGCCTAAAAAATCCTATGTTAGAAGAAAAATCTGACAAAAAAAAACTACTGAAAATTTTGTTGTTAGCCTGTTAAAAAGCCATAACCAGAAAATGGTTACAGCTTGAAATACCTCAAATTAGTGACTGGTTTGACATAATTTATGAAATCAATAAGATGGAGAGGCTAACAATGAACCGTCGTTTACAGACTGAGGAGTTTAATATGACATAGAGAAAATGGGTAGAATATATTCTTACATTACGACCAGATTTGTTATAGAATGAATAGTCAGAAAGATGTGAATTTTATTTAGTTTATTTTGTGTGTTATTTTTAGTAATAAGAGAAAACATAACAGAAAGATAATTAGAACAACAATACCTATTTAAAAAATAAACACCTAAATAAATATTTTACATTTAAGATCCTAAAAGTACCATTCTCACTGTTTCATATGTACATAGTTTAGGTAAAAAAAAAAAGAAAAGAAAAGAAAGAAAGAAAAGGGTAGACTGGGTGCCACAATATGGTTAAAAAAAAAAGTACATAATTAAATTGTAACTGAAAAGCAACAAATTAATTTTATCTGTTTCTTTTTGATGATATACAAAACAATTATGAGTGTATTGTTTTTCTTGTTTCTTATAATGTCTTTGAATCATTTAAGTAACTTCCATATTTATTAATAGAAATTTTGTGTATTTTATAATTTCATTTATTTCTACAATTGTGGTAATCCGATGTTAGGTTGTTTTGTGAATACATTGTGGAAAACCCAATCTGTATGTAAATTTGAAAAAAAGAAGAAGAAAAAAAAGAAATGAGTTATTAAAACTATTATGTTTAGAAATGTGTTGAAAAACATCGCTATTGATTAAAAAGTAGCTCGTATGAAATAAAGATGGAGACACCTGACATAAATGTCTGGCTCTTACCATGATGATGACGTTGAACGGGCTGGACGGCGGCTGTTTGTCCATCTTGTTAAGCAGGTCGTAGCTGATAATGTTAATGAGGCCGGAGCGCAGGCTGTCTTTTCCTTTAACCACCACATTAATGCTGTCCGGCCTTACTGAAGGCAGCCATCGGCGGAAAGCCTAAAGAAAAAAACAAAACAAAACACACAATTCATTCGTATGTCTTTAGATTAGAACTAACCGATCAGCTTCATACTCTGTATAGAACATTCATTCATTTTCCTTCAGCTAAGGCCCTTATTTATCAGAGGTCACCACAGCGGGATGAACCGCCAACTATTCCAGAATTTCTGGCATACGTTTTATGCAGCAGATGCATGATTTAAGCCTGATTTGAGCCCGATTTGGAAGTTAACGAGCTTGCCGACGAATCGGGCTGTGATCGGGAAGAAATCTGCGGGTGCACGGCGCTCGCCAGTCTTTATGTGTGAACTACTGAACAACGCATCAAAGAGGCTCGCTGAAGCATCACCGACACCTCGCAGACGGAAATCTAATATTTAGCATGCTGAATATTCCAGAGCAGTCGGCCGACTCGACCCCACGTGTGGTCAGATGTAGTGACGAGCTGCAGCCAATGAGAGAGCATATCAGCATGAGCTGAATGCCTGTGTGCTCAGGAGCTCAACAGAAACGTCTGTGATTGGCCAGAATGGGCATCGATGCACTCGCTTCATTCTGTGTTAACACGGACACGAGAGTAGGCTATATTAACAGTGGAACTAGAATTCTGTAATTCTTTAGATTAGAACTAACCGTATAATCCATCGGTGAAGAAAGCAACGTGCCTCGCGGTTTACATGCATTTTTGGATGTGATATGTAAACAGTACGGCCCCAAAGACCGCTAGAAAAAATGAAAAAACAATGCAGGCCAGACAGGTGCCCACAAAAAAGATCTAGCTCTAGTTCTTTAAGGTCTTCAGTGACTACTGGAATCAGATTACAGAAATGATCAGATGTGCTCCAAAAAACATAAAGGTGCAGTATTTAAGTTTGACACCCAGTGGTTGAACTAGGCATTGCACTCCTGGTTCAAAATACATTTTCACTCAGCCCCTCCACTGATGACTCCACGCAAGTTCAGGTTGCCAGATTGACAACATCAACAGGAGCGTGCCTGACTATTGATCCTACACCGTGTCCTAAAGCAACGACACACGATAGAAGGAATATTTTCCATATTAAAATGAGTTTCTGTCCTAACCAACACCTATTGCTACTATTTCTCTCAGCTGAACGACAAAACTTTTATCTTTTATCAACAGAATCTTTTATTTCTTGGTAATGTAAAGCACTTTGAATTACCATTGTGTACAAAATGTGCTATAGACCATTTTAATGTGGTCATGTCATTGGCCCATGAACATTTCCTGCTTGTTATCAAACCATTTCATAACTGTAACAAGAGGCAATTTAACCATAACTTAATGTTAAAACAGCTTTCATAACATTATCAATATGTGGCTCTTTTTGGATTCTCGGAAGCTAGAGAAATTAAAAATGTAAAACAAGAAATACAATTGGAATATTGTTTTTGTTTACATCCCTCAAAATGGCCTATATAAATAAACTTGCCTTGCCTTGAGGGTTAACCTACTGTATAATATTTGTACACAATATTACAGTTTAACCAAATAAATGCATCCCAGATGAGCATATTTCTGAATGGTGTGAGATGCATAAAAAGCAGTGTGTACCTCAGCCCATGTGAAGCGCACTGAGGATGGGGCGACCACCAGCAGAGGCCACTCACTCCTGTAATAGGCAGCGATACAGATGGCCTGAACCGTCTTCCCAAGGCCCATATCATCAGCCAGGAGCAAACGGCCTTCTCTAGACACTGCAAAACTGAGACATCAGCAAACATTACATTCACATTCATGCACCAGACAGAAGCTTTTAAAAAGCCAATTTAGCTGCAAATCAAATTCAACTTGTATTTGTCACGTACGCAGTATGACATGCAGTGAACTGCTTACAAAATCACTCGTGAACTTCAAATAGTAACAACAATAACAAAATAAAATATTAATAACAATAGAATCTAGGCGACGCAGTGGCGCAGTAGGTAGTGCTGTCCCCTCACAGCAAGAAGGTCGCTGGTTCAAGCCTCGGCTGGATCAGTTGGCGTTTCAGTGTGGAGTTTGCATGTTCTCCCTGCGTTCGCGTGGGTTTCCTCCGTGTGCTCCGGTTTCCCCCACAGTTCAAAGAGATGTGGTACAGGTGAATTGGGTAGACTAAATTGTCCGTAGTGTATGAGTTTGAATGAGTGTGTATGGATGTTTCCCAGAGATGGGTTGCGGCTGGAAGGGCATCCGCTGCGTAAAACAAATGCTGGATAAGTTGGCGGTTCATTCCGCTGTGGCGACCCTAGATTAATAAAGGGACTAAGCCGAAAAGAAAATGAATGAATGAAATCTAAATTATGGAGAAATAGAAGTTATGCAATAGAAAATAAGAGAAAATATAACTATTTATAGACTTTTGATGTAGAAAATACTTATAAACATGTATAAAAGAGCTATCTGTGCAAACAGAAACATGGAAGTGTTTCTAACAAAGTGCCTGGTGCTTAAGAGAGGAAGGAGTGTATCCTACATCCTAATGTATATACAGCACCTCTACGATTCAGCCAATTATATTTTCAAGTTCGGGAGAAGCATAAATGAGGTCACACAAGTCTTCACGTTGTTTTATATACGTTGGTCAGCAACGTGGACACCTCCAAGTTGTGTTAAGAGTCACATACTGTATCTATAAGGTATAATTTACTCAAAAATGTCATTTCTGTCTTAATGTAATGATGTATTCGTGGCTGCAAAATGACACGTAAACGGGCGCACTGTTTGTTTACTACTGTGAGGACACGCGTGTGCTTGTGAATGAAAAATGGGTGACGCAGTGGCGCAGTAGGTAGTGCTGTTGCCTCACAGCAAGAAGGTCGCTGGTTCGAGCCTCGGCTGGGTGAGTTGGCGTTTCTGTGTGGAGTTTGCATGTTCTCACCGTGTTCGCGTGGGTGTGCTCCGGTTCCAAATACATGCAGTACAGGTGAATTGGGTAGGCTAAATTGTCCGTAGTGTATGAATGTGAATGAGCATGTATGGATGTTTCCCAGAGATGGGTTGCAGCTGGAAGGGTATCCGCTGCGTAAAATGTGCTGGATAAGTTGGCGGTTCATTCCGCTGTGGCGACCCCAAATTAATAAAGGGACTAAGCCGAAAAGAAAATGAATGAATCAAAATAAAAAATGAGGGACATACTTGACTCCGTCTCTCTGGAAGGGCATGAGGCTGCATGTGAGTTGTGGATCGACGTGTGAGAGATCTGCTTCAGGAGGGACTGGAGCTCTGGATTGGGTTTTTTCAAACTGACTGGAGAAGGACTGGAGAACGGCGTGAGGTAAAGGCTCAGTCTCCACTGTGGGCAGTTCATTCAGATCCGCCACTACACACACACACACACACACACAAAACATCACCATCATCAACCACATGCACTGAAATATCAAATTCTACACAAATCCAGCTGTTTTGCTTGCTTCACAATACAGCGGGGACAATAAGTATTGAACATGTCATGTTTCTTTCCTGGGAATAATATTTCTAAAGGAGCTGTTGACATGGAAATGAACCAGAATTTGATAAAAACCCAAAC
This sequence comes from Danio kyathit, assembly GCA_903798195.1. Classification (NCBI taxonomy): domain Eukaryota; kingdom Metazoa; phylum Chordata; class Actinopteri; order Cypriniformes; family Danionidae; genus Danio; species Danio kyathit. Next base: position 64,454,407 of record LR812527.1, read on the forward strand.
AATGCAAACAGAAAAATAAAACAAAACAAAAAGAAATCTAAAAATGAGTTTTGTGTTATAACAATAGAATGACACAAGGAGAAAGTGCTGAACTACTGAAATGTGTTTAATACTTTATATAAAAGGCTTTTTGGTGATGGCAGCTTAAAGAAACCTCTCATATGGAGAATGAAGTCACATGCATTGATCAGGTCTGAGTTTCTCACAGACTTCAACAGTGTAAGATTCTTGACGGTTCTGTGGGTCTCGTCTATCAGATCTGATCTTTAATTTGTATTTCATATTGGATTCAAGTCAGGTGATTGGCTGGGCCATTCTACAGCTTGATTTTCTGTCTCTGAAAGCATTTGAGAGTCTCCTTGGCTGTGTTGTGGATCATTGTCTTGCTGAAATGTCCACCCTGGCTTCATCTTCATCCTCCTGCTAATGTAGATGTTGGACTGAAGCAGCTGATGTTCATTTACACTGAGGAAGAGCAGAGGGTTGCTGAAGAACTACTGAGAGATTTTAGCTGCTGTCTGGGCTTTCACTGCCGAAATACACCTCTCTTTCTTCATGTGTACTTTTTCCCTGCATCAATTTTATTACATATAGCTTAATTTGTAAACTAATTAGATTTGTTTTCTTTGCATATGTGGATTTCATTGGTTGTTACCAACATCTGGTGAAAATTTCAAGTCAACAGGATCTTTATAAATATGTTTTCTGAGTAAAACGATGGCGTGTTCAATACTTATTTCCCCCACTGTAAATGCATTATGTATGTTGCCTGAAAATAAAAGTCAGGGCACATTTCAGATGATTAAAAGAATATATTTAATATATTCAGTTAAATACAGGACTCAAAGTCCAAAACTCACTGAGCTTCCCATAGTCCTCAAGAAGAAAGGTCCACTTTCTGGTCTTCATGTCTAAGTATAACCAAACGAAAATTTAAATGTCTGCATGATACACACAGTAAGTTTTCACAAACACATATTCTTTTGTTTTTGCAATATTAACAAATTTTATTTATAAATAAACAAAAAATACATTTAAACGAGGAAAGGGAAATCATCAAACATACAAGTTTGTCACTAACAAATCAATTGCAAAAATTTAAAAATTGCGGAAGTCAAACTCTGCAACCTTAATTGATGGTTCAAATTAGGGCTGGGCGATTTTTTCGATTAATTCGAATTTACGTTTTAAGACGATTTTATTTTTTACAAAATCGAAGAATCGCGATTTTTTTATACAAATATTAAAGCCACTTTTCCACTATCGTGCCAAACCGTTCTAAACTGTTAGACAACCGTGCTGATTCCGCGACGTCAACACACAGAATCAGCACAATTCAGCACGGTTGTCACAGCTGATTTAGCGGAAGCGCGCCAGGGCGGACTGGCCATTGGGAACACCGGGACATTTTCCCGCTAGAGCAACAACAGCTCCAGCCAGCCAGCTTTGCTAATGTTTCCAAGCGCGTCGTGCTGTTGTTCGCGTCCCCGCAGCCGTCTGTCTCTCCCGCGCGAGCTGCGAGACGGGCTCGACAGGTGGAGTCACTTTTAGTCACTTATGCCCGCGCACCCATCGCTCCACACACACACACACACACACACACACACACACACACACACACACACACACACACACACACACACACACACACACACACACACACACACACACACACACACACACACACACACACACACACACACACACACACACACACACACACACACGAGTAAATAATTGCACGTAGTTCACAGCCCAGACGGCTGGTTTTGTATATTATACCCGCGCTCCACCTGAAGGACGGTTACGGCGTGTTGTAAATGTCGGTCACCGCAGAATGTCAAATCTTTCTTTAATTTGGACTTTTGCTTGAATTACGGAGTGGCACAGTAGCTGTCAAAGGTACTGTATGAATTAAATCATAACCCATATATGCACCAATAAACAAGTCAAATGAATGAATGAATAAAATAAATATGGATTCTTAAATGTCGGCAGTTTTTACTCCAAAAAATATCAATACGTATCGACAAATGTTTTATAATAAATTAAGCAATTTCCAACATTTCAGCTATAGGCCATTATACGATTCAGTTAAATATAAGATAGACATTTAAATATAGATAGACATGTAACAGGTTTCTGTGGGGTTTTTTTTTTCACGGTGATCTTTAATATACACTGGGTGGTGGAGCTACGCACAAATATTTTCTAAAACGTCAAGCAGATATTTGTCTATAGCTCGTTAGTTATTTATGAAGACAAAAAATAATTAAAATAACAAAAATAAAACTATAAAATTACAAAGATAAAAAGAGCAGCATTCTGCTAAATATAGTCCTTTATATCCTGATATGCTGTGTGTTGTTTCATTCGTTTTTTTATATTTAACTTGATGCATTCGTTATTTAATGTTTGAATACTAAAATTGTTTAAATGGTTATATTTTATCATCAAAATGTAGTATATTTTATATCATTACCAACTCTTGATATAAAACCGCTGTTATTTTATTGATTGTTATGAAATAATTTAAGTGCTATATTTTTTATTAGTGAAAGTGCCCGCTCACTTTGACAAGGCCTGTCCAAATATATATTTCTGCCATGCCACTAATACAGATAAACTATTGCTGCATTATCATTGTTTATTTTTCTGTTATGTACAGAGATTTGAATATTTATTTCCCCTCCAATCCTTTTCAATCTTCATGTTACATTTTGGTCATTTTCTCTCCGAATAAAATTTGCCCAAAGCTGCACAACATATGACCTGCTGTGACTTCTATTGTAGCTATGTTTAGCATCCCTATATGAGAGAGTGCCATAACCGCGTTTAGTCACACTATTGCTTTTCTTTTACAAGTGAGCATGAAAAAAACTAGTTTCAGCATTTATTTAAATTTAAATGAACAAGGTAAGCTGGTAAGGTAGATACACAGTAAAAATTTTTTTATAAAAAAATAAATAAAAAAATCGAAATCGAAATCGTGAATCGGTCAAACTTTATGAAAAAAAATCGAGATTTTTTTTTTTTGCCATATCGCCCAGCCCTAGTTCAAATCATTTAATAGATTAAATTTTAGCATCATAGAAATATATTTATAGTGTCTATACATGTAATTTATTTAGTTAGTTAAACTAACTATAAGTTAATTCAGAATATTAATAATTAATAATGACTCGTTATTATTGATCATTAATATTCATAAACTGAGCTAATTTCGCTACATGTGTGTAGAATTTTAAGGAAGTAAATTAATTGAATCCATTTTGAAATAAGGCTGTAACATTAATAAAATGTGGAAAAAGAGAAGCGCTGTATATTAGTACTTAAAGATTAAAAAATATTTTTAGGCAACATGCTGGAATAAGTTACATAATAAGTTGGATTTGTTTATTTTAATTTCAGTTAAGGGTTATATTTATTTGACAAATACATTTTTAATGGTTTTACTTTTTGACAATGAAAACTTTGCAGCCATTTCATTAAACATAACATAACAACAACCACACAAATCACTTAAACTACAATTAAGTTAAAAAGTAATTATGCAAAATATACAACAAGCTACACATTTATCCTTCTTAACCAAGTCAAATCAGACTTTCTATTATATAGGCCCAATTTTGTGCAAGAAAAGTGTTTGTGTTAAAAAAACTCACCATAACTTTTGGATGGCATTTGCTTAAAAATCCCAATAACATCAGTCTGGTATCCAATATCCACCTCCAGCCGAGAGCGAGACACTAAAATGCACTTCCCTTTCATTGTAGCACCCGGTTTCTGCCAACCCTGACAAAGGCGCATCAGAGCCGCCATTGCTGCTGCGTCTTTGGGCCGACAGGAGGATGCAGAAATGTTCAGCCCCTCCATCCCTTCCAGAGGTTTGAGAGAGATGGAGGGGAAATGTGCCGCCTGCTCCACTGAAACACAATCAAGCACAATTACACCCTGGGATATACAGCATACTTGTGAGCAGCCACAATGCATGACTGTCCACAAACCAACAGCAGAGAGCTTCTGTTTTTCCCCTGTTGAGTTGTTTAAAACAGCTATTCCCAATGAATATGGGTAGTTAGGATGCTTTATTACAGTTTGGACTATTTGTAATGGTGTAAAACTTTTGGATTTGGACATGCCACTTTTTGTTCAAATGTAAATAAAAGCACAATGATGCCACTTGTACATCGTCTTAGTATCTTTTGGGAGAAGCCAATGTCATTTGCGGTCAAAAAACACTTGCTTAAATAAAAGAAACTTTAGATAAGAATTTGCAAGGGATATGAATAATTACGGGCTTGACTGCTTCCTACCGTAAATATATACACTCACCGGTCACTTTATTAGGTACACCTGTCCAACTGCTCGTTAACGCAAATTTCTAATCAGCCAATCACATGGCAGCAACTCAATGCATTTAGGCATGTAGACATGGTCAAGACGATCTGCTGCAGTTCAAACTGAGCATCAGAATGGGGAAGAAAGGGGATTTAAGTGACTTTAAATGTGGCATGGCTGTTGGTGCCAGACAGGCTGGTCTGAGTGTTTCAGAAACTGCTGATCTACTGGGATTTTCACGCACAACCATTTCTAGGGTTTACAGAGAATGGTCTGAAAAAGAGAAAATATCCAGTGAGCGGCAGTTCTGTGGGCGCAAATTGTTGGTGCCAGAGGTCAGAGGAGAATGGCCAGACTGGTTCCAGCTTATAGAAAGGCAACAGTAACTCAAATAAGCACTCGTTACAACCGAGGTCTGCAGAAGAGCATCTCTGAACACACAACACGTCCAACCTTGAGGCGGATGGGCTACAGCAGCAGAAGACCAAACAGAGTGCCACTCCTGTCAGCTAAGAACAGGAAACTGAGGCTACAATTCACACAGGCTCACCAAAATTGGACAATAGAAGATTGGAAAAACGTTGCCTGGTCTGATGAGTCTCCATTTCTGCTGCGACATTCATATGGTCGGGTCAGAATTTGGCGTCAACAGCATGAAAGCATGGATCCATCCTGCCTTGTATCAACAGTTCAGGCTGTTGGTGGTGGTGTAATGGTGTGGGGGATATTTTCTTGGCACACTTTGGGCCCATTAGTACCAATTGAGCATCGTGTCAACGCCACAGCCTACCTGAGTATTGTTGCTGACTATGTCCGTCCCTTTATGACCACAGTGTACCCATCTTCTGATGGCTACTTCCAGCAGGATAACACACCATGTCATAAAGCTTGAATCATCTCAGACTGGTTTCTTGAACATGACAATGAGTTCACTGTACTCAAATGGCCTCCACAGTCCCCAGAGCTCAATCATCACCTTTGGGATGTGGTGGAACAGGAGATTCACATCATGGATGCCGACAAATCTGCAGCAACTGCGTGATGCTATCATGTCAATATGGAGCAAAATCTCTGAGGAACATTTCCAGTACCTTGTTGAATCTGTGCCATAAAGGATTAAGGCAGTTCTGAAGGCAAAAGGGGGTCCAACCCCGTACTAGTAAGGTGTACCTAATAAAGAGGCCAGTGAGTGTATATTCAGAGGGTTGCTTTCTAACTACTGAGAGATTTTAGCTGCTGTCAGGGCTTTCACTGCCTTTCTACACCTCCCTTTCTTCACCTGTTCAAACTTTTTCCATTTCATTTTATCCACATAACTTTATTTGTAAACTAATTCGTTTTGTTTTCCAAAGGAAGCCATATATGCAAGGTTGTTAGCAACATCCAGTGAAAATTTCAAGTCAACAGCACCTTTAGAAATATGTTTACTGAGAAAAATTGTGACGTGTTGAATATTTATTTCCCCCACTGTATATATAATAATGTCAAATAGCGCTCATGAAGACCTACTGAGCATCTGGTAGTCCTCAAGGCTGAAGTTCCACATCTTCGTAGCAGGATCTGTAATGCATATTAAATGTTACAGGCCATCAGATATTTTCCTTAAAGATTAACAAACATACACACACTATTGACCTTCTTCTGCAATGCTGAAGTGCGCTCGTTTTAAAACTTCTGACTCGGTCGCCTATGAGAGAAATGACTAATAATAAATTGCAGAAAACGGTCAACCTGCTTGCTCTACAAACAAGTGTGTTAATGACTATACATAAAAAGTAGAATAATATAATAAGAAATTATAAGTTTGGAACATCAAGAAGCTGAAGGGGTGTTAGTGAGACCAGCAGGGGGCGCTCAACCTGTGGTCTGTGTGGGTCCTAGCGCCCCAGTATATTGATGGAGACTCTATACTGCTCAGTGAGCACCGTCTTTCGGATGAGACGTTAAACCGGGATTCTGACTCACTGTGGTCAACAAAAATTCCAGGATCTCCTTCGAAAAAGAGTAGGGGTTTAACCCTGTCATCCTGGCCAAATTTACCCACTGGCCTCTGTCCATCATGGCCTCCTAACCATCCCCATATCATAAATGGCTTCATCACCAATCAGCCGGTGTGTAGCGTGGTCTGGCGCAATATGGCTGCTGTCGCATCATCCAGGTGGATGCTGCACTGGTGGAGGATGAGAAGATTCCCCCCGATGTGTAAAGCACTTTGAGTGTCCAGAAAAGCGCTATATAAATGTAAGGAATTATTATTATTATTTAACATCTAAAAATCAATGGAAGTGAATGGGAGCGGAAGTCTCGAGCTAAAAAGATTCCATTGCCTGCAGCCACTTGTATATCAAGAATAAGCTCAATAAACATTCTGTAAACAATGCCAGTAGATGCATGGTCTGTACTCACCGTAGTTTTTGGAGGGAATGCTTTTGAACACTAGGATGAGGTCTGCATGGTAGCCCACCTCCACTCGGAAACGGTTTTCTGAGTGTGAAATGCATCTTCCCCTCAAGGACACTGCTGGTTTCTTTGCAGGGATAGTTGCTGCGGGCTCAGGGGGTTTAGGTGGTCTCTTTTCTCCAGTGCTTGGTTTTCCTGCTTGTCCATAAAAACTAGAAGCTGTAGAGGCAGCAGTGCTGGAAGTCGGAGGTGCTGTTTTTGGACACGCTGCATTTGCGTCTACGAGCTGAGTCTGTAAAGATGAGCACAGTGAACATAAGGCACAGGAACATTATTTGATTTACAATTAATAATATAAAACACTTTAAATTACATATACAGTGCAAGTCAGAATTATTAGGTCTCCCTTTTTATTTTTCCCCAATTTCTTTTTAACAGAATAAAGATTTTTTTCAACACATTTCTAAACATAATAGTTTTAATAACTCATTTCTAATAACTGATTTATTTTATCTTTGTCATGATGACAGTAAATAATATTTGACTAGATATTTTTCAAGACACTTCTATACAGCTTAAAGTGACATTTAAAGGCTTAACTAGGTTAATGAGGTTAACTTGGCAGGTTAGGGTAATTAGGCAAGTTATTGTATATCAGTGGTTTCTTCTGTAGACAATAAAAATCAAATATTCCTTAAGGAGGATAATATTATTGACCTTAAAAATGACTCAAAACCATAAAATATAAACAAAAGTTTCTTTTTTATTATTTAAAGAACAATAGTATATAACATTTTACAGTGAAAAAAAGTATAGATGCCAGGGGGGAAGCAAGTATAAACAAAATATAAACATACAAACTTCACAAATATAAAAATGAATTAAATACATTATAAAAATGCGGTTTTTGTCCAAGCTGTGGCACACTGGACCAGCTCTACACCTTCACCAGGGTGCTCGACGGTTCATGGGAGTATGCCCAACCAGTCCACATGTGTTTTGTGGACTTGGAGAAGGTATTTGACCGTGTCCCTCGTGGCATTCTATGGAGGGTCCTGTGGGAGTATGGGGTCAGAGGCGCTTTGTTAAGGGCCGTCTCGTCCCTGTATGAACAGAGTAGAAGTCTGGTTCGCATAGCCGGCAATAAGTCAGACTTGTTTCCAGTGCATGTTGGGCTCCGGCAGGGCTGCCCCTTGTCACCAATTCTGTTCATAATTTTTATGGACGGAATTTCAAAGTGCAGTCTTGGGCTGGAGGGGGTTCGGTTCGAGGACCACAGGATTTCGTCTCTGTTATTCACAGACGATGTTGTTCTGTTGGCTTCATCGAACATGGACCTTCAGCATGCACTGGGGCGGTTTGCTGACGAGTGTGACGTGGCTGGGATGAGAATCAGCACCTCCAAGTCCGAGGCCATGGAGCTCCATGGGAAAAAGGTGGTTTGCCATCTCCAGGTTGGAGGAGACTCCTTACCTCAGGTGGAGGAGTTCAAGTATCTGAGGGTTTTGTTAACGAGTGAGGGAAGGATGGAACGTGAGATTGACAGGCAGATTGGTGCAGGGGCAGCAGCAATGCGGTCGATGTACCGGTTCGTTGAGGTAAAGAAGGAGCTGAGCCGAAAGGCAAAGCTCTCGATTTACCGGTCAATCTATGTTCCTACTCTCACCGATGGTCATGAGCTTTGGGTCATGACTGAAAGGACAAGATCTTGGATACAAGCAGCTGAAATGAGTTTCCTTCACAGGGTGGCAGGGCACACCCTTATAGACAATTTTTATAAGTTTGCAGTTTAAAGAGTCCCTTATTCTGTTAATATACAAGCATATTTCTGTCAAAAAACATAAAATTAGGTTTCCTTTTAGTGAATTTACAGTTATAAATGTAAAAGTTGGTTAGCAGAATAATCAAATTAATTATATTAAAACAATTGTCCTCTTGGATAGGATAGTTAGTTAGTTAGTTAGCTTTATTTGTCCCATGTGAACAATGTTGTACTTTGATAGTCATTGGCTGCTAATATGATATTGCTATTTAGAGTTCGCAAATAATACTTTACGAAATTATATTATTAAGGGGAAAGTCTGAATGTGCAAATATAAAACCAACTTTACCTCTATGCACATTTACAATGTCCCCAGCTGATGAAAAAACTTCACCGAGGACTGAGATGGCTGGTGTGGAGAGGAAAGCCTTTCCTAAACCAGAGAGCAGTGTGTACAGAGGTGGTCAATAAACCCTCTGCGCCAAGGGACTGGCCACTGACATAAAAAACTGATTATAAAATTGCTAACTCTATATTAGGATAGAGACAGGAGTTGAACATGATTCTGAAGGTGAATAATTAATATTACTTGTATAATTAATTAGTATAAGTATCAGTGTAATGCACTTAAGAAGAGATAATCTTGAACATTTTTAAATATACAATCATAAAAAGCAAATTATTAAAATATGCATAAACTAATTTGAAAAGGAGAGGGTAAAAATCGTCTAATACCTGGTTCTGTGACAAGACAACTTTCAACCGACTCACATCACTACTTATACAGTTGCAATCAGAATTATTCAACCCCCTTTGAATTTTTTTTCTTTTTTAAATATTTCCCAAATGATGTTTAACAGAACAAGGACATTTTCACAGTATGTCTGATAATATTTTTCTTCTGAAGAAAGTCTTATTTGTTTTATTTCAGGCTAGAATAAAAGCAGTTTTTAATTTTTTAAAACCCATTTTAAGGTCAAAATTATTAGCCCCTTTAAGCTATATATTTTTTCAATAGTATACAGAACAAACCATCGTTATACAATAACTTGCCTAATGACCCTAACCTGCCTAGTTAACCTAATTACCTATTAAGCCTTTAAATGTCACTTTAAGCTGTATAGAAGTGTCTTGAAAAATATCTAGTCAAATATTATTTACTGTCATCATGACAAAGATAAAATAAATCAGTTATTAGAGATGAGTTATTAAAACTATTATGATTAGAAATGTGTTGAAGAAATCTTCTCTCCGTTAAACAGAAATTGGGGAAAAAAAATAAACAGGTGGGCTAATAAATCAGGGGGTTAAATAATTCTGATTGCAACTGTATATTATTAATAATAATAATAATAATACATTTTATTTAAAGCGCCTTTCAAGAAACCCAAGGTCACTGTACAACATCATATACACAAATTTAATAATTTAAAAATAAACCAACAGTATAAAAATAGAGAAGATGATAAAATACAAAGACATGATACAGAGTGTAGCATGCAGTTATAAAGAGCAAGTTATTGATGAGTTTTAAGTGGATTTAAACAGAGGGAGAGAGTCAATGTTGCGCATGTCAGGAGGAAGAGAATTCCAGAGTTTGGCCTGAAAGCTCTGCTCCCCATTGTGCTGAGGCGGGCAGAGGGAACAGAGAGGTGAATGGAGGAGGAGGATCTAAGGGAGCGGGAATGAGTGGTGATATGGAGAAGATCAGACAAGTAAGAAGGTGAGAGGTTATAGATGGCCTTGAATGTGTGCAGGAGGATTTTATATTCGACTCTGGGTTTGATTGGAAGCCAGTGCAGATCTTGTAAAATGGGGGTGATATGGTGAAAAGAAGGAGTTTTGGTGATGATGCGGGCAGCTGAGTGCTGGACCAGTTAAAGCATTATGGCGGGATTTCTGTGGAAGACCATAAAGGAGAGAATTGCAGTAATCAATGCGTGAAGTGATGAGGCTGTGTACGAGGATAGAGGTGGAGTGAGCAGAGACGATTTATATTACGAAGATGAAAATATGCACACTTGGTTATATTATTAATATGAGACTGGAAAGAGAGTGAGCCGTCAAGGATGACACCCAAACTCTTAACCTGAGAAGAGGAGGAGACTGAAGTGCCATCTATAGTAAGTGAGATGGAGTCAGATTTTGAAAGTATAGATTAATGACCAAGATAGGATAAATGGTCACGCTTTACAATAAGGTTTCATTAGCTAATGCATTTACTAACTAATTATAAACAATACTAGTACAGCATTTCAGGCCTGTAGCCAGGGGGGGGTTCGGGTGGTTCGAAAGACCCACCCCCCACTGATAAAAGGTCCAGAATTTGTCCCGTACATGAGCTCATTTGTCATATTTTGACTGCTATGCCATCTTAAATTGTGAAAATAACCCATCAAAAATGGCTTCCAATGAATACAAACTATTATTTTTCATAAGTCCAACATCCAGCTATGCAAGAAAACATACAATCTGATGTAAGTAAAGTCATCTTTCACTACAAGTAACTTTTATTCAGAATTTTGGACGTTAATCTTGAAAAAATAAAATACCAATAAAAAGGTTTGAAGCACCAAATTTAATATTAAAGTAAATTTTAATACTAATTTGGCTATTTTTGTTATCTATGAACTTTTCAAAGAGACTAGTAAAATTGTGAAGCTCTACATGTTTTCATATTTAATTTTTCAGATGGGAAAATTCTGACTGAGAAAAGTTGAATGAGCTGGCCAGTTTGTTATTTGCCCAATAAATGACAATAAGCCAGTGACAATAAGCTTTTTTACTTTAAGAGACTCCTTTTTTCTAATGATATAAGATGCAATAAATTTGCATTTTAAAAATAAGTGTTTTTTTTTTATATTTCTTTATTCTAAATGTTTAGCAGATGTTTTTGGTACCTCAAAAAGTGTGGTTATGATGACCACCCGACAAGCTAATCCAGCTAAAAAATTCTGCTTATAATGCAGTATTTAAACCTCATCATAATTAACTAGCAAATAAGGTGAATAACTGCAAAAGGTCCACTTTTTGAGAAACAAGAACCACCTCTTTCACCAGGCTGGCATAGAGTTAAAGTTGGTTTTATATTCGCACATTCGTTCATTTAGAAGTCTCTATATTGTTTACCATGTTACTTTGAATATTCAATCAGAATTAGCATGCAAGCATGACTTCAAAACAACGTTAACACTATCTAATTGACTGTAAACAATGTTGTACTTTGATAGTCATTGGCTGCTTATATGATTTCCCTATTTAGAATTTGCAAATAATACTTTTCTGAAATTATATTATTAAGGAGAAAGTCTGAATATCCGAATATAAAACCAACTTTACCTCTATCAGGCTGGCTACATGGCTGCATTTTTTTAATCATAGTTCAACATTTCCTAAAGCATTTTTTAAATCCAAACTAGTTAACATTAGTTAATGCACTGTGAGTTAACATGAACTGTATTTTCATTAAACAAATACTGTAAAAAAAGGGAAAAAAAAGAAGAAGTATTGTTCAATGTTTGTTCATGTTAGTAAATTCATTAACTAATACAACCTTATTGTAAAGTGTTACAAGATAAATAAAAGTTTCTGATGCCTACCTGATGTCTTGTTGGTGCCCCTGACTGACCCCGATCAGATGCAAAATGCTGGTTGTATTTGGCTGGGCCTCCTGTTGTCCCGGACTGTGTGTGTTTGTTTTGAACAGGTCCAGGATCTGTGATTTGAGCCTGTCTTTCAGCTCTTCTGGCTAACGCTCTTTTTCTGTTCTCTTCAATCCTCCGCTGCTGTTCTGGAGTCAGACTCACAGACATCCCTGCTTTAGTGGTCACTTACAGGTGCTTACTTAAGCAACGACTAACAAAGGATAAACATGTAGTACTTTATGCACATATATAAACCTATTGCATGACATAGAATGAATACATCCGGCTGAATCCTCCCAGTCTCATACAATATGCTTGTTTATAGTACCTTGACCATAGTCTCTTATCGTCGATGTCGTCAAAGTTTAACAGTTAACTCAAACATATTTCATTTAGGTGTCGTTTGATGTTCCAATCGTTCAATAGAAAACAAAATATAGATTAATCATAGTAAGTTACAGAAAAACTTTACCGCGTACTTCAAACGACGCGGTTTTGTACATACATCTGCGGCTACTGGGCATGCGCATATCAATATAGCGTAATTTTTGCGGCATTGTACAGTCATAATTACTATTTTTACATTACTGCGATGGGTAGGTTTAGGGTTGTGGAAGGAGTAGATGTTAATAAAACAGAAATGAATAGATGATTTAATAAGTAAAAGGAAAAATTCAACAACAACAACACCGCGACACGGTGGACATGACGCGAAATCGTGACGTCGGCGGCGGCGCTGGAGGCTGACGTTCTTTGATTGACGTTAAGACTGCCCAATAACGTGGATGGATATGAAAAATGGGCGGGACTAAGAGCGTATTACAATAAAAAAAAAGAAGCGAAATGGAGGTATTTTTCTTCCGCTACACTGAGAAATCTTAATTTCCTATTAACATAATTACATATTTACACATTAAATAATATTTACTTAATTACTATTATAAAGGAGTATTATTTAAGGATTCGGTTTTCAGGATCAGGATGAATGATGAATGGGATTGACAGCTAAAACTGCTTAACAGAGCATAACATTATTGAAGAGCAGTAATTTGGGACAATCTGCACATTAATAATATGACTCAATAAATAAAAAAAATAAACAATAATAATAATAAACAGAGACCAAATTTGTGAAATAAAATGAAATAAAGTCCCAATACACTGTCACCTACTTCATTAAATATTCATGATGAGTGTCGCCCGTGGCCACTCCCCTAAGCACAAAGCACTTCGTATGAAACTTTAGCATTTTCTGAAGTTGTGTCTTCATAATGTCATGGCATGTGCATAAAATGTACAAATTATTATTTATTGAAATGAAAACAGAGCTTATCAGGTTTTAAACTGGATTATCATCCTCACCAGTGACTTACAAACTTTATTTTTTAACAAAATCCTTATTCATTCATTCATTCATTCATTCATTCATTCATTTTTTTTTCAGCTTAGTCGCTTTATTAATCAGGGGTCGCCACAGCAGAATGAATCGCCAACTTATCCAGCATATGTTTTACACAGCGGACGCCCTTCCAGCTGCAACCCATCATTGGGAAACATCATACTCTCTTGCGTTCACACACATACACTATGGTCAAGCATACCCAATTCTCCTGTACTGCATGTGTTTGGACTGTGGGGGAAACCGGAGCACCCTGAGGAAACCCACGCCAACACGGGGAGAACATGCAAACTCCACAGAAATGCCAACTGACCCAGCCGAGGCTCGAACCAGCGACCTTCTTGCTGTGAGGAGACAGCACTACCTACTGCGCCCCCGCGTCGCCCGAGGTAATTTTTCATTCATTCATTTTCTTGTCGGCTTTGTCCCTTGCGGGGTCGCCACAGCGGAATGAACCGCCAACTTATCCAGCACGATTTTACGCAGCGGATGCCCTTCCAGCCGCAACCCATCTCTGGGAACTTCCACACACACATTCACACTCATACACTATGGACAATTTAGCTTACCCAATTCACCTGTACTGCATGTGTTTGGACTGTGGGGGAAACCGGAGCACCCTGAGGAAACCCACGCCAACACGGGGAGAACATGCAAACTCCACAGAAATGCCAACTGACCCAGCCGAGGCTCGAACCAGCGACCTTCTTGCTGTGAGGAGACAGCACTACCTACTGCGCCCCCGCGTCGCCCGAGGTAATTTTATCCGCTAAAAATATATCTTATATAATGAATAATTTGTTGATATTATTAAAATGTTATATTCATAAATATACATTTTTCTAAATTTCCCCAAGACTACTTGTGTTTAAAGAAGAATGTGTGATATATTTGAAGACATTAAGAGTGATGAAAAGCCAAAAAGCGATATATTTATATTCATCATTAGAGGATTTTGGTTTCATATTTTGAGAAATTCATCTCCCCTGCTACATATTTTTTTTTTTTTTATCATCATTACTTTTATTTGATAATTTTTGTTATTTTATTTATATATATATATGTATGTATTATTATTATTATTATTATTATTATTATTATTATTATTATTATTATTAATTAGAATGGAAAGATTGTGAATGTAAATTAATTGTAATTTTACTGTATTTTGTGTAATTTTAAAAAAGCATTAATGCCTTTCTGTTATTGTTCAAGCATTGTTAATAAAAAAATAATAATAATTCTTCCGCTACACAGAGAAAACTTCCTCCATAATTACAAATTTAAAGAAGTATTATTTAAGGATTAAGTTTTCAGGATCAGGATGAATGATTAAGGATTGACAGCTAAAATGGCTCATATTTGATTTTTTTATTGATTTATTACATAAAATGATTGAACAGGAATAATTAGGGAAAAATCTGCACATTAATAATATCACACATAAGCCTAATTGTGTTACATCTTTAGGGTTTTTAAAAACACTAAACTTTTTAAAATAATCAACATACAATAAAATAGAACGATGAAAAATAGCCTATGAGAGAGGGAAAATTGAAAAAATATATTAATTATTCATTCATTTTCTTTTCGGCTTAGTCCCTTTATTAATCAGGGGTCGCCACAGCGGAATGAACCGCCAACTTATCCAGCACATGTTTTACACAGCGGATGCCCTTCCAGCTGCAACCCATCTCTGGGAAACACCCATGCACTCTCATTCACACACATACACTACGAACAATTTTAGCATACCCAATTCTTCTACAGTGCATGTCTTTGGACTTGTAGGGGAAACTGGAGCACCCGGAGGAAACCCACGCCAACAAGGGAGAACATGCAAACTCCACACAGAAATGCCAACTGGCCCAGCCGAGGCTCGAACCAGCGACCTTCTTGCTGTGAGGTGACCCACTGCACCACCACGCCGCCCAATGTCCTTATGATAAGAAACCAATAATAAATATAAAAATAATACGAATAATGAAATAATAATAACAATAATAATACAAATAATAAATAATAATAAATCTGTGTCTGTGTTAACATAAATCCAGATAAACAAGACTTAGAATAGCCTAGCAAAAAAATATGAGAGAGGGATTTTAATCATTCATTCATTCATTCATTCATTTTCTTTTCGGCTTAGTCCCTTTATTAATCCGGGTTCGCCACAGTGGAGTGAACCACCAGGGATTTTAATAATAATAATACTAATAATAATAATAATAATAATAATAATAATAATAATAATAAATCAATCAATAAAACTAAATGTAAAAACAATACCAATAATAAAACAATAATAATATCAATAAATATAATACTACTACTAATAAAATAATAATAATACTAATAATAATAATAAAAATAATAATACATTTAATAATAATAATAATAATAATTAACAGTGACACTAAATAAATAAATAACTAAATAAATAAATAAGTGTCCCTCTCCCCCTCCCACGTCACTCCGCGCGTGTGACGTGTGCGCGCCCGGTCGCTGTCCCGGGAATCAGAGTGCTGAAACCGCAGCATCAGAGTCTCACGCAGAACCGCACGAGGACTGCTCGGATTACACATCCCCGGTGATTTACCGCACAACTCGACGACCAAAGCAAAATAACTGCAACAGAAAACCCTCCGTGCATCAAGCAGCAAACATCACCCGCAGCAGCTAGAGCAAGAGCGCGCGCGCACGAGATTTTTATGTGCAAATCTACCTGAGAAGATCCAAAAAGGGATGCTTTAACACCTGGAAACCCCAAAACGGAAGGATGGAATGAATCATATGGCTTGTGACACCTGTTTACTGTTACTTCATTCGGGATTGTTCACTTATAATGGCACTTAGCCTAATTGTTTCCCATTGTTGCTAACTTCTCAATTAGTTTAAGGTGGTTGAATGCATTGTAATAGAAGGTTTGAAATTGCTGTGGAGCACCATGGATTTAGTGCATACGCCGTTTAGCGATTAAACTCAACAGAACCTCCGGTAATTGATCCCGATTCTTCCCCGCTGGATGTTACGCGGTCACGGCATGCTGAAGAGCCGCTGTTGCGTCCTCTTCAGCGACCTCAAGGTGTTCCTGCTCGGGCCACAGGCTCCCACAAGCCCCATGAGCGGACAAGCGGGCAGAATCAGCCCGTATGCATCTGATAACAACAATACCTTGCGCGCACACCGGCTCCGGGACTGGAGCGGCGCGTCCACGGAGGACTCTGCGGGAGCGGACGCAGCCGCGGGCGGATCCGGGTGGACGGGCGCCGCGGCGGAAGAGTTCTCCAGAGACCGCAAAGATGACCGGTTCTCCTTTATCAGCTATGCAGAAGGAACCCCGGTGTGCAGGATATGCTTCCAAGGGCCGGAAAAGGTAGATAGCAAACCCTAAGAAAGTTATACATGATACTGTGTAAGGTTGTTTTGGGTCACACTTTACACAATCTTTACACACTTTACACAATCGTCCCACTTTACATTAGGGTGACTAAAGTAATATGTAAAGCTCATATGAAAATACTTGTACTTATTTTAGGGGCGACACCGTAGCTCAGTGGTTAGCACTGTTGCCTCACAGCAAGAAGGTCGCTGGTTTGAGTCTCGACTGGGTCAGTTGGCATTTCTCTGTGGAGTTTGCATGTTCTCCCCGTGTTGGCGTGGGCTTCCTCCGGGTGCTCCGGTTTCCCCCACAAGTCCAAAGACATGCGCTATAGGGGAATTGAAACTGAATTGGCCATAGTGTGTGTGAATGAATGGGTATGGATGTTTCCCAGTGCAGGGTTGCAGCCGGAAGGGCATCCTCTGTGTAAAACATATGCTGGATAAGTTTACGGTTCATTCCGCTGTGGTGACCTCTGATGAATAAAGAGACTAAGCTGAAGGAAAATTAATGAATCAATAAGTTGTGTAATACTTTGTACATGCATAAAAAAATAAATACAATGTAATGTAATAATAATGTATAATAAAAATAATAATAAAAAATAAATACAATGTAATGTAATAATAAAAATAATAATGTATAAAAATAATAAAATAAATACAATGTAATGTAATAACAATAATAATAATAATGTATAAAAATAATAAAATAAATACAATGTAATGTAATAACAATAATAATAATAATGTATAATAAAAATAATAATAAAAAAATAAATACAATGTACTTCGTAATGTAATAATAATAATAGTAATAATAATAATAATAATAATGCATAATAAAAATAATAATAAAAAATAAATACAATGTACTGTAATAATAAAAATAATAATGTATAAAAATAATAATAAAAAAATAAATACAATGTACTTCGTAATGTAATAATAATAATAGTAATAATAATAATAATGCATAATAAAATATTAATAAAAAATAAATACAATGTACTGTAATAATAAAAATTATAATGTATAAAAATAATAATAATAAAATGAATACAATATACTTCGTAATGTAATAATTACAATAATAGTAATAATAATAATGTATAATAAAAATAATAATAACAAAATAAATACAGTACTTCACAATACGGGTCGTGTTGGGGACAGGTTTGGTGATATGGGTAGGTTCAGGGTGCGAATTACAGGGGGGTTTGGGGGGCTCTGTACCCCCTACTTAACGCTTGATCCCCCCTGAAGAACATCAAAACAAGATGTATGGGGGGGGGGTCTGCCCTTTAATAGTTATAGAAATATGTATCTGTATCTTAAATAATATTACTAATTAAAATAATAGATAATGTAAATATATGGGGCGTCATGGTGGCACAGTGGGTAGCACGATTGGCTCACAGCAAGAAGTTCGCTAGTTCGAGCCCCGGCAGGATTATTTGGCATTTCTGTGTGGAGTTTGCATGTTCTCCCCGTGTTTGTGTGGGTTTTCTATGCATGCTCCGGTTTCCCCCACAGTCCAAACACATGCTGAATTGAATAAACTAAATTGGCCATAGTGTGTGTGTGTGTGTGTGTGTGTGTGTGTGTGTGTGTGTGTGTGTGTGAATGAGTGTGTATGGATGTTTCCCAGTACTGGATTGCAGCTGGAAGGGCATCCTCTGTGTAAAACATATGCTGGATAAGTTGACGGTTCATTCCGCTGTGGTGACCTCTGATGAATAAAGGGACTAAGCTGAAGGAAAATTAATGAATCAATAAGTGACCTTAACTACTTTGTACATGCATTAATAATAAATACAGTGTACTTCGTAATGCAATAATAATAATAATAATAATAATCAAAAAATTAATACAATATATGCAATACGGGTCGTGTTCAGGACAGGTTTGGTGATGTGGGTAGGTTTAGGGTGCGAATTACAGGAAGGTTTGGGGGGCTCTGACACCCCTAATTAACGCTTGATCCCCCTGAAGAACATCAAAACAAGATGTATGGGGGGGGGGGTCTGCCCTTTAATAGTTGTATCTTAAATAATATTACAAATTAAAATAATAGATATTTCCTAGAGATGGGTTGTGGCTGGAAGGGCATAAGTTGGCGGTTCATACCGCTGTGGCGACCCCGGATTAATAAAGGGAATAAGCCCGAAAAGAAATGAATGAATGAATGAATGAAAATAATAGATAACGTAAATATGGGGCAACATGGTGGCACAGTGGGTAGCACGATTGCACACACACACACAGACACACAAACACACACACACACACACACCATAATCAACAATTTAAAACCCATACAGTGTCATTCATTGGCTTGATCTATGTAATTAAATATTCATGAGTGGCACCAGTGGCCACTGCCCTAAGCACAAAGCACTTCAGACGACACTTCCAGACTGTCTTCCAGAATGTTGTTTGTTCAAACTCATGGCATATATATCAAATGTACAAACTATTATTTAGTAAAGTGAAAAACATATGTAAAATTAAACATCAGGGACACTCACAGGACGCTCACAGGACACCAGCTTATCAAGTTTTAAACAGGACTCTCATCCTCTAGACCAGTGAATATAAAAGTTTGTTTATGTTTTTATTTCTTATAATAAGGAAAAGGATTTTATATACAGTGCTCATCATAACAGATCTTTTTTTTAAATCCGTATTGTCTACAGGATGCTGGACAATATTTGTGCAGATACATTAGATTAGTCAGTACCAAAGACACAACTGGAATTAATCTAACAAAAAAATGAAGATCACAGTCCAAACTAAAGTATTAGTACACCCAATTTATTATGTTGGGGAAAATATAAATTACGGCAACACGGTGGCTCAGTGGTTAGCACTGTTGCCTTATAGCAAGAAGTTTGCTGGTTTGAGTCCCGGCTGGGTCAGTTGGCATTTCTGTGTGGAGTTTGCATGTTCTCCGCGTGTTGGCGTGGATTTCCTCCGGGTGCTCCGGTTTCCCCCACAGTCCAAACACAACAGAAATAATGTCCAGTAACAGGCCCGTGCAGAGGCGTTCCAAATAGCATGTTCCAGTTTTCACGCAAAGTGTGTGTGTGTGTGTGTGTGGGGGGGGGGGGGGGGGGTGCAGTCCCGATTGTCACGAAAAGTGGGGGGGGGGGCCCACTTTTAGTTTCGAAGGGCTCTTTATATCCCAGACTCAAAAGGGCATGTACACTGCACAGGTTGAGCCCTATGTGTGCACGTGCCTGTCCAGTATAGAGTATTAAGTCATGCTGCAGTGGAAACAGAATGAATATTGTGTCTGACTCCATCATGAGCTTGGAGGACTGCATCATACATCTCTGCAATGACTCAAATCAATTAATAAAGTCATCTGGAATGGCAAAGAAAGCGTTCTTGGAGGACTCCCAGAGTTCATCAAGATTCTTTGGATTCATCTTCAATGCCTCCTCCATCTTGCCCCAGACATGCTCAATAATGTTTCATGGTGACTGGGCTGGCCAATCCTGGAGCACCTTGACCTTCTTTGCTTTCAGGAACTTTGATGTGGAGGCTGAAGTATGAGGAGCATCGCTATATATCCTGCTGAAGAATTTGCCCTCTCCTGTGGTTTGTAATGTAATGGGCAGCACAAATGTCTTGATACCTCAGGCTGTTGATGTTGCCATCCACTCTGAAGATCTCTCGCACGCCCCCATACTGAATGTAACACCAAACCATGATTTGTCCTTCACCAAACTTGACTGATTTCTTTAAGAATCTTCGGTCCATGCGGGTTCCAGTAGGTCTTTTGCAGTATTTGTGATGATTGGGATGCAGTTCAACAGATGATTCATGGGAAATCGCCCTTTTGCCACTTTTCCAAATGATCAACTAGAAGTCAAGTTATTATTTGTTGCTCTTACAACTAGGATTGACAACAAGATTTTTGTCAGGTAGTGTATGTGTGTGAATGAGTGTGTATGGGTGTTTCCCAGTAATAGGTTGCAGCTGGAAGAGCATCCACTGTGTAAAACATATGTTGAATAAGTTGGCAGTTCATGTGGCGACCCCTGATGAATAAAGGAACTAAGCCGAAGGAAAATGAATGAATTAAATATTAGAGGAATTATCTGTTTTATTCTTCTTTTCTGTCATTTATTTTTCATTTAATGAACTGAATAAAATAATTAATTGGACTTACTTCTTTTTTTTTTTAAGGTAAGTGGTTGCAAACAGTTGATATGAGCTGAATTCAAACAAATTAAATTTAGTAATGTTCAGCTTAATTTGTTTGTTTAAATTCAGCCCATATCCCTACGGAGACCCGGAAGGGACGTGATGGTGGAAAAAAAAAGAGTGATAGGAAAATATATATTTGTTAAAGTTTTTGTGTTCCCTCGCAAAGATGTTTTTCCACAAACACTTCCTGTTCTCTTCATACATGTAAACCCTCCCGTTTTTGCCTGGATTATCCCGTATTTTACAATTCTATCCTGCTATCATCACATCATTCAGTATTTTCCCATATTTCTCATGTATTTTTAATCTTGAATGCATGCTGAAATGAATATAAAAATGTCTTCATTAACTTTCTTTCCATTAAAGCTGTGCGTCGATCATCACCCTTCATATGCAACCTCTAAATCAGCCAATGACTGGTATAAGCGCTGACTGACAGAAGGGCTCCGTATGATAAACTGATCCCAGATCAGCTTCTGTACACGCCATTTAAAGAGGAGCGAAAGTGCAGAGCATTTTGAGATATTCGGGTTTATGTTTAAACAAGACTAATACTCTTAATAATATGTAAACATGTCCGTCCTGCGTGTTTTATTTTAAACACACCTAATGACAAACTAATGCACAAACAGTTACGAAAGTAATGGAATACTTTCATTATAGATCCGTGCATTATACAGTGACACCACTGTTATCAAATAAAGAACGAGAGATTGATTTGTGGCTCTTCATTTGTTTGATAACATCTTTAAATGACATCTTTAAATAGTCAACAGGGTCGCAAGAAGTGTGTGGAAAAACCAAGGCGCAAAATAAACTGCCCATGAACTGAGAAAAGTCAAGCGTGCAGCTGCCAAGATGCCACTTGCCACCAGTTTTGCCATATTTCAGAGCTGCAACATCACTGGAGTGCCCAAAAGCACAAGGTGTGCAATACTCAGAGACATGGCCAAGGTAAGAAAGGCTGAAAAACGACCACCACTGAACAAGAACACAAGCTGAAACGTCAAGACTGGGCCAAGAAATATCTCAAGACTGATTTTTCTAAGGTTTTATGGACTGATGAAATGAGAGTAAGTCTTGATGGGCCAGATGGATGGGCCCGTGGCTGGATCGGTAAAGGGCAGAGAGCTCCAGTCCGACTCAGACGCCAGCAAGGTGGAGGTGGAGTACTGGTTTGGGCTGGGTATCATCAAAGATGAGCTTGTGGGGCCTTTTCAGGTTGAGGATGGAGTCAAGCTCAACTCCCAGTCCTACTGCCAGTTTCTGGAAGACACCTTCAAGCAGTGGTACAGGAAGAAGTCTGCATCCTTCAAGAAAAACATGATTTTCATGCAGGACAATGCTCCATCACACGCGTCCAAGTACTCCACAGCGTGGCTGGCAAGAAAGGGTCTAAAAGAAGAAAAACTAATGACATGGCCTCCTTGTTCACCTGATCTGAACCCCATAGAGAACCTGTGGACCATCATCAAATGTGAGATTTACAAGGAGGGAAAACAGTACACCTCTCTGAACAGTGTCTGGGAGGCTGTGGTTGCTGCTGCACGCAATGTTGATGGTGAACAGATCAAAACACTGACAGAATCCATGAATGGCAGGCTTTTGAGTGTCCTTGCAAAGAAAGGTGGCTATATTGGTCACTGATTTGTTTTTGTTTTGTTTTTGAATGTCAGAAATGTATATTTGTGAATGTTGAGATGTTATATTGGTTTCACTGGTGAAAATAAATCATTGAAATGGGTATATATTGTTTTTGTTAAGTTGCCTAATAATTCTGCACAGTAATAGTCCACCCTGCACACACAGATATCCTCCTAAAATAGCTCAAACTAAAAACAAACTAAAAACTACTTCCAAAAATATTCAGCTTTGATATTAATGAGTTTTTTGGGTTCATTGAGAACATGGTTGTTGTTCAATAATAAAATTCATCCTCAAAAATACAACTTGCCTAATAATTCTGCACTACCTGTATTTTCCTATCACTGTTTTTTTTTTTCTCCCACTCAGTTTTTTTTTCCACCATCACGTCCCTTCCGGGTCTTCGTAGTTATCAATTGTTTGCAACCACTTAACTTCAAATAATTGAGTAAATCCAATGAATATTCTTTTCAGTGTGTATATTTTATTAATTTGATGATCTTAATATATTAAATAAAATTGCTTTGGCAATACTCTACAAAATGTCCAGCCAACAAAATAACTTTCACCAGAGAAAGAGAGAGAGATTTAATATAAAAATAAAACTTCATATTGAAATTCTCTGGTATTTTCCAAGAGTCGCTGTTTAAATTAACCTCCTGTTTGTAAGGTCACGGCCGCGCAGTCGGCAATGGAGTATTTACTCTTCTTAATGCTCCTTGTTTTCGTGGGAAAACTCTAGCTCAGAGCAGCCCTCATGAATTATTCATGAGCATATGCAAATTGCTTCCACTTCAAAAAACCTCTGCACCGACTTCACCCAAAGGGACGGTGATTCACCACAATTCACAACAGAACGACATTTATTTCACACTTAATTCACTGATACGTTTGAGCTCGAGCCAAGTCGGAGTAAATGAAAAACTGACGTGTTATGGCACACAAACTGGTCTGAAGTCAGTCCGGTGTTACCTGAGACGAGTGTTACAAGGCTCCATCAAATCAACATGGATATTTCATATTTCTCTATTGAATGCTGCAGTGTTTGTTCATTAATTATTCATGCATGTATACACATTATTAGTATTCTTTTGTATTATTTATGTGTGCTTATAATCCGTAATCAAATCAACTTCTACAACATGTCTTCTCTGATTGGGGCTGAGGACGATGTCAATCTGTCAATCACATGAGATCCACCAATAGAAAAGCACTACCATCTAATCAGTTCCATTCATTCATTCATTCATTCATTTTCTTTTCGGCTTAGTCCCTTTATTAATCAGGGGTCCTAACGTGGAATGAACCACCAACTTATCTAGCATATATTTTATGCAACGGATGCCCTTCCAGCTGCAAACAAACACCAGGAAACACCCATACACTCTTACATTCATTCATTCATTCATTCATTTTCTTTTCAGCTTAGTCCCTTTATTAATCTGGGGTCCTAACGTGGAATGAACCACCAACTTATCTAGCATATATTTTATGCAACGGATGCCCTTCCAGCTGCAAACAAACACCAGGAAACACCCATACACTCTTACATTCATTCATTCATTCATTCATTCATTCATTCATTTTCTTTTCAGCTTAGTCCCTTTATTAATCTGGGGTCGCCACAGCGGAATGAACCGCCAACTTATCCAGCATATGTTTTACGCAGCGGATGCCCTTCCAGCTCATCACTGGGAAACGTCCACACACACTCATTCACACACACATACAATACGGATAATTTTTTAGCATACCCATTTCACCTATAGCGCATATCTTTGAACTTGTGGGGGAAACCGGAGCACCCGGAGGAAACTCACGCGAACACTGGGAGAACATGTAAACTCCACAGAGAAATACCAACTGACCCAGCCGAGGCTCGAACCAGCGACCTTCTTGCTGTGAGGAGATTGTGCTACCCACTGCACCACCGCATCACCCTATTGCAATTTATATTTCATAATTCATTTCAAATGCTATAGAGGAGACCGGGGCTAGTTGTCACACAACTTTAAGATACAAGATTTTAAATAAATGATCTCTTTGAAATTAATTTAGTGAATACCACTATACACTCACTGGCCACTTTATTAGGTACACCTGTCCAACTGCTTGTTAACGCAAATTTCTAATCAGCCAATCACATGGCAGCAACTCGATGCATTTAGGCATGTAGACATGGTCAAGACGATCTGCTGCAGTTCAAGCAGAGCATCAGAATGGGGAAGAAAGGGGATTTAAGTGACTTTGAACGTGGCATGGTTCATCTACTGGGATTTTCACGCACAACCATCTCTAGGGTTTACAGAGAATGGTCCGAAAAAGAGAAAATATCCAGTGAGCGGCAGTTCTGTGGGCGCAAATGCCTTGTTGATGCCAGAGGTCAGAGGAGAATGGCCAGACTGGTTCCAGCTGATAGAAAGGCAACAACTCAAATAACCACTCGTTACAACCGAGGTCTGCAGAAGAGCATCTCTGAACACACAACACATCCAACCTTGAGGCGGATGGGCTACAGCAGCAGAAGACCACACCGGGTGCCACTCCTGTCAGCTAAGAACAGGAAACTGATGCTACAATTCACACAGGCTCACCAAAACTGGACAATAGAAGATTGGACAAAACGTTGCCTGGTCTGATGAGTCTCCATTTCTGCTGCCACATTCGGATGGTCGGGTCAGAATTTGGCATCAACAACATGAAAGCATGAATCCATCCTGCCTTGTATCGACAGTTCAGGCTGGTGGTGGTGGTTTAATGGTGTGGGGGATATTTTCTTGGTACACTTTGGGCCCATTAGTACCAATTGAGCATCGTGTCAATGCCACAGCCTACCTGAGTATTGTTGCTGACCATATCCATCCTTTTATGACCATCTTCTGATGGCTACTTCCAGCAGGATAACGCACCATGTCATAAAGCACGAATCATCTCAGACTGGTTTCTTGAACATGACAATGAGTTCACTGTACTCAAATGGCCTCCACAGTCACCAGCTCTCAATCCAATAGAGCACCTTTGGGATGTGGTGGAACAGGAGATTCACATCATGGATGTGCAGCGGACAAATCTGCAGCAACTGCGTGATGCTATCATGTCAATATAGAGCAAAATCTCTGAGGAATATTTCCAGTACCTTGTTGAATCTCTGCCATGAAGGATTAAGGCAGTTCTGAAGGCAAAAGTGGGTCCAACCCAGTATTAGTAAGGTGTACCTAATAAAGTGGCCGGTAGGTGTATACATATTTTGGTTTACAATCATTCAAATTATTTTAGTATCTAATCACCAGAACAATAATTTAATATTTTGTATGCATATTTTATATATTTTGTTTATGCTTTTTTGAAAATCTACATTGCTGAAAGGCTTAAAATAGGTGGCAACTCAACTATTATTGCTTTTACAATAACTAACAATGAGCAATACGTTTGTTACTCTATTCATAAAATACGTTTATTCATTGCTAGCCTATATTGTCTCAGGTTCATGAAATATTATCAGATACAACTTTTAATTTTAGCACTGGTCTAAATGGAGCAATTAACATTAAGTATATGCTTCAGAAGTATTATTCTACTGCTTGTTCATAAAAGCTCACAGTTAAGAGTTAGCAGGCATTCAGATGTGATAACATGCTGCAGGTGGGTTCAATGAACCGTATGTTTTGGACAATAACGGTGTAAATGTTGAATACTGTAGTTTAGGGCTGGTATCATAAAGAGTGCAGCATCTGTGTTTACTGCGTTTATGAATCAGAGAGAGTTCCTCCGAGGCGCTCTGTGTTTTTATTAACTGCTTCATAATGACACATTTAAATTCAGCTTTAAACAAAGCCATTGTGCTCGTGCAATTATAAGACTGTTGCCCTGAAGCGAGCAGTGTGAAGTGTGTGAAAAGCTGAGCTGTGAGTGTAAAGAAAACACAAAAAATTCATCCTTTGAAATCAGACATTGTTGTACCATGGATTTTATACTATTTTTTCTTTTCAG
Source organism: Danio kyathit (assembly GCA_903798195.1). Taxonomy (NCBI): domain Eukaryota; kingdom Metazoa; phylum Chordata; class Actinopteri; order Cypriniformes; family Danionidae; genus Danio; species Danio kyathit. The sequence goes on from LR812527.1 coordinate 64,481,186, forward strand.
CTTAGTCCCTTATTCATTAGGGGTCGCCACAGCAGAATGAACCGCCAACTATTCCAGCATATGTTTTACACAGTGGATGCCCTTCCAGCTGCAACCCAGTACTGGGAAACACCCATACACACTCATTTACACTACGGCCAATTAAGTTTATTCAATTTACCTATAGCACCTGGAGGGAAAACATACAGGGAGCACATACAAACTCCACACAGAAATGCCAACTGGCCCAGCTGGGACTCAAACCAGTGACCTTCTTGCTGTTAGGGGACACTGAGCCACCATTTTAAACCATTTTATTTTATAAAGCTGGGTTGTTGAATGCTTGATTCTGATTGGCTGATGAGCATTCTCATTCATTCATTCATTTTCTTTTCGGCTTAGTCCCTTTATTATTCCGGGGTCGCCACAGCGGAATGAACCGCCAACTTATCCAGCACGTTTACACAGCGAATGCCCTTCCAGCTGCAATCCATCTCTGGGAAACATCCATACACACTCATACACCACGTCGCCCATATATAATATATTATATAATATATCATGGTGGCGCAGTAGGTAGCGCTGTCGCCTCAAAGCAAGAAGGTCACTGGTTCGAACCTCTGCTGGGTCAGTTGGTGTTTCTATGTGGAGTTTGCATGTTTTTCCTGCGTTAGCGTGGGTTTCCTCCGGGTGCTCTGGTTTCCCTAAAAGACATGCGGTACAGGTGAACTGGGTAGGCTAAATTGTCCGTAGTGTATGAGTGTGAATGAGTGTGTATGGATGTTTCCCAGTACTGGGTTGCCACTGGAAGGGCATCCACGGTGTAAAACATATGCTGGAATAGTTGGCGGTTCATTCCACTGTGGCAACCCCTGATAAATAAGGGACTAAGCCGAAGGAAAATAAATGAATGAACAAATGTGTTCAAATCTTAATAATATTAATAATTACTAATCTCCCTGCTGGAGAGAAAGAGAGAGCAAAGCCAGTATTGATACTAACCAAATGCAAGACTGCCTAATTTTAAATATTTCAGTATTGATATTTACCGATATTTATGACGAATCTAGTTCCACTAATATATTTACAATGAGCTGAATCAGCACGATTCTTGAGTTTTTGGGACAACTTAATAATTTTATGTTCAGTCCTCTGAAGTTTTATGTTGCATATCCTCTCCAGTTCTGTAATGTTGGATGGTAAACGTTGGTGGACAGCAATTTTAGGTCTCTCTAGAGATGCTCAACTGGGTTTAGGTCAGGGCTCTGGCTGGGCCATTCAAGAACAGTTACTGAGTTGTTGTGAAGCCACTCCTTCGTTATTTCAGCTGTGTGCTTACATTATTATTTAAGATACAGATGAGAGTGATATATCTTTCAGTAATAAAGGACTGACCCCCCCATACATCTTGTTCTGACATCCTACAGGGGGGATCAAGCGTTAATTAGGGAGGGTCAATCCCCCCCAACCCCCCCTGTAATTCGCACCCTGTCGTACTGTATGAGTGTGTGTGTATGAGTTTGAATGAGTGTGTATGGATGTTTCCCAGTACTGGGTTGCCACTGGAAGGGCATCCGCTGTGTAAAACATATGCTGGAATAGTTGCCGGTTCATTCCGCTGTGGCGACCCCTGATAAATAAGAGACTGAGTCTAAGGAAAATAAATGAATAAACAAATGTGTTCAAATCTTAATATTATTATTAATTACTAATCTCGCTGTAGGCAAGAAGAGAGAGTGCGAGAGAGCAAAGCCAGTATCGATACTAACCAAATTTAGTTTTATGTTGCATTATAGTGTCATTGTCTTATTGGAAGGTAAACCTTCAGCACAGTCTGAGGTCCTGAGCACACCAGAGAAGGTTTTCATCCAGGATATCCCTGTACATGGTGGCATTCATCTTTCCCTCGATTGAGTCAACATTGAGTCAGGAATCAACACAATTCTTGAGGTTTTTGGGGACAACTTAAAGAGCCCCTATTATACATTAAATAGGGTCATATTTTGGTTGTAAGGGTCTCCAACAACAGTCTAATATGCATGCAAGGTCAAAAAACACTTTCATGGCCTTATAAACTGCATTTATTTTTACCTAATTTTCCCAGCGACTCCCATATGAATCGTTCAGCGATTCATTTGTTCCCAAACAGAGTGAAATGCCCAGCACAGCTTATCAACAATATATAAGTAGTCAGAGTGCGTACACGCTTCATATTAGTGTAAGGCGTGGATTTCGGCAGTGGGTGAATGTAAATACAGACGATCGGCTTGAAAATACTGACGACTAACTATTTTATTGATTCCAGCCCAAAAACTATCCAAAATCCGCCAAAATGCAAAAAAAACCCGCCCACTCATCTGGAAAACACGGTTGTGACAGTCGCGAAAAACACGATAAGTGTTTATACCCGCACAATCAAGTTAAAAACAGTCCAATTGAACGGGAAACCGCCCAATCTGGCAACTCTGCTCTACCTGCTCTTTGTTCACACACACACAGACACACACACACACACATTACCCTCCTCCTCAGAGGACACAACACAAAAATAAAAGTCCTTAACAGAAACATTCAAAAACAGAATACATAAGAATGTATATTAAAGAAACACCTTCACATTAGTTACTGACACCACAGAATACAGTACCCGGTTCTCATCAGTGTTATTAGGGTCGGCGCCTCCATAGAATAGTGAGGGCGGCGTCCGTGAACTCCCCCGGTTCTCCCGTTCATCCGCGACGCGCACCCCCTCCCTCCCGGTCCTCACTTTCCCCCAGTCTCCCGGATTTTTTGTGTGTGCATGAGTGCATTAAAGCAGTTCAGTTAAACACCAGCATATTGCTCTATTATTAACAATAACACACATTCAGTATTAATCCACACAGTGGCAAAAGCTGAACTATTCTGAACCTTGACCGCCGCACGTGTGTAAGAACAGCTGACGGTAGCCATAGCCATGACAAACGACAGGATTGCAAGCTCACAAACACGTTTAAATCCGCAAAGAAAGCGGCACGCGTCGCGTTTTTAGCGTGGTTTTAGTCGCGATATGTATAAGTGTTGTATGTTCTCATGGGCTTACTCATGACTTCAGGATCTGTTTATCTTCCTCTCTTAGCTGCTGTGTTAGTGGGCGGGGCCGCAGGTTTAAATTCGCGGGTCTGCGCGCGCAACCATTATGTTTCGTGTCTACGTCACGCCGAAACGGCTAAAGAATCGTTATCAAGACGATTAATTTAAACCACTATGAGTCGACTCTTTTATAGATGAATCAATAGTTTTAAACACTGTCCACTTTCAGATTTAAGCTTTAGCTGGATATTTCACTTCACTTAGAGCTGTGTTACACACTACATAGAAGGTCATTTTCAAAAACCCATAATAGGGGCTCTTTAATAGTTTTATGTTCAATCCAATTAAATGTTGTAAAAACAATTAAGTTAACTTAAACGATTTGTGCTGGGACAACATTAGGAATGTTTTTTTTTACATTTTACAGCATTTTTTACAGTGTACAGTAGTATATTTACTATATATATTTATTTGAGTGATCAAATCTGCTCTCTTGTGCTTTTTGTGTGTGGAGCTGAAGCGCAGGCGATGTTTTACAGATATACAGCGTGATGGAAAGGCGTGTCCAGATGAAGGACATCGCTTTGATTTTCTGTCATTTATCTCCGTCTGACTGATTTACACCTGTTTTTTCTGCTGATTCGGCGCTCGTGTTTATTGAGCCGCTGACAGATGCTGTGAAAACATCCAGCTTGAATGTTTAGCTCTGAGTAATATAGAGCTCGCTAATGCATTTCTGTGTCTTTGAGTAGTGTAATTGTTTGCAAATGCAATGATTGCTCACGTCACATTGCGTTATCCAGACATCTTCATCTTCACAAATGCAGACTGGATCTGAAAAGCACAAGGAATGAGTTCTGGTTCAGTGCAAGTTCACAAAAAGCTTTTCCCTTTTACCTCAGACCTAAATGTGATGTTCACATAATGTCAGTAACTCACAATATTCCCACGTATTGGCATTACAGGGATTTCTCAAAGGTGTGAATGAAGATTACTTCACTTTTATTGTAATTAATGGAAACACTTTAGAATTAAGTTTGAGGGCTCTATCATACACTCAGCGCAATAAGACGCAAGATGCGTTTGGTTTGATTTGTTGGTATTTTCAGATCAGCGCAACAGTAATTTTCACAATTTGCATCACGTTGTTTAAATAGCAAATCCATTTGCACCACTTTGTGAGCGTGCTGGTTTTTAAAGGAGGTGTGTTAAGGTGCATTGTTGGTGCGTTGCTATTTTGAGGAACTAAAATAGACAGTAAGCTGCTATAAAGTTATTATTTTCTACATAAAACCAATGCCTTCATGCCTTCTTTACGGGGGGCTTTTTTCAGTTTATTTATGACAATTTGCATTTGCATATTGTTATTATTATTATTATTAGTAGTAGTAGTAGTAGTAGGAGTATTAGTATTATTTATTATATGCATTTTTTTTTTTTTTTTTATAATTATTTTTTAGGGGTTTTCACCTTTATTGGACAGGACAGTGGAGATTGACAGACAGGAAAGTATGAGGAGCAGAGATAGGGGAAGGATCGGCAAAGGACCTCGAGCCGGGAATCGAACTCGGGTCGCCGCGAGCACCTGGGTGCTATGTGTCGACGCACTAACCACTAGGCTATTGGCGCCGACATTATATGCATTTTTATATTTGTTTAGATTTGTCCACCTGTGGGGTTTTGGAGACGTCTGCGTCACCATATGGGGCATAAGAACAGGATGTGTGTTTGGATATAACTCAGTTTTTTGACCACACTTCATTATTATTGTTCATTTATTCCTTTGCTGGAAATTAGAACTGAATTTAGAAATAATTTTGACACAAATCTTTGCGCTTAACAAACTAAATTAAATATGTAGGCTGATGTATGTGTAGTGGAGTGAGTTTCCACCGTTTCCGTACTCCACCGAAGTAAAGGAGTAAAGTAAAGAGTAAAGTAAAGTAAAGAGAAAGTAAAGAGGCCGAATGGAGGAGGTTCGTTCTTTATCCTTGCGCTGCAGATGCTCTGTTTAACTGTTTTCTTGCTAGTGAAGCGTTCAGTTTTTCCACTTACAAAGTCCGCCATTGTAAATAGCAAATGCGCGCACACACACACATACAGCGCGCGCGTTTAGCTTTGCACTGTCTTTGCACGCAAATGTGACAGGATACAGGTTAATATCCACTGCTGTATGGATTTCTGTTACGTTAATGTACAAAATAAACCTGATTTAACATCCACACACCGTGATTGAAGCGTCTTCATGTATAATTGTTCTGATACGCTGTGGTGATGAAGTAAATCTGAAGTAAATTGCTGTAATTTATTACACACATGCACTGTTTTAAAAGATTTTAAACTTGTAAAACTCACTCTTGATCACATTTGATGATGATTGATGATCCTAGCAAACTGAACAGACCTTTTATTCCCGGTTGCTTTGCGCACGTCCTGTCTTGTTGATAGGATTATAAACGTAACTACAGAGACATGTTAATACGCAGCTGTCAATCAATTCGGTGGGCGGGGGGACCGCACTCCTACGTCAAGTTGCGGTCTGTCTCAAAACCGCTCCAATTGCTCCACCATTTTTATGTTGTTCAATTGAAAAAAAAAGGACTGAGTGTGTTTATATCAGCCCAATATGACGGTCTATACACTATACCTACACATATGTCTGTACAAACAGCTTGAAAAGTAGATTTTTCACCATAGGTGCCCTTAAATAAACTCTGCAACAAATATACTTATTGTTGTTGGATGGCATTAACTTAGTGAGTGTGTATTGCATATAAATTGTAATAATTTTCATGCTTCTAAATGAGTGTTTGTGTATTTTGTTTTGTTTTTTGGTTGTCACATGACCCCTAAAAAGCATGCACCCTGCTGCTGTCAGCTTTGAGATTCAGTTTCAGCAGAAATTCATGCCCCTAAAAAAATAGTGGCATCTCCAAAAACACTTCACATATATACAGTCAAAACAAATCCAGGTTTATACTGAATTATTAATGCAACTGCAAAAACACAAGCGTTTTTTTTTTCACCTCTGTGCCTTTTACTGTGCCCTCGATATTAACTTGCAACTTACGCTGAACCCGAACGACTCCTTTCATCTGTTTTCACCTCGTCTTTCAGACCTGCCGAGACACAAACTGAAAAAAGAGAGAGAGAACATGTTCAGTCACACATTTTCACCGTTTGCTTTTAACATTTCTACACCCGTTTGAGCATTTTGAGTTCATGTGGAAGCATACGCTCTACTGTTGTTGTAACCCAGCATTGGGTCAAATTTGGACAAACTCACTAAAAAATTAATTAACCAAATGTTGGGTTACGACCAGTGGTGTAAAGTAACAAATTACAAGTACTCAAAGTCTCAAACTACTGATTACTGGTACTAATTGAGTAGCTTTTCTCAAAAATTGTAATTTACTAAGCAGCGTTATAAATGTGTACTTTTACTTTCCCTTGAGTACATTGTTAGTGCAGTATCGGTACTTTTACTCCACTACTTTCTTTCAACCTGCAGTCACTACTTTATTATTTCCTGTCTATGGGGATTAGAAAAATCAGTCCTGTGATTCCTGTCCAATCTAATCATACATAGAAAGTAAATCGCCTCATAATGAACAACCTCAAGACATGGGCGATTTATAATTGCAGCAAACAGTTTGGAAGCATTAAAAGTGTCCAAGAAGATGTCCAAAATCTTTACGCGCATTGACCCAGAGACTGTTTAGATGCATGTCACTGATGAGAAGTTGACTGATGTTTACAGTATGATGACCGAAATGGCCTTAAACATCCAGCAGGCACAGGACGTCAGCATGACGTCAGATTGACGTTGTACCCCAATGTCGTGGGGACGTTGCATTTTGTTTGGAAATGAAAATTAGGTTGACGTCAGAACTCAACATCAGGCCTATGCCAATGTCCAACATCCAACCTAAAATCAACCAAATATCAACGTCTAATATTGCAGCTTGACGTTGTGTGGACGTTACCACTATGACGTCTATCAGACATTGGATTTTGGTTGCCGTACCTGATGAATAAATGTCAGAATTTGACATCAATATGACGTTGGTTTAAGATGTTGGCTCGACGTTGGATTTTGGTCACTTTCCAACACAACCTAAAATCAACCAAATATCAACGTCATTTGACGTGGTTATTGGTCATCAAAGTAACGTTGTCCTTAGACGCTGGCTAGACATTGAATTTAGGTCACCTGACATGCACAACCTAAATCTAACCTAATATTAACTTCTTATGATGTTGTGTGTCTGCTGGGCAATAACTAAATGCACTACAGAATGTTACGTTTAACATTCTGTAGTGTCATTGTCATTGTGTCATTCTGTAGGGTCATTGTCTTGCTGAAATGTCCACCCTCGCTTCATCTTCATCCTCCTGCTAATGTAGATGTTGGACTAAAGCAGCTGATATTCATTGACACTGAGGAAGGGCAGAGGGTTGCTGAAGAACTACTGAGAGATTTCAGCTGCTGTCTGGGCTTTCACTGCCAGAATACACCTCCCTTTCTCCATGCGTTCAATACTTTTTCCCTATGTCATTTCATTTTAGTACGCATAACTTCATTTGTAAACTAATTAGTTTTGTTTTCTTTTCATATATGGATTTCTTTGATTGTTACCAACATCTGTGGGAAATTTCAAGTCAACGGCACCTTTAGAAATATGTTTTCTGAGAAAAATGGTGACGTGCTCAATACCTATTTCCCCCACTGTATATATTTAAAATATTACATTTATTAATCATGCAACTTTTTATGGACTTGCTGGCACATTTTCAGAATATTACATGCATTAAGGCACTAAAATTAAAATGCAAGGACCAGAATTATTTTAGACCATGCATATACATAACGTACAATCATTTCATGAATAAAGAGCTTCAGAAGCAGCATAAAGACAAATGGCCAGCACAGCTCTTCTGGAAGCCTTTATGGCCGCAGCGGATAAGGACGCATTATTTAGCATGGAGTAATCCTGTGTAGGCACGACTCTCTGCATGCACAATAACACAGGTCTACACTCCACTTCTCTGCCACATTACATTCACATCACACTCAATGGAGGCCCAAATAGTCAACGTCCCTCCAGCAAGCCAATGATGGAAAATGCTATTTCAGAACGGCTTAAGGCTGCGCTTATGTGCCGTCTTTTGTTGTGCGCTACATTCGTGCATCATTAGGAGTCAAAGGCAGCCCCTTTCCTGGCATATATTTTGTTATTTATGACAGATTCAATTCATTTGGCCTCTTTAGAGCAGCGGGAATGTTGCTGAAAAGTGGAAGGGGTTTGCAAAGCAGAGCGCCGAGCTTTCAAAGCGCCTCAGATGGCATGTTATAAGTATAAATGTGAAGGACGCAAACATGTTCATGCGCAAAATTATTAGTTGAGGTTTTTGTTGGTGCTACGTATGGGTTTCCTTTTATTTCATGACAAGCAGATGAGGATTTAACCAAGAGGCAAGATTCATGCAGTTAGTTGTGGAACAATTGTTGCGAGGGCATTGCTATGCAATTTCTTAAATGTTCAGAGGCATTTTCAAGATGGTTGCCAGGGTGTTGCTACTGTATGCGACTGTCAGTGGTGGAAAGAGTACTGAAAAATCATACTCAAGTAAAAGTACCATTACTTGCCTAAAAATGTAGTGCAAGTAGAGTAAAAGTATCTGTTGTAAATATTACTCAAAGTATGAGTAAAAAGTAGCCCTTTTAAAAGTACTCAAGAGTAGTGTGTAGTGTATTACACTGTAAAAAGCTGATGCATTTACATGTTATTTGTGGATGTGTGTAAACGTAACATTCTGTAGTGCATTTAGTTATTGCCCAGCAGGCACACAACATTATAAGACGTTAATATTAGGTTAGATTTAGGTTGTGATGTCAGGTGACAAAAATTCAATGTCTAGCCATCGTCTAAGGACAACGTTATTTTGATGTCCAATAACCACGTCAAATGACGTTGATATTTGGTTGATTTTAGGTTGTGTTGGAAAGTGACCAAAACCCAACGTCAAGCCAACATCTTAAACGAACGTCATTCTTTCATTAATTTTCTTTTCGGCTTAGTCCCTTTATTAATCAGGGGTCGCCACAGCGGAATGAACCGCCAACTTATCCAGCATATGTTTTACGCAGCGGATGCCCTTCCAGCTGCAACCCATTACTAGGAAACATCCATACACACTCATTCACACACACACTACGGACATTTTAGCTTACCCAGTTCACCTGTACCGCATGTCTTTGGACTTGTGGGGGAAACCGGAGCACCCAGAGGAAAACCACGCGAACACGGGGAGAACATGCAAACTCCACACAGAAACGCCAACTGATCCAACCGAGGCTCGAACCAGCGACCTTCTTGCTCTAAGGCGAACGTGCTACCCACTGCGCCACCGTGCAGCCAAACTAACATCATATTGACATCAAATACTGACATTTATTAGTCAGGTATGGCAACCAAAATCCAACATCTGATAGACGTCATAGTGGTAACGTCCACACAACCTTAAGCTGTAACATCATTAGACGTTGATATTTGGTTGATTTTAGGTTGGATGTTGGACATTGGCGTAGGCCTGATGTTGAGTTCTGACGTCAACCCGATTCATTTCCAAACAAAATGCAACGCCCCCACGAATTTGGGGTACAACGTCAATCTGATGTCAAGTTGACGTCTTGTGCCTGTGTGTTTAAGGCCATTTCGGTCATCACACAGTAAACATCAGTCATCTTCGCATCAGTGACATGCGACTTAATCAGGGGTGCTCAACCCTATTCCTGTATATCGGCCTTCCTGCAGTTTTCAGTTGCAGCCCATATCAAACACACCTGCCTCTTTTTATCAAGTGCTTCTCATGTTCTAATTAATTGGTTCAGGTGTGTTTGATCAGGGTAGAAGCTGAACTCAGCAGGAAGGTCGATCTCCAGGAGCAGGGTTGAGCACCCCTGATCTAAACAGTCTCTGGGTCATTGCATGTGACAATTTTGAACATCTTCTTGGACATCTTAATTCTTCCAAACAGTTTGCTGCATTTATAAATCACCCATGTCTTGAGGTTGTTCATTATGATGCGATTTACCTTCTATGTGTGATTAGATTGGACAGGAATCACAGGACTGATTTTTCTAATCTCCACGGACAGGAAATAATAAAGTAGTGACTGCAGGTTAAAGGAAAGTAGTGGAGTAAAAGTAGCAATACTGCACTAACAATGTACTCAAGTGTAAGTAAAAGTACACATTTTTAAAATGTGTAAATTACAATTTCCGGGAAAAACTACTCGATTACAGTAGTTTGAGTATTTGTAATTTGTAACTTTACACCACTGGCGACTGTTAAGGTGTTCAAGCTATTTTACAGTTGCTAGGCTGTCTGGAGTGGTTGCCAGGGTGTTGCTATGCATTTGTTAAGGTGTTCATGTTATTTTACAGTTGCTATGGTGTCTGTAGTGGTTGCCAGGGTGTTGCTTTGCAGTTGTTAAGGTGTTTATGTTATTTTACAGTTGCTATGGTGTCTGGAGTGGTTGCCAGGGTGTTGCTATGCATTTGTTAAGGTGTTCATGTTGTTTTACAGTTGCTAGGGTGTCTGGAGTGGTTGCCAGGGTGTTGCTATGCATTTGTTGAGGTGTTCATGTTGTTTTACAGTTGCTATGGTGTCTGGAGTGGTTGCCAGGGTGCTGCTATGCATTTGTTAGGATGTTTACATTACAGTTGCTACAGTGTTGGGAATGGTTGGTGGGGGTTGCTATGTAGCTGTTAAGGTGTTCACATTATGATAGCTATTTGGAGTGGTTACCAGGGTGTTGCTATGCATTTGTTAAGGTGTTCACATTACGTTACAATTGCTCTAGTGTTTGGAATAATTGCTGGGGTGTTGCTAGGTGTCTGTTAAGTTGTTTATTTGACAGTTGCTTTGGTGTTTGGAGTGGTTGCCAGGGTTTTGCAATCAGTGTTGGGAGTAATGCATTACAAAAGTAATGTATTACAGTAACATATTACTTTTTCAAGTAACGGAGTAGTGTAAGGCATTACTTTTACATTTTCAGTAATATTTTACTCGGTACATGTTCAGTAACGCGTGCGTTACAACAAACTTTTCGCCCGCAAGACATTAACAAATAAAAAATACCGCAGATCTATTTTCTGTTCGTGGTGAGTGAACATACGGGTGTGTTGTCATTAATCTCCCTCTGGCTATTGGAACTTCTTTCTTTGAACGCGGAATGATTTCAGGCTCTGAGCTTGAGGTCCGGGGCTAGTGGCTCAGCCTGGTTCGCAGTAACATTAAGCCCTAACGCGCAGCGGAAAAGTGGCAAATAGATGGAAATGACAGAAGACATTCGCGAGATGGACGTACGTGCATTTGGTGTTATTTCACTGACAAATGTCGTAAGTATTACAAGTCGAGAGTGCATTCATGTAATACGAGCGAGCGAACGCGCCGGTGTGGTGAACAAAACTCCTCTCGTGCACTCAAAACACTGTCTGGGCTGCTCACGTGTGAATGATCTGCTCTCTCCGTCGGATGATGCAGACTCACAATTTGTGCCTTGTGTTTCCTCCTCTTTTTGTGCTTTTGCTCTCTAGAGATCCTCCTGTTAAATTGTTATCCCAAGAATGTTGGTATGGTTTATACAGGTATATTGCTGCACTATTTACCTACAGGTTAAGGTAAATTCTATAATAAATACAAGTGTTTTTGAGAGTTAGGTATACTACTGTTTTAGGCTAGTAATATTTACAACTTGTTAATGAATGCTTCAGCATACTGTAGTATTAAGAATAGTGAATTGATAAAATGAAATACAAAGTTTACTACAGTAAAGTGTGGTGAATTGTAGTATATTATACCCTATGTTGTAAAAAAACACTACAGCATTGGGTCATTTATTATACATTACACTTGTGTTACCATAGCAACTATAGTATTACCACAACAGATTAATTGAAGTACTTTACTATAGTACATGCAGTACATGCCAGTATGTGTGCTCAGGGGCCCTGTGGAACAGCTTTTCCTCAAAATGAAGAGGATGACAGGGAAAATGTCCTGCACAATCTTATCAACAATGTGGAAAACAGCAGAGACTAGTTCACTTTATTTTAGTTGCCATGATAAAATGGGATTTATAGTGACATTTATTTGAAGAGTGAATAGTACAGTAGGCTATACAGTAATACCTTATCAAGTTTATCCATATTTTCTATCAGTTACATTTCTGCATGAGTTAGTTATATTTTAGTTTAAATGTTTTTGTTTTGATTAGTATGGTGCACCTTTTAGATGTTTAAATGTTTTTAAAATAAAACGTATTCTTTACATCCAACGTCTATTCTCTGTCTTTTAGTGTTTAAAACTGGAAATATCTCATCATATAACATACAGCCAAAAAGGTTATGGTTTATTAGATTAAAAAATTTATATGTAAGTTTATTTTAGTATTTTGGTTATTGTTAATAAACAGTGCACCAATATAAATCATATCAAAAAGCACAAAGGAAGAGGGAACACAAGACAAATTGTGAGTCTGCATATAATCTCACTGAGCGAGTGTACTGAGAGCGCGCAAGAAAATTTGTGCGTGAGCAGTGCATATTTGAGAGAACGTGAGAAAATTTGCACGCGAGCAGCGTATATTTGAGAGCTCGCAAGCAGTTTTGTCCACAGAGGCAATCGGTGCACGAGCATTATATTGAGAAAGCTACAGTATGCTCATCATGCTCACTTTGTGCATGACAGTTTTGTGTTGTGAGCCACTTGAATTTAAAGTGAACACAATAATGGCAACAATAAGAAGAGGAAAGAAATCTGCATTTTGTCATGGCATTGGAGTTTACATATAGGCCTGTTGTGTCTAATATGAATATAGTCAAGCTATTCACAGATATGGGTCAGTTGGCGTTTCCCTGCGTTCGCGTGGGTTTCCTTCGGGTGCTCCGGTTTCTCCCACAGTCCAAAGACATGCGGTACAGGTGAATTGGGTAAGCTAAATTGTCCGTAGTCTATGAGTGTGAATGAGTGTGAGGATGTTTCCCAGAGATGGGTTGCGGCTGGAAGGGCATCCGCTGCGTAAAAAATTGTGCTGGATGAGTTGGCGGTTCATTCCACTGTGGCGACCCCGGATTAATAAAGGGACTAAGCCGACAAGACAATGAATGAATGAAAGAATATTCACAGATATTGCCAGAAAGCCACTTTAACTCTACCATACTTTTAACAGATAATTTGTGAATCTGACTGTCATCCTCTCCTGCATTGTCTTGAGTCTTCACGTTGCCAGTTATATACTATATTGTTAGTAGCCTGGATAGGTCACAGTCATTCTGCTACATCATATCGCTTTCTACTGGATGTAAAATGCTCTGCAGTACATTTGGTCACTTTAGAATGTTAAGTTCTAATTCTGGAGTTATTTTGGTGAAAGTAACTAAAAAGTAATATAAGAGTAATGTAACATATTACAATTCTGAGACAGTAATATTGTAATGTAAGGGATTACTTTTAAATAACAGTAACAAGTAATCTGTAATGTATTACAGTTTGGAAGTAACTTGCACAACACTGTTTGCAATACATTTGTTAAGGTTTAAATATTACTTTGCAGTAGCTATAGTGTTTGGATTGGTTTCCAGGGGGTTGCTATGCAGTTGTTAAGGTGTTCATGCTATTTTACAGTTGCTACGGTGTCTGGGATGCTTGTCAGGGGCTGCTATGTGGCTGTTAAGACATTCCTGCTTTTTTACAGTTGCTATGGTGTCTGGAGTGGTTGCCAGGGTGTTGCTTTGCAGTTGTTAAGGTGTTCATGTTATTTTACAGTTGCTATGGTGTCTGGAGTGGTTGTCAGGGTGTTGCTTTGCAGTTGTTAAAGTGTTCATGTTATTTTACAGTTGCTATGGTGTCTGGAGTGGTTGCCAGGGTGTTGCTTTGCAGTTGTTAAAGTGTTCATGTTGTTTTACAGTTGCTAGGGTGTCTGGAGTGGTTGCCAGGGTGTTGCTATGCATTTGTTAAGGTGTTCATGTTGTTTTACAGTTGCTATGGTGTCTGGAGTGGTTGCCAGGGTGTTGCTATGCATTTGTTAAGGTGTTCATGTTGTTTTACAGTTTCTAGGCTGTCTGGAGTGGTTGCCAGGGTGTTACTTTGCAGTTGTTATGGTGTTTATGTTATTTTACAGTTGCTATGGTGTCTGGAGTGGTTGCCAGGGTGTTGCTATGCATTTGTTAAGGTGTTCATGTTGTTTTACAGTTGCTAGGGTGTCTGGATTGGTTGCCAGGGTGTTGCTATGCATTTGTTAAGGTGTTCATGTTGTTTTACAGTTGCTATGGTGTCTGTAGTGGTTGCCAGGGTGTTGCTATGCATTTGTTAAGGTGTTCATGTTGTTTTACAGTTGCTATGGTGTCTGGAGTGGTTGCCAGGGTGCTGCTATGCATTTGTTAAGATGTTTACATTACAGTTGCTCTAGTGTTTGGAATAATTGCTGGGGTGTTGCTAGGTGTCTGTTAAGTTGTTTATTTGACAGTTGCTTTGGTGTTTGGAGTGGTTGCCAGGGTTTTGCAATACATTTGTTAAGGTTTAAATATTACTTTGCAGTAGCTATAGTGTTTGGATTGGTTTCCAGGGGGTTGCTATGCAGTTGTTAAGGTGTTCATGCTATTTTACAGTTGCTACGGTGTCTGGGATGCTTGTCAGGGGCTGCTATGTGGCTGTTAAGACATTCCTGCTTTTTTACAATTGCTGTGGTGTCTGGAGTGGTTGCCAGGGTGTTGCTTTGCAGTTGTTAAGCTGGTCATGTTATTTTACAGTTGCTATGGTGTCTGGAGTGGTTGCCAGGGTGTTGCTTTGCAGTTGTTAAGGTGTTTATGTTATTTTACAGTTGCTAGGGTGTCTGGAGTGGTTGCCAGGGTGTTGCTATGCATTTGTTATGGTGTTCATGTTATTTTACAGTTGCTATGGTGTCTGTAGTGGTTGCCAGGGTGTTGCTTTGCAGTTGTTAAGGTGTTCATGTTGTTTTACAGTTGCTAGGGTGTCTGGAGTGGTTGCCAGGGTGTTCCTATGCATTTGTTAAGGTGTTCATGTTGTTTTACAGTTGCTAGGCTGTCTGGAGTGGTTGCCAGGGTGTTGCTTTGCAGTTGTTAAGGTGTTTATGTTATTTTACAGTTGCTATGGTGTCTGGAGTGGTTGCCAGGGTGTTGCTATGCATTTGTTAAGGTGTTCATGTTGTTTTCCAGTTGCTAGGGTGTCTGGAGTGGTTGCCAGGGTGTTGCTATGTATTTGTTAAGGTGTTCATGTTGTTTTACCGTTGCTACAGTTGTTAAGATGTTTACATTACAGTTGCTACAGTGTTGGGAATGGTTGGTGGGGGTTGCTATGTGGCTGTTAAGGTGTTCATATTACAATAGCTATAGTATTTGGAGTGGTTACCAGGGTGTTTCTATGCATTTCTTAAGGTGTTCATGTTATTTTACAGTTGCTATAATGTTTGGAGTGGTTGCCAGGTTTTTGCAATACGATTGTTTAGCTGTTCATATTACTTTACAGTAGATAGGGTGTTTAGAGTGATTGCCAGGGCGTTGCTATGTGGCTGTTAAGGTGTTCCCATTACTTTACAGTAGATAGGGTGTTTAGAGTGATTGCCAGGGCATTGCTATGTGGTTGACAAGGTGTTTATAAAGCTTAAGGTGTAGCTAGCTCTCTGCAACTCTCACATGGTCGCCCACTGAAGCTAAGCAGAGCTGCGCCCGGTCAGTACCTGGATGGGAGACCACATGGGAAAGCTAGGTTGCTGCCGGAAGTGGTGTTAGAGAGGCCAGCAGGGGGTGCCCAACCTGTGGTCTGTATGGGTCCTAATGCCCCAGTATAGTGATGGCTGTCTTTCGGATGAGACATTAAACCGAGGTCCCGACTCTCTATGGCCGTTAAAAATCCCAGGATGTCCTTCGAAAAAGAGTAAGGGTTTAACCCCGGCATCCTGGCCAAATCTGCTCGCTGGCCTCTGTCCATCATGGCCTCCTAACAATCCCCATATCATAATTGGCTTCATCACTCTGTCTCCTCTCCACCAATCAGCTGGTGTGTGGTGTGCGGTCTGGCGCAAAATGACTGCCGTCGCGTCATTCAGGTGGATGCTGTACACCGGTGGTGGATGAGGAGATTCCCCCAATGTGTAAAGCGCTTTGAGTACCCAGAAAAGCGTTTTAGAAATGTAAGGAATTATTATTATTATTATTATTATTATTAACAGCTGATTTAGTGTTTCAATTTGTTGCCAGGGCATTACTATATGTATACTATGGTGTTCCTAAAACCTAAAACAGTTGCTATGGTGTTAATATGGTTCAGGGTTCATACACATTTGTACTACAAAAAATTCCAGGAATTTTCCAGGACTTTCAAGTCAATTTTCATGACCTAATGTTTCATGTAATGTCTACATATACATGGTAAATCATAAGAAATGTTTACATTTATTACATCATGTCATAAAACACGCAATAGTTTCAGTTAATTTTTATATCTATGTAAAACAGATGATGCTTACACAGCACTAATCATGTGAGAGCATGTTTTTGGCCAAGAAAAGAAAAGAAGTTTGTTAAACTAGTCATAGTAGGTAAAACTACTTCTATTATAAAGCCGCGATCACACTGCTCTTTTTGCTCCTTAGACTTCCATTCAGAGTCATGCGAATGCGGCAGACCAGAAATGCAAGCACGTGTTTCACATTTCACTGAATTCGAAAGTTCAAGCTTGGTGAATTCTTACCTGTGAAATCACATCAGGTGATTGTGTCAGACAAATAGAAGATCATTTAAAATAAGATATTTTAAATAAGGAGCAATCGCTCACTTTTATTATTATCTAATCATATTGTTTACTCCGCCCCTTTTTTCCACAGCGCTGTATGACAGAATTTTGCAAGCACAAGCTCTAGTGTGACCGCAGTTTAAGTCGCTTTGTACAAAAATGTCTGCTAAATGACTAAATGTAAATGTAATTTCCAGGAATTTTCCAAAACCTTGAGGGTTTTTCTGTTTTTCCAAAACTTTTTCAGGCCTGGAAAATGCCAACGCAATCTCACGGCAATTCATAACTTTTTGATTTAGTGGCTAATTTGTATGAATTCGTACGATCTAATTCATACCATTTAGTATGATTTGCTCATCACCCAATGACGGTATGGTTTAGGGGCGGGGTTGGGTGCCACGCCTCCTTTTTAAAATCTTACATTTTCATACGACTTGTATGAATTCGTACGAATTAGCCACTAAACTGACAAAACGTAAAATACTTGTGTTTCCTCCTAAGATCAGGCTGAAAATGCCTTTTCCAGGTTTTCCATGACCGTACGAACCTTGATGGTTGCTAAGGTGTTCACGTTACTTTACAGTTGCTATGTTGTTAGGAGTGGTTGTCAGGGCATTTTTATGTGATTGCCAGGGAATTCTCATTACAGTTGCTATGGTGTTTGGCGTGGTCGTCAGGGTGTAATGTAGTTTCTGATCAGTGGCGGTTCTAGGGGGGGACCAGAGGGGGCCGTTGCCCCTGTGTCAATAAGCTTGGCCTCCCCTCTCGCCCCCCTAAATTTCAATAATATCACGCGTATTTTTGTGTCGCCACGGAGAAGCGAGATCAGCCATCTGTGGCAGACTGCAGAGATATGACTGAGGCCAGTGTTGCCAGATGTAGCTGACTGATTCCAGCCCGAAAACTATCCAAAACCCGCCGAAATGCACATACGTGCATGCAATCGAAGTCAAAACCGCCGGTTGGGAGGAAAACCGCCCAATCTGGCAACACTGACTGACACTGTCAGTGACAGTGCTGCGTGCATTAGTTCCCCGCATTCATCAGAAGTTAACCCCCAAATTGACACAGATAATAAAAAGATTCAGTCATGAATGTCCACTGTTGATTATATTAGACTTCTGTTTTCAATAGCGATTTTAAACCTTTATTATAGGAAGTCCTCGGCTATGCAGAGGCTATAATTAATCAGAAATTGAGTGTACATAGTTTTACGTTAAGAAATGCAGTCTTGAATTTACAAACAGTCGGCAAGTACCGGAGAAATCAAATGATGTAACACAATGATTACATTTAGTTTTCAGTCACACTCATGTAAAAGCGTAGTTTTGTTTTTCGTTTAGTTTTGCCTTCATTCATTTTTGTTTTCAGTTTTGACATCAAGCACGAGTCTTCAAACACACGATTATTTACAACACGTTTTTAAACAATAGTTTAATTTGTAATAACTACTTTTTTTTTATCTTTCCCATGGTGACAGTCAGTGCAGAATATTTTAGTTATTTTGCAGGATTTTACAAGTTGTATTCAGACAAAGTCCCTTTAAGTATTCTGTAGTTTTTGATTCAGATTAAAGTATAATTTAAAGGCTTGTTAACCAGGAAAGTTAGAATAATTAGTGAAGTTATTGTATAACTGGTTTGTTGTGTAGACAGTCCAAAAATAAACAGTAAATATTTCTTAAGGAGGCTAATAATACTGACCTTAACATTGTTTAAAAAAAAAAAATTAAAAACTGCTTTTATTTAAGAAATAAACTAAAGAAATAAGACTTATTATGACTCCAGAATATTCTTTTGTTTGTTTTATAGGGAATACTGTAAAAATCTCCTTGGTTTGTTAAAGATCGCTTGGTTAGAAAACATTATTTTAAGTTAACGGGAGGGCAAAAAAGTTGACTTCAACTGCGTCTGTTAACCTTTTAAGGCCCAAGGTTTTTTTTACAAGCATTTTTTTATTTCTCTTTGCTATTTGGGCTTATTGGGAACTAATTAGAATAAAAATCTAAGTATCATCTTTTGATATGTAGAGAAAAATGGTGTCCATATATGTGGACTCGTGGTCCGAACTTACATAAAACACTTTTTCCCGAATTTTCTTTTATGCATAATAAACATCAAAGCAGGTTAAAAGAAAAAATTCTATCAGAGAGTAAAAACAACATTTTTTCCCATTTTGGACAGTTAAAAATAGGGTTTGGGACATTTCATATGCTGCAAACTAGTTGCAGGATGACACTGAATGTCTGTAACAAAATATAAAACATTTAAAGTATTTTAAATAGCCACTTAAAATGTGCTGTCTATGTATGTGGACACTCGGGCCCTAGGAGGTTATAGTTTACAGGTGCTAAAATGTGCCTTGGTGTACTTGAATGTTAGAAATGTCTTATCCTGCTACAATACAAAGTTACTTGTCAAAAAAAATGAACATGGAAGATTATCTTGAGTTTAAGTTATTTAATTAGCTTGTTTATGAAGACTGCAGAGTGATACATGAAAACAATGACTTCGAATAATTGTTTAAGTATTTTGTGATGTATGTTAAAGTGTGCCCCCTAAAAGTACAAGTGGCCCCTGCCCGGCCCCCTCAGTTACTCTGGTCTAGAACCGCCACTGTTTCTGATGTGTTTAATGTGATTTCCCGGACACTGCCATGCAGTTGTTTATTGCTAGGAGTTGATTTCAGCACTTTATAGATGCTCAGACTTTTTTCAGTGCATTGATTTGCACAGATGAATTGTTCACCTAAAGAATAACAATGTGCAGCAGAAAAATAAAGTGTACATTACTTTTAAAGCTTTAAAGTTGCTCTTGTCACATCCCCGGCTCGTTCCTGCTGCTCCACTCACCATTCTCCCTCTCCATCCACCTCTCACCACACCCGTAATCAATCACCAGAGTACTGATTCCTTGCACCCGCACCCGTAATCACTGCACACCTTAAATACTCAGCTCCTGCATTCACTCTTCGGCTGGAATCAAAGTTGGATGGTTCACCTCACCTTCTCTCCCCCTCCTACTCGCCTTCTTCCGTGGATGTCATTCCTCACCTATGGATGCATATGCAACAAATAAGGGAAGTGACTAAGCCATTCTGGTGGTTGACTGAAGACCTGATGTTTACCTTGTGAACTGTTTGTGAGATCGCTCTCACTCCTCAACACACCACTTACCTGCTTCATCTCTCGGCATCATCTGCATTGCTCTAATAAATACCCTGAAAAGATAACCATCCTCGTCTTCCTTGTGTGACAGTGACAGCTCTACTGTTTCAGAGTATTTGCTTGTTGTTACACTTGCTCAGTCACTATATACGGAAGTCCTAAGAGGCCATGCATTTAAATATTTTTTCTCTCTTGTTTTCTCGTGATAACGACTTAATTATTTCATGATCTCGACAACTCGTTTTCTTGTGATCTCGACATAACAGAAAGTTGTTTTCTCGTGATAACGACTTAATTTTCTAGTGATCTCGACATAACAAAAAGTTATGTCATGATCACGACTTATTTTTTTGCTTTTATTTATTAATTATTATTATTATTGTTATTATTATTATTCAATTCAATTCAATTCATCTTTATTTGTATAGCGCTTATACAATGTAGATTGTGTCAAAGCAGCTTCACATGGAAGATTATAGTGAATTGAAACAGTGTCAGTTCAGTTCAGTTTAGCTCAGGTCAGTGTGGGTTAATAATCACTACTGAGAGTCCAAACACTGAAGAGCAAATCCATCGATGCACAGCTCTACAGATCCCGAACCATGCAAGCCAGTGGCGACAGCGGCGAGGAAAAAACTTCACCAATTGGCGAAAGCGAAGAAAAAAACCTCGAGAGAAACCTGGCTCAGTTGGGCACGACCATTTCCCTATGGCCAAACGTCTTGTGCAGAGCTGCAGTCTAGGCGCAGGAAGCTGGACCTCAGCGAAGACTCGTCTGTCCTTGGAGCATCACAGGAATCAGTCTCATGCTCTCCACTCCTCCATGACCACCACAGCAGCTGCTCAGGATACGGCCTGGTCCAGAAAACCTTGGGATCATCTCATCGCTGGTCTCGGATCGCGTCAGTGGCACTGCATAGTCTGAGGGCCTCGAGATGAGTACCCCCAGGTGGAAATACAGAATAAGGAGAATAATTAGCGTAGCTGCTGTTCATACCACAAAATCAAAATCATACCACAAAAGCAAAATCCTGTGTGGGGCACATCATGCGTCATACTGCTATGTAATGCACTGAGTGTATGCTTTACTAAAAAGATAGGTCTTTAATCTAGTTTTGAAGAGTGAGAGTGTGTCTGAGCCTCGGACATTATCAGGATTGCTATTCCAGAGTTTAGGGGCTATAAATGAGAAGGCTCGACTTGGATTATCTGGCCAATCTCTGACCAGTGAGTCTGCACCGGCCCTGTGAACAGGGAGAGAATAACCTAAGTGCAGACGCGCATTCGTGCAACACGTTAAAGGCGTTCAGAACAGCCATAATCATAGCCGGCCCTCCCTATAAGCAAACTAAGCGGCTGCTTAGGGCCCCGTTGCCACTAGGGGGCCCCCTACAACCCGCTAGTGGTGCAAGCCGCTTCCTCGCTGAAATCATCTTTATTTGCATTTTACAAATTATCATCATTGACAGTGCTTTAGTGCTTAAATATTTATACATTTTTACTGAAAAGAAAAAAAAATCATAACTTTATGAAAAGTGAAATAGTTTTTGTGTGAAAGTCACGTGATCAACAGGAAGCTCGCAGCATCTGCGTTGTGTTCTCGCGGTTCGAGTTTGTTCCATAGACTGTAAAATATATGGACGTAGTATCCGTGACGTCACCCATAGGTTTATGAAGAACCCAAAAGAAGCCACTAGAAGGCGTGGCCGACCGTCGCCATTTTGTTCGCGCGTCATCGCACCAACCCCGGGCATACCATACAAGGGCAAAGAGGCGGAGCGTGAGCGGAGCTACAGAGGCATGCTGCCATTCTGCTTAGACGGGCTTTCCTATGGGAGAAACGCTTAATACTTCATCACCTGCGACTCGATTGTGTTCTGATCACATGTGCTTGGTTGTACACTTTATCAATAAAGTGTTTAGACTTTTAAAAACACTGTTTCATAAGCAACGTCATAAGCGCAATGCTTAGTGGCTTAATGCGTTACACATTGAGCCACTAAAAATTGTTCTTATGACGTTTTTCAACAGTAGGAAAGTGCGAATTACTGCCGAAAACTTCAGATATAGTCTGTGTTAGTAAATACAAGGCTAATTATGAAGTCCAGGCAGAACACTGTATGACAACATTTCAGATGACTGTTCTAGAGTCTACAGCTAATCAATCTGTCAGATTCTGGAGTGCATTACAGCTCTAAAGAACATTATAAATGATAAATGATATTAAATAAAACAAATACATTCATAGAGATGGTATAATTTCACTCACCTGGCAAATGGAGGCCACGTGAATGGCTTGTGAGCACAATTAAGTGCACACAGCATGCCATATCATCTGATAATTGTAGGAAATAATTCCAAAAGGCAACTGACTGTGTAAAGTCACATAAAACAACACAAAAATACGATGAATATGCCGAGATCAGCGGCTAATCAGCCGTAATCAGCTGAGGTGAAGCGACGGCGACCAGCGAGACCTAGCTGTCACTCAAGTGACCACGCCCTTAATTATGCAAACTTAATATAACCTAATATAAAGGAAACGGATGAGTTATAAAAAAATTCACCCCCCTCACAGTTGTCATGAAGGGTAATATTAGCTATATGAACCAAAATCGTTCTTTGTACCAGGCTGTAAACACCTTTTTTATGCTGTAAAGTTGGCCATTCTAACAGTGGGCTCAATAGAAATCTGCTCTATTATGGAGCCAGGACTAGCGGAATTTCGATGAATTGCAGTTTCAGCTACTTCCGTATTGGCTTCCCGAGGGAGAGCGGGAGGTTGCCGCTTGGTTTGTTCTTGCAAGGAAACCTGCAAGACCGACCGGTCGCCACAAAGACGCGAGACCGTGCACGGACACAGCCATGGCCTTTGCTTCATTGCCTGCCATTATATACCTGATTTATTTTGGAAATTGGACCGCGAAAATAAACCGAAACTAAAGTTCTTCTTTAGACGTAGAAAAACTGAGGGAGAAAATGACGACGAGACGAAAACAAAATCATTTATAGCATCCCTTTTAAGTGCTAATGATGATGTTAAAGACATAATCTAGTACACACCTGTCAACCCTCCCGTTTTTCCCAGGATTCTCCTGTATTTTACAGTTCTATCTCACTGTCAACCCGTAAAGGGTTTTTCCCGTATTTCTCCTGTATTTTTTATGTTTCTGAGAAGAGCCGATCCTCCCTATATGCAACCCATACCGCCGAACCACCAGGGGCCGCCCTTGCTCTTAAATGTGAATCGGTTCTGTGCTTTCATTTTATTTAGGCATGGAAACACTTTGAAATAAACATAAAAACGGCGCGATTCATTTCCTTTTCATTACAGGCGCCATTGCCCCTATGCAATCCTCAAAACAGTCAGTTCATATAAAGATGCATGAGTGTCAGCTGATGCGCTCCATAGTGATAATAGACGCTGTTTCCCAAGTGGATTCTGTACGTATGCGATTTGATGCTGAGCTCAAGTGGACACTGGGTTTTGGGTGCGTGTTTGAACAGACATATACACATCATAATAATAATAATAATAATAATAATGGTGGTTCATTCCGCTGTGGGGACCCCAGATTAATAAAGATACTAAGCTGAAAAGAAAATAAATGAATAAAAATAACAATAATAACAACATCTAGACATGTTGATCTTTTAAACACAACAAATTTTGTCTTAAATGCGCATAAACAGTTAGGAAAACAGTCAAATGCTTTCATTATAGATCTGTGCAGTTTTAAAGTGACAGCTCTGTTATTTAATGTAATCAAACCAAAAAAATCTAAATGAGAGATTCATTCGCTGCTCTTCAATCAGAATGTTTAATTTGTACAGTGACCCTTTTTTAGTCTAAAACGCATTTTACTGAAATGCAATACTGAAGCGTCTAACACTGACATATTTTGCACACTGGTAATATTTTTTCCTGAGACATGTTTATAAAAGGTATGTCCTAATTGAATTAATCCTAGTTTAATATAAGCTCTGGACCCTGCATCTCAAATGTAAGGAACGGGGAAGGAGACTGAAGGGAATAATAAAGTCTGTGTTTGGGTATCAACATTAACCCAGTATTTGTTGCTTCCCTTTTTCATAGTTTTTTTAATATGAATATTTTTCATATTTACTTTATATGATTTGCTTATTGGTTTTATTATTTATGAATAAATCTTTGCATTAATGTTAATTGTTTTGTTGTTGTTTTCTTGAGTTTTCAGTGAGTTCAGTAAATTTAGTGTATATTTTATTACTGAGTAGTGCATTTTCACTTTTGGTTAATTATTGCTCGCTGTCTTTCATTGCAGGGTTTTTACTTTTGGAATTTATTAAAACAAACAAAAAAAAAAAAACTCAAGCTAGAATCTTTTATAGAATCTTTAATCTGTTTGCTAAATTGATAAAATATGTTTTAAACACTCCAGAAGGACGCAAAGTAGGAATCACTGGTCTCTTTATTAAAGATAGTTTAATTCTTTATTTTTGAAGCAGCTAGTTGACTAAAAGCAGTGCTGTTTTAAAATGTCCAAGTCATTCAGAGAGTTATTAAGTAGAAGAAATCAGGCTTTACTTTTCTGTTTCATTGATTGTATTTAATAAGTATTAAAATCGTTGTGGGCCGGTTTGCAATAGCAATACTCCACTATTTAGAGCAAGGTATGGCCCCAAAATCATTCTGCTTAGGGCCCCTAAATAATAATATGAGTGCAAATGTTCCGGCTGATGATTAATGTACATTAATTACTATATTGATGTACATGATTATATATCATTACTTACAATAATATTTCCTTAACTGTTACCGTTTTAAAGCAACTCTATATAGCATGTATGAATTAAACTATGAAGAATGATGAAGAGGCGACGCAGTGGCGTAGTAGGTAGTGCTGTTGCCTCACAGCAAGAAGGTCGCTGATTCGAGCCTCGGCTGGGTCAGTTGGCGTTTCTGTGTGGAGTTTGCATGTTCTTCCTGCGTTCACGTGGGTTTCCTCCGGGTGCTCTGGTTTCCTCCACAGTCCAAAGACATGCGGTACAGGTGAATTGGGAAGGCTAAATTGTCCGTAGTGTATGAGTGTGTGTGGATGTTTCCCAGAGATGGGTTGCGGCTGGAAGAGCATCCGCTGTGTAAAAACGTGCTGGATAAGTTGGTGGTTCATTCCGCAGTGGCGACCCCGGATATATAAAGGGACTAAGCCGAAAAGAAAATGAATGAATGAATGAGAATGATGAAGATCCTGCTTTTGCTTTGATCTTTTCCGCAAGTTATTTCCAATTACTTTAAAATTGCGCCTTATAGAGTTGCTTTAAAATGGTAACATTTGAGGAAATATTATTGTAAATAATGATATATAATCATATACATGAATATAATAATGAATGTACATTAATCATGAGGCCGAGCGTTTGCGCTCATATTTTTATGGCTGTTCTGAACGCCTTTATGTGTTGCACGAATGCGCGTCTAGGCATTCGTGCAATGCGCGTTAGGCTATTCTCTCCCTGTTCGCAGGGCCGGTGCAGACTCACTGACATTGGCCAGATATTAATAATAATAATAATAATAACAATAATAATTAATACATAAATAAATAAAAGCAAAAAAATAAGTCGTAATCACGACATAACTTTTTGTTATGTCGAGATCACGAAAAAATTAAGTCGTTATCACAAGAAAAAATATTATAATGCATGGCTTCTTAGGACTTCCGTAACTATGAGCTCTGGACATTCAATCATGTCTAATCCTGATGTTTTAATTCACATGGAACCAAATAAGGAATCAGACTGACACATTTACCAAAATGACCTACTTAGCATTAATCTGAAAAGTAGGTCTGATATGGATATCTCTGTATGGATTACTGCAGAATGAGTGTTCATCATCAGCCTCAAGAGGTCAAACTAGTACTATTTAAAAAGTACTATTTAATGTTTTCTTTTTTGTTCTGTACAAGATGTGATTGTTAATTATTATGTGCAAATAGGTAAACATCAGTGGCACATCAAAATATAATATATTTTTATTGATTTATGTGTGACGGTCTTAGCTGGGCTGTCTTTTTACTGTACAATGGAGACAGACAGCGTGTGTAAATAGTTCCTGGATCATAAAGAAAATAACCATTTCCACAGCAATGCTTCATTAACTCTACTCTGTTTTATTTAAAACTGTTTTATATGTTTTTTAATATGCCAATTAAATTCTCTAAATTAAACTCTATTGGATTCAGGTAGGCTGTGGCGTTGACACGATGCTCAATTGGTACTAGTGGGCCCAAAGTGTGCCAAGAAAATATCCCCCACACCATTACACCACCACCACCAGCCTGAACCGTTGATACAAGGCAGGATGGATCCATGCTTTCTTCTTGTTGACGCCAAATTGTAACCCTACCATCCGAATGTGGCAGCAGAAATGGAGACTCATCAGACCAGGCAGCGTTTCTCCAATCTTCTATTGTCCAGTTTTGGTGAGCCGGTGTGAATTGTAGCCTCAGTTTCCTGTTCTTAGCTGACAGGAGTGGCACCCGGTGTGGTCTTCTGCTGCTGTAGCTCATCCGCCTCAAGGTTGGACGTGGTGTGTGTTCAGAGATGCTCTTCTGCAGACCTCAGTTGTAACGAGTGGTTATTTGAGTTACTGTTGCCTTTCTATCAGCTGGAACCAGTCTGGCCATTCTCCTCTGACCTCTGGCATCCACAAGGCATTTGTGCCCACAGAACTGCCACTCACTGGATATTTTCTCTTTTTCAGACCATTCTCTGTAAACCCTAGAGATGGTTGTGCGTGAAAATCCCAGTAGATCAGCAGTTTCTGAAATACTCAGACCAGCCCGTCTGGCACCAACAACCATGCCACGTTCAAAGTCACTTAAATCCCCTTTCTTCCCCATTCTGATGCTCGGTTTGAACTGCAGCAGATCGTCTTGACCATGTCTACATGCCTAAATGCATTGAGTTGCTGCCATGTGATTGGCTGAGTGGAAATTTGCTCTAACGAGCAGTTGGATTGGTGTACCTAATAAAGTGGCCGGTGAGTGTATACAACATTATAGCGTACAGTGGGTTTTAATAATGTGCACTCTATAACACAAAAACCTCAAAATTAGAGTTAAAATATGATATTGTTTTAGTTTGTAGCTTCAGAAGGGTGTAAACTTCAAGTAAAGATCTACAATTTGTATTATTTTATCTTTAACTTTACCTTATATTGTTTTCGACTGTGTTTTGACAGGATGTCCACTGAAATGGATTTTAAAATAATATTGACAATTTTATTTGGTCTCATTTATGGAAGCTTTACGAACAGGAATATGTACATCTAGCCACAGCACCTATATGTACAGCTTTTATTAACCGCTTCACACTTTCTGGCCATTTTTAATACCACCAGCTAATTTAATTTAAAGAGTGTCAATCAGTGACACAGTTCCTCCATTTCCTTGAAGTCTAGCTGAGAATCCCCCACCAGTCTCGGTCCATCCACCCACGTCTCAGATTTTTATTTATTTCTGACTCATACTTATTCATAATTCAGAGCGGCACACGACTGACACACTTTTACGGGGGAGCTACAATCTGACTAAGGTACTTTGTGTTCTGCAAACTCCCCGAACCCTGACACGCAGTTTCACACCCGTCAAAGCTGAATGGCTGCATCTCACAGGAGTGCATTAGAGCTTTTTAACATGACAGCCCATATTTATTCTCACTTTCAGCTTGGTTAAATGCATCTAACCATGTTTAAATGCGCTCTGCTGATTGATGCAGTCCATTGCAGCATGTTTCAAAGGGAATATTAGAAGGTAACAATTCTAACAATACTAAAAGCTTTAAAATAAACATTATTTAAACAACACAATAAAAATAACATTATACAGCTTAGAAGAGCCAGGATACAATGTGAAACTACTCTGAATTGATTTTTCCATATAGCTGTTGAATTTATTTACAGTACATAAGGGAAGTATAATAAGAAAAATAAGAAAAAATTGATCTTCTCTTACAAAGAAACTAGTTACGGTAAATGGATAATTTTCCTGAAGAAAAAAATTAAGTAAGCAATTACTTATGAATGTAGATAATTTAATGAGTTACTCATAATGGTGCTTTTGTTCATGTTACAGTCGCTATTATAATGCATCTTAAATAGCCTTTAAAAAAACCTAATTATGCAGCTTTTACCTGCAAAATTGCTACCTGTATTTTTTACCTGTATGCTAAAAACATACAGATTTCTTCAACACATTTCTAATCATAATAGTTTTAATAACTCATCTCTAATAACTGATTTATTTTATCTTTGTCATGATGACAGTAAAAAATATTTGACTAGATATTCCTCAAGACACTTCTATACAGTTTAAAGTGACATTTAAAGGCTTAACTAGGTTAACTAGGTTAACTAGGCAGGTTAGGGTAATTAGGCAAGTTATTGTATAATGATGGTTTGTTCTGTAGACTATCAAAGAAATATATAGCTTAAAGGGGCTAATAATATTGACCTTAAAATGGGTTTTAAAAAATTAAAAACTGCTTTTATTCTAGCCGAAATAAAACAAATAAGACTTTCTCCAGAAGAAAAAATATTATCAGACATACTGTGAAAATTTCCTTGCTTTGTTAAACATCATTTGGGAAATATTTAAAAAAGGGAAAAAATTTAAAGGGGGCTAATAATTCTGACTTCAACTGTGTATATATATATATATATATATATATATATATATATATATATATATATATATATATATATATATATATATATATATATATATATATATATATATATATATAACTCATATATAACTCAGCATATATAAGTACACCCCCACAAATCTCTCTTTTAAATTCATATTTTTAATAGGAAGCTATACAATAGTATATTTGTGCACATACATTAGATTACTCAGTACTGAAGCCAAACCTGGAACTTATCTAACAAAACAATTTATGATAACTGTCCAAAAACTAGTACAGCCAAATGTATATGTTATAGAAAAAAAGATCAAAAATCAAGAGAAGCAAAACAATAGAAAAATTTAGTGGAAATTTTGTACGTTTTTTTTTTTTTGCAATATTTTGCTTGAATTTAATTGATATTATCTTTCAATTTCTAAATATGTTTGGTGACTAAAATATTATTTTAATAAATATATCTGTTTAATAAATCTGTTTTGTTTAAATGCACCAAAATACATTGCCTATTCACTGAGAAATGGAGATAATGTGGTGTACTCAATTATGCTGAGCACTGTGTGTGTATATATACAGTTGCAATCAGAATTATTAAACCCCCTTTGAATTCTTTTTTCTTTTTTTAATATTTCCCAAATAATGTTTAACAGAGCAAGGAAATTTTCACAGTATGTCTGATAATATTTTTTCTTCTGGAGAAAGTCTTATTTGTTTCATTTAGGCTAGAATAAAAGCAGTTTTAAATTTTTTAAAACCCATTTTAAGGTTAATATTATTAGCCCCTTTAAGCTATATATTTCTTTGATAGTCTACAGAACAAACCATCATTATACAATAACTTGCCTAACTACCCTAACCTGCCTAGTTAACCTAATTAACCTAGTTAAGCCTTTAAATGTCACTTAAAGCTGTATAGAAGTGCCTTGAAAAATATCTAGTCAAATATTATTTACTGTCATCATGGCAAAGATAAAATAAATCAGTTATTAGAGATGAGTTATTAAAACTATTATGATTAGAAATGTGTTGAAGAAATCTGCTCTGCATTAAACAGAAATTGGGAAAAAAATAAACAGGGGGGCTAATAATTGAGGGGGTTTAATAATTCTGATTGCAACTATATATATATAGGAGGGGGGGGGGGTCTTGGTGCGGTGGATGGCAGAGGGATGTCGCGGACGAAAAAGAGCGGGGTGGGGTGTCGCGGACAAAAGTGAAGAGGGTTGGGGAATTGCGGAATAAAGTGAAAGTGAACAGCGAACAGGGGAGGAGGGCGGTTAACTTTGCACTGTTTGCACGGCAAATATGACAGGATACAGGTTAATCTCCACTGCTGTATGGATATCTGTTATGTTAATGTACAAAATAAACCTGATTTAACGTCCACACACCGGGATTGAAGCGTCTTCTTTTATTATTGTACTGATGCTATGCAGCTGTGCTGATGAATTACAGCAACTTTACTATCTTTATTACAAGAATGCACTGTTTTAAAAACGTTTTAAACTTGATCAACTACCTTGATCTGCAGATAATCACAGAGAGCTGAACAGATCTTTTATTCCCGGTTGCTTTGTGCACGTCCTGTCTTGTTGATATGATTATACGTGTTAGTATGGAGACATGTTAACACGCGGCTATCACTCAATTCGGTGGGCGAGGAAACCGCACTCCTACGTCACGTTGCGGTCGGCCTCAAAATGGGAAAGATTTGGATCCTATTTTAACGTCAGGAAATTTAAAAAAAGAGACTTATTGTGTTTATATCACTCTAATATGACTGTGGAGACACTCTATACCTACACACACTTCTGTCCAAACAGCTTCCAAAAGTTAGATGCCCTTTAAGATTTCCACTTTAGAAAGCAAGGCAAAAACTGCTTTATCGCAGTGCAGGAGTGAAGCGAACAGCCTCAGCCTCTCGGTTTGCGGTGTGTCTGTCGGTGAGTGAGTGAAACAGATTGTCACAGTTGTAATGGCGTCTGATTAGTGCTGCTCACTCTCTGCCCTGAGAACATGGAGGTGGATTAGGCTGCAGGTTTGGACGTGCTCCGCGTCTCCTCCTGTGCCACCTTCATCCCATTGGCTGCTCCTGCTCTCCTCATACTGTCCGGCCAACTCGCTCCCCACTAAGTCCATCTGCAGACGGGCCTGTGTCTGTCCCAACACTGCCTTTCTATTTCCTCTGGACGCTGTGACGGAGGTAACGCTCCTCTTGGCTTGTGTTTATGTAACACTCACGTTAAGTTGAGCTGGAGGCGGCTTTTACTGAGAGCAGGAGTCAGATCGCTTTAATATTTCGGCTGTTTTTCAGTCGTCTCAGAGGTTTTTCCTAAGGTTAAAAAAAAGAAGAGAAAATAAATTATGTTAGAGATCTTCAATGGGGCTTTTTCAAACTGTGCAAAGATTCTATTTCACTTTTTGTCTGCTTACTAAATGTAACATGTTAACATTACTTGCTACATTATGTTATCCAGTGGTGTAGTCCTAAAAAAAAAGGTGGTGTACTATTACGCCCGACCCAAATTTTAAATTAAAGTAGGCAAAGAAACGATGAAAGTCAATGCTTCTTTGATTCATTAGCTATATATATATATATATATATATATATATATATATATATATATATATATATATATATATATATATTTATTTTTATTTATTTATTTATTTATGTATGGTTAAAAAAAAAATTTTATTTATTAATTTTTTTTTTTTTTACCTGTAACCATTAACTTCCACAAAAGGAAAAACAAATACTATGTCAATGTAAGTCAATGGTTACAGGTTTCCAGCTTTCTTCAAAATATCTTCTTTTGTGTTCAACAGAAGGAATAAAAGACAAACCGGTTTGGAACAAGTGAATGTTGAGTAAATAATGACAATTTTCATTTTTTGCGTAAACTATCCATTTAAAAATAAAAAAAAAATCAAACAAATGTGTTTGTTTTAAAGGGGGATGCTGATAGTCTAATCCTATTTAATGATTTATGTTTAGCTAATAGTGCTCCCCCCAGCAGACTCGGAGATTGGCTGTATTTATACAGTATGTAGCTTATTTAATCATTTTAATATTAAAAAAAGAGTCAATCAAGATAGTTACAACAATTGAGTTGACATGGAAAGACAGCTTTTAACTTACTTTCTTTACTGGCTTATTACTTTACATTTAATAGATTCCTTTAAACATCAATCAGCCATTATTTTTGATTGTCACATTCGTGCATGCTTGTTTTAAACCAAACTATTAGTAGTCGGTTGTCGCTATTATATACTAGTAGTTACCCTTTTAAATCGCATATTGTTACGCGATTCATGGTAGTCTACTAGTCTTAGCCTCCTTGTTTTTAGTGTTTTATATACAGTATAGTGTCGTTCCCTGTAGCGATAGGCACGATTAAGACATGTGAAATACTGTTTCACAGGGGCGATTTTAGGATTTCTCTCGCCCTGGACAGATGTGGTTTGCTGATTAAAAGAAAAACGAGCTGAAAACGGAGCGGCGGAAGTCTGCCACTGTTTTCATATCAAAATTAAAGGGGACTGAGGCGATCATTTAGTAGTGTACAGTTCATGAGCTAATCGCAAAACCTTTAAGGGTGCTGAATAGAAATATAGGAGGGCTAAAGCGATACCCATGCTGTTTCATAAATTTACCTGAACGTTTCAGCAAGACATCATTCAGTTGACCTGTCGTGGTCTTCAAAAAACTCTCACGGAATTTTCTCACAGCAGCTGCGGTCTTTGGTATACAGTTAAAGGGGACGCAAATACACATAAATTAGGGACGTTTAATCAGAAAAACAAATGAATATACCGAGGGTATACGCAATTATTGATCCTCAGAAGTGGTAATACCCAAACAGCTCATGGAAAAAAGTAAGCATACTGAGTATACGTGCGTATAGCAAGGACTACACCACTGATGTTATCTATACATCCATCCATCATGTTAACAACTTACTAAAACATGCTAGCAACTTGATAAACATGCTTGTGACAATCAAAATTATGTTCACAACCTGTTAGCATTCTAACAATGTTAAAAAAAATAGTAGTAAATTGTTAAAACATGCAATACCGTAAATCATGCTAGCAACAAGCTTAATTGTTTCAACAACTTGTTAGCATTCCAACAATCTTAGAACATGTAAAAATGTTGGTGAAACATGCTAGCGGTATGCTTAAACATATTAGCAATATGCTAACAATGTTAAAAAAATAGTAGTAAATTGTTAGAACATGCTATCAATATCATAAATCATGCTAGCACCATGCTAAATTATTTTAACAACTTGTCAGCATTACAACAATGTTAGAACATGTCAGGTTATTGGTAAAACATGTTAGCTGTATGTTAAAACATGCTAGCAACATGTCAATTTATGTTACTTCCTACATAATGTTACTTATCCATCTATTGTGTTACTTATCTATCTATTGTGTTACTAATGTTACTTACTAAAATATAATAGCAACATGCTAGCTACTTGATAAACATGCTAAATTGTTTTAACAACTTGTTAGCATTCCAACAATGTTAGAACATGGTAGTACAAATGTTAGAACATGTTGGCAAATTATTGGTGAAACATGCTAGCGGTATGCTAAATGATGCTAGCAACATGTTAAACTATGTTAAAAAGATGCTACATCATGTAAACAACATTAAAACCAGCAATATGCTTAGCTAATTTGTAAATCATGCTATCTATCTATCTATCTATCTATCTATCTATCTATCTATCTATCTATCTATCTATCTATCTATCTATCTATCTATCTATCTATCTATCTATCTATCTATCTATCTATCGTGTTAGTAATGTTACTTACTAAAACATAATAGCAACATTATTAGCTTATTAGCTTACATTATTAACATTCTATCTATCTATCTATCTATCTATCTATCTATCTATCTATCTATCTATCTATCTATCTATCTATCTATCTATCTATCTATCTATCTATCTATCTATCTATCTATCTATCTATCGTGTTAGTAATGTTACTTACTAAAACATAATAGCAACATTATTAGCTTATTAGCTTACATTATTAACATTCTATCCATCCATCTATCTATCTATCTATCTATCTATCTATCTATCTATCTATCTATCTATCTATCTATCTATCTATCTATCTATCTATCTATCTATCTATCTATCTATCTATCTATCTATCTATCTATAATCTTTATATTGTGTTAGTAATGTTACTTACTAAAACATAATAGCAACATGCTAGGAACTTGATAAACATGCTAGTAACATGCAAAATTATGTTAACAACTTATTAGCATTCTAACAATGTTAAAACATATCAAATTATTGGTAAAACATGCTAGCGGTATGCTAAAACATGCTAACAATACGTATGCTAAACTATGTTAGAAAATTGCTACATCATGTATGCAACATTAAAACTAGCAATATGCTTAGCTAATTTGTAAAACATGCTATCTATCTATCTATCTATCTATCTATCTATCTATCTATCTATCTATCTATCTATCTATCTATCTATCTATCTATCTATCTATCTATCTATCTATCTATCTATCTATCTATCTATCTATCTATCTATCTATCTATTGTGTTAGTAATGTAACTTACTAAAACATAATAGCAACATGCTAGGAACTTGATAAACATGCTAGTGACATGCAACATTATGTTAACAACTTATTAGCATTCTAACCACATTAAAAAAACATGGTATTAAATTGTTAGAACATGCTAGCAATATTGTCATGGTAGCAACATGCTAAATTATTTTAACAACTTATTAGCATTCCAACAATGTTAGAACATGGTAGTAAAAATGTTGAAACATGTTGGTAATTATTGGTAAAACATGCTAGCGGTATGCTAAATGATATTAGCAACATGTTGAACTATGTTAGAAAGTTGCTACATCAAGTAAGCAACATTAAAACTAGCAATATGCTTAGCTAATTTGTAAAACATGCTATCTATCTATCTATCTATCTATCTATCTATCTATCTATCTATCTATCTATCTATCTATCTATCTATCTATCTATCTATCTATCTATCTATCTATCTATCTATCTATCTATCATGTTAACAATTTAGAAAAACATAATAGCAACATGCTAGCAACTTAATAAACATGCTAGTAACATACAAAATTATGTTAACAACTTATTAGCATTCTAACAATGTTAGAACATGTCAAATTATTGGTAAAACATGCTAGCGGTATGCTAAAACATGCTAACAAAATGCTAAACTACGTTAGAAAATTGCTACATCATGTATGCAACATTAAAACTAACAATATGCTTAGCTAATTTGTAAAACATGCTATCTATCTATCTATCTATCTATCTATCTATCTATCTATCTATCTATCTATCTATCTATCTATCTATCTATCTATCTATCTATCTATCTATCTATCTATCTATCTATCATGTTAACAACGTACTAAAACACAATAGCAACTTGATAAACATGCTAGTGACATGCTAAATTATTTTAACAACTTATTAGCATTCCAACAATGTTAGAACAGGGTAGTAAAAATGTTAGAACATGTTGGTAATTATTGGTGAAACATGCTAGCAGTATGCTAAATGATGCTAGCAACATGTTAAACTATGTTAAAAAGTTGCTACATCATGTAAACAACATTAAAACTGGCAATATGCTTAGCTAATTTGTAAATCATGCTATCTATCTATCTATCTATCTATCTATCTATCTATCTATCTATCTATCTATCTATCTATCTATCTATCTGTCTGTCTGTCTGTCTGTCTGTCTGTCTGTCTGTCTGTCTGTCTGTCTGTCTATCATGCTAACAACGTATTAAAACACAATAGCAACTTGATAAACATGCTAGTGACATGCTAAATTATTTTAACAACTTGTTAGCATTCCAACAATGTTAGAACAGGGTAGTAAAAATGTTGAAGCATGTTGGCAATTATTGGTAAAACATCTAATTTGTAATTTGTAATTTATCTTTCATGTTAACAACTTAACATGATAGAAACATAATAGCAACATGCTAAACATGCTAGTGACATGCAAAACTTATTAGCATTCTAACATTGTTAGAACATATCAAATTATTGGTAAAACATGTTAGCGGTATGCTAAAACATGCTAGCAACATGTTAACTTATGTTACTTGCTACATAATGTTACCTATCCATCCATCCATCCATCCATCCATCCATCCATCATGTGCTAAAAAAATTATTGTAAATCTGATTTTCCCAGTCTGAAATTGGGCATGAACAGTTATAATTTGGGCATGAACAGTAAGATGTACTTGTGTTCACTAACTGTTTATTCAGTTAAACATGAATGTTGAACTGTAGGCCTACATAAGCTCAGAACAGCGATTTTTGATGACCTTAATCTGACTAAAGTCATAACTGAACTAAACAGAAATTAAATGAAGACATGTGGAGTATGCAGATATTAGTGTCATTATTGAACTAAACACCGCAATCAAACTATTACCGTCATGTAGGACTTTTCACCATATTTTCCAACAAGATCCATACACCCGGCTGTCAGTAAAGGACCGCACGCACACACACACACACACACACCGCAAAATGCGAAAGTTTTTTTCTTTCTATTTGGCGTGCATTTATAAATTCCATAACACTCTCACCAGTCCTTACTCCTTATTTGCGTCTAATACCCCAGTTTGTCACGGGGCCATGAATGAAATGTTCATGAGTGAAAGTGAAACTGTCGAACTGCAGTTAAAGCCATTAACAAAACTCAAAATTACAAGAAACTCTTACATGAGAGCACTTCACGTAAACACCTTCATTATATTATTGTCTATTAAGGCAAATAACTAGACTACAGATGTCCATGTAAGTGTAGTCAGTAGTGTTTTCGAAGTAAGTGAAAGATCCAGAAGGGCATCCTGCTGATTTGATTCAGAAGGGCACTGTTTTGTCAGACGGCTCACTGGTTAGGTATACATCCGCGCTAAAATATGAAGGTGAAAGTCATCATAGCTTGCGTAGAATAGACCCAGCTCCCAACCCAACTTTGAGAATAGATTAACGGCAATATTTTTTTTTATTGCCCAACATGAACAGAATAATCTTTGATACCCAGGTATTAGTTGGCACAGAGCCTCTAGTTTTAAATCTCATTATATGTACTTAAAGGTTGCTCATTCTTTGCTTAGGCGAATAATGGACTTCACATTCATGTTTTAAGTATCTGATTCTCTCAATTAATTGTTTTAAGCAATTAACTGAAACACAACAGAGCAAACGGAGCTGTCCTTTACACATTAATGCATCAGTTTGACCTCAGCTGATCTTCTTCGAAGCATTTGACTTTAGTTTATATTCTGTTCAGAAAAACGAGAGGTCACATTGTGTGTGTGTGTGTGTGTGTGTGTGTGTATATGTGTTTGTCTCAGTGTGTGGCTAGCGTTAGCGCTCGTGTGTTTTCTGCTCACACTGCGCCGCACCTGTTCCTGTGTCTGCTGCTCCGATATGCTTCACGCACACACCAGTCAGGACGTCTACATACATACACATTTACTTAATGCTGACACACACACACACATGCAGCAGAGCGGAATATTATTACACCTATAAGTCAAAACGACACCATCTGATAGTAAAAACATTACAGAAAGTGCTCCCCAGAGGAACTGATGCAAAGCAGAAAGAGGAAAAAAATGTTTAGAAACTAAACTTAAACATAGCATACTGACATAAGCTGCGTCCAAAATCACCTACTACTCAGTAGGCACTACATTTGGATTTGACTACTCGACAGTAGGGATGGAACGATTATACATTTTGGTTGTACGATTATAGTCTGAGAAATAATCACGGTTATCACGGATTATTATGCGTTCATTAATTTCAAAACACTACTAGTTTAGAAAATCACATGAAAACTCAGATTTTAAAGTGTTATTTATTGCTGCTCAGTAACCAAATAATACAGCATAAAATAATATTAAAAACAAACAATAGCCCATTTCTCTCTTTGTGCTTAAAAATAAGTAAAATTTTTGACATTTAAACAAACATAATTTTTATACTGTAAATAAATGACAGAACAATGAATAAATAAATAAAAAATAGCCTTTGTCTAATGCAGGGCTTGAAATGAACTTTTTTACTTGGTAGCACTGTTGCTTCCTTTTAGGAGCACCATAAAATATTTAGGAGCACCCACCAAAAATAAATGAGCACCACTGCAAATTGTATATTATAGATTTATTGTATTTGAAAACAATATTAATCAGGACTAACAAAAGCCAGAAACAACTAACTAATTCTGTTATTTGTGCAATAATTCCAAAATGAATATAAAATATTAATGATGTCGATGACGACAATAATATACTAACAATGAATAAGATTATCATGCTGCCCTGAATGTGCTTGAATGTGAGTTATCTGCTATAAAAAGTTCTGCTGTTACATTATGAAAAAAAATGTAGGGTTTGCATCAAACAAAAATGAAGCATTGCAGTAAGAAATATTGATTTTGCACTATTGTTTTTATATGCATGTCAATTTAATAACCAGAAAGATCGGACAAAAGAAAGGAAGAAAAGTCTCACTTCTACTACTCTTTTAAAAGTGTTGGTTTGGGTTTGTGTCACTTTAAATGCTCAGTCTTGTTATGCGGTGATTTTAAATTTTTCTGTGTTTGTGGAAAAAAGCAGGCGAGCCGACCCAATATATGAGCGGCGCAGAGCAGGATTCTCGCGATGACCACTTGCACAGTAACGTTCTTTGTCATGACTCATGAACCGAAGTTTCAGTATGAACTTAGTAAAGTCGAGCTTCTTTGGCAAAGAGATCTATACACTGTTACATTTTACATTTAGTGGACATTTGTGCTGAACACGCAGTGAATGCAACGCATCGAGATTCGGGCCATTAAACAGCTGATCCACCGAGTCTTACAGCGCTCCCTCCGAAATCACTCGATTGATCTCGGCTGGCAGATAAACATTCACCGCATGATCGCTCTCATTGGCGCCAATATTTGCCACTTTAAGTGGGTTTGCAAACCTGTGTACCTTTCATTGCTTCTTCCTTACTTCAGCCGTTTGCATTTCCTGCGGTCACAAAAGCCCCATCTCAACTAGTGCGCCTGAAAAGTGTGAGCGCGTTGCGTCGCGTGCGCGTCCCTCCATTAGAAATAATGAACTTACACGAGCTTGCCTTCGTTAATAGCCTCATAGTTAATGCAGTGTGTGTGGATATTAGACTCGGTGTACAAACTAGCGCACAGTTGGCATAACTTTGTTTAGTGACTGCAGCTTTGTTCTGTGCAGAAACGCGGTGTTGAGAAGCCTTTACGATTCATTAACCGTGACGAATTAAAGCGCGGTTAATAGTGAAACCGGTTAATCGTTGCATCCCTACTCGATTGTATCGCTGGTGCCGCCCCCGCAACCTGTCGCTGGGCCCCTAAACTACCAGGACCCTATGCACTCTGTCACCCTTTTCCCCGCACTTACTACGCCCCTGGTGAGCAGTATGAATGTAACTCGGACGTACTACATCTGCCTTATTGTCATGATCACGTGACCTACCCACGTCAGTTGCGTTACTTCACTCCCATTCATGAATTCTCTCGCTATGCATCGTGCGATAGCGCAGCATCCATCGGATGCGCACTTCAGAATCTTGCTGGAAGTAGTAGGTCATCTGTGTATTTTCTCGCATACTGTTTTTTCAATTCTATGAATTCGGACATACAGTACTACTCGGCTCGCATACTGATTTTAGCATACTATATAGCAGGGGGCGACGCAGTGGTGCAGTAGGTAGTGCTGTCGCCTCACAGCAAGAAGGTCGCTGGTTCGAGCCTTGGCTGGGTCAGTTGGTGTTTCTGTGTGGAGTTTGCATGTTCTCGCTGCGTTCGCCTGGGTTTCCTCCGGGTGCTCCGGTTTCCCCCACAGTCCAAAGACATGCGGTACAGGTGAATTGGGTAGGCTAAATTGTCCGTAGTGTATGAGTGTGAATGAGTGTGTGTGGATGTTTCCCAGAGATGGGTTGCCGCTGGTAGGGCATCCACTGCGTAAAAACGTGCTGGATAAGTTGGCAGTTCATTCCGCTGTGGCGACCCCGGATTAATAAAGGGACTAAGCTGACAAGAAAATGAATGAATGAATAAATATAGTAGGGTTTCTTAAACTTTTTAGGCCCAAATCCCTAAAATAACAACACCAGTGACTCGCGACCACCTCTATGCTCGGAGGTGGTTATAAGCAGTGGTGTAGTCGGGGATATACGCACGTATACTCAGTATGCCTACTTTTTTCCATGAGCTGTTTGGGTATTACGACTTCTGAGGATCAATAATTGCGTATACCCTCTGTATACTCCAACGCAATCTCACAGCAATTCGTAACTTTTTGATTTAGTGGCTAATTCGTATGAATTCGTTTGATCTAATTCGTACAAATTAGTACGATTTGCTCATCACCCAATGACGGTTGGGTTTAGGAGTGGGGTTGGGTGCCAGGCCTCCTTTTTAAAATCGTACTGAACTCATACGAATTAGCCACTAAACTGACTGGTATACTCACTTGTTTTGCTGATTAAACTTCCCTAATTGATGTGTATTCGTGTCCTCTTTAACTGTATACCAAATGTTTTTTTTTTTGAAAACCTAAAACTTTTGCAATTACCTCATGATCTGTGCACTACTAAAATATCGCCTCAGTCCCCTTTAAATTTGATATGAAAATGGCAGCAGACTCCCGCTCCGCTCCTCCGTTTTCAACTCTCTTTTCATTTAATCAGCAAACCTGTTCAGAGAGCGAGCACAAGGTGTGTGTTAGATCGTTATAATATCTGCATATATTTGCAGTTCTTGGCCACAGAAACACTTGTATCACATGTACCCCAATGGGTCATGGAGGAGCAATCGGGTTTCCTCATTTAAAAATGAACTGATTATAAAACACATTACAGTGCATGTGGCATTACTATATCATACCATTCATGCACAGGATTAAACACAGTGACAGAACCACTCAGTGGATGTACTCATTTTAACTGCAGTGTTTCCTCTAGGATTTTTT
The DNA here is from genome assembly GCA_903798195.1 of Danio kyathit. NCBI lineage: Eukaryota > Metazoa > Chordata > Actinopteri > Cypriniformes > Danionidae > Danio > Danio kyathit. Next base: position 64,521,995 of record LR812527.1, read on the forward strand.
CCAGCAGTGGCGGCAGGACTTTTTTTTTTACACAGATCTGCCAACTATTTCAAAGACAAATATTACACTCAGTATTACAAGTCGAGATAGCATTCATGTAATACGAGCATGCGAATCTCTTTGCTTGCGCGCCGATTTACTCTGTTCGAGCACAGAACTTCTTGCACGCGCTCAAATTTACACGTTCAAGTGCAGATCTTCTTGTGCGCTCTTCAGTAAGCGCTGCTGAAGCGCGATTTAGTGCGTTTTTGTGCGTTTTCCGACATTAACGCGTCCTGAAGTAAAGTGAAACGGCATTAAACTCCAGCAAGATAAAGTCATTGTATGCAGAGCCATTGCCCTTTATCAATAAAGTATACTTATGGAAACTGTGTTCATCTTAACTGAAAGCTACGCGGTGTTTGCTAGACTCACGCACCTGTCAGTCAGTCTGTCAGAGAGTCAGTCAGCATGTCACCTTGAACAAATAGCGCACAGCACTACGGTTACAGAAAAGTTTGCGCTGTTTACCTCTAATATGTTTTGGTGCGATTATAACCCGCTATAAAAAACACGACTAATGTTTTAAATAAGAAGCTGTAATGTAGCCGTGGCGGGATGAATTTTGGCGTGGCGGCCCGCCACGAATGAATGAATGTAGCGGAAATCCTTGAACTGTATATCAGAGTCTTGAAATGTGATTTTTTTTTTTGTACAGTTTTAAAATAAACACTTTTTTTTTCTTGTTATTTTTAAATAGGCTCATTTTACAAGTCCCTTTAGAGTTAATAATAATAATAATTCCTTACATTTCTATAGCGCTTTTCTGGGCACTCAAAGCGCTTTACACATAGGGGGGGAATCTCCTCATCCACCACCAGTGTGCAGCATCCACCTGGATGACGCGACGGCAGCCATTTTGCGCCAGACCGCACACCACACACCAGCTGATTGGTGGAGAGGAGACAGAGTGATTAAGCCAATTATGATATGGGGATGGTTAGGAGGCCATGATGGGCAGATGGCCAGGATGCCGGGGTAAACCCCTACTCTTTTTCGAAGGACATCTTGGGATTTTTAATGACCACAGAGAGTCAGGACCTCGGTTTAACGTCTCATCCGAAAGACGGCGCTCACTGAGCAGTATAGAGTCCCCGTCACTATACTGGGGCATTAGGACCCACACAGACCGCAGGTTGGGCGCCCCCTGCCGGCCTCACTAACACCACTTCCGGCAGCAACCTAGCTTTCCCATGTGGTCTCCCATCCAGGTACTGACCGGGCGCAGCCCTGCTTAGCTTCAGTGGGCAACCATGTGAGAGTTGCAGAGAGCTAGCTGCCGGCTAAAACAGTTAAACAGTTGGCTTTACCCCGGTTTTACCACAGCTTAATATACTTAGCCAATATCTGGGTCTGCTGGGGGCACTATTAGCATAAATCATTGAATACGATTAGACTATTAGCATCTCTTTTTAAAATAAACAAATTTGTTGCAATACTTTCCCTTTTTAAATGGATAGTTCACCCCAAAAAAGAAAAATTGTCATCATTTACTCAGCCTTTGCTTGGTCAAAACTGGTTTGTCTTTTTTTAATTCTGTTTAACACAGAAGATATTTTTTGAAGAAACCTGGACACCTGTAACCATTGACTTCCATGGTATTTGTTTTTCCTTCTGTGGAAGTCAATAGTTACAGGTAACTTATGTTAAATAAGTAAGTAAATAAATAAATAAATAAATAAATATATTGCTAATGAATTAGTTTCGTCGTTTCTTTGCCTACTTTTTTTAAAATGTATTTATTTATTTTTTTATTGGTGTTTCACGAGTTCGCCCTTGCCGATGATTGATTATAAAGATTGTTTGGCATGCTGTCCCGGGAGAGAGCCCTGAGCTCAAGAGATCCTCGAGCCCGGGGCTCCCTCCCGTTGCAGGGCGAGAGGGGAGTCAGAGTTCAGGTAGGTCTCGATAACTCCCCCTGTTGATAATGGTAGAAGAGGGTTATGAATCAGCTATGGAGTGTACAATTAAATTCAGCGCTGTTATAATGTCAATTTAGTTTTGTCAATTTACTTATGGTGCATGTTTTTGGTCTGTGGGAGGAAACCGGAGAGCCCGGGAAAAACCCACGCAACACGGGGAGAACATGCAAACTCCACACAGAAATGCCGACTTGGCCAGTTGAGACCTGAGCTAGTGACATTCTTGCTGTGAGGCAATGATGCTAACCATTAGGCCTCCGTGTTGCCCTGACAAGGAAATGGGAGGAGTAGGGGTGGAAGGGGGGATTCTTCAAGACGAAGATGGTTAATGAAAGATACTCTGGTTATTTATAGTGGTCTAGGAATCGTCTGATTGGTGAATACTGCGTTAGCTAATGAGGACCAGCTCAATCATAAGCGCGTGCTCCTCCCGATTTAGTTTATAAATAAACTTCACTTAACAAGACAATACATCATAGTATACAATACAACAGGAAAAATTACAGATCGTCTTATTTTTCTTATTTTCCCACTATCCCCTCAAAATAAAATAAATGTATGAATTATAAACAAACATATTCTCTGAAAGAGAAAAAATAAATAAATAAATAAATAATAATAAATTAAAACTAAAACTAAAATTAAAAGAAATTCTTTTTAAGAAAAAATAATAAATGAGCAAGTTTACGATAAGAGCAGAAAAAGAAAAATAATAAAAATAAATAAATAAATACATAAATAAAAATGAAAAGTTCACTTTTAGGAGTCAATATTTCCTCTTTCTAATTAATTACTGTGTCTTAGATCTGATATCAACAGAACAGGGTAAGCCTTTGATATAGTCTAAAACAGGGTTCCAGGTCTTGTAAAAAGATTTGAGAGATCCTGCAAGTAAACATCTTAATTTCTCAAGTTTTATATAGCTAAAGATTTCTCGAATCCACATGTCGTGTGATGGAGGAATCACCTGTTTCTATTTGAGAAGAATGGCTCGTCTAGCTAAAAGAGTAGAAAAAGCAATAACCTGGCGAGATGCAACAGTCAGTCCCTTTATTAATCTGGGGTCGCCACAGCGGAATGAACCACCAACTTATCCAGCATATATTTTACGCAGCGGATGCCCTTCCAGCTGCAACCCATCACTGGGAAACACCCATACACACTCATTCACACACGTACACTACAGACAATTTAGCTTAACCAATTCACCTATAGCGCATGTGTTTGAACTGTGAGGGAAACAGGAGCACCCGGAGGAAACTCACACGAACACGGGGAGAACATGCAAACTCCACACAGAAATGCCAACTGACCCAGCCGAGGCTCGAACCAGTGACCTTCTTGCTGTGAGGCAATTGTGCTACCCACTGCGCCACCGCCCCAAATTAATACTCATTAATGTCATTATTACTCCAGTATTCTGTGTCACAGAAACCCTCAGAAATATTCCTAATATTGCTTTTCAGTGTCTTATTATCATTTTATTTCTGATTCTTTTGATGGTTATAATATAATGCGTAAAACAACAACAACAACAAAAACAGCTTCATAACATTGTCAGTGCTTTTTATCCTGACTGAAGAAAAATATAAATTTCTTAATGAAACTAATTATCAAATAATTATTGTTTGCACCTTTTTATACTGAAATATGTACTTTTAAATTTTTTGGCTTATTTCAACCCAATCTTGGGTAACATATGGACAACATTTTGTCCATATTTGAAATAACCCAGCATTTTTTTGTAGTGCACAGCACACATACATATTGGGGAATATAATATGTTTTGAATGAAATTAAACACTACTACTAACAAATGATTTGTAAGGAAGTTCATATAATATAGCTATATAATATATTTACAGTCATGGGCAAAATTATTGCTACCTTAAGAAAATATATATGAAAATATATCAGCTTTGTATATATCCTCTTTTGATAAAAATGCAAAATAAAATAACAAAAAAATTAAAAACCTGCTATTAAATATATATATATAAATATATATAAATATATATAATATATATATATATATATATATATATATATATATATATATATATATATAGATAGATACATACACATAGATAGATAGATATATAGATATATAGATAGATAGATAGATAGATAGATAGATAGATAGATAGATAGATAGATAGATAGATAGATACAGTTGAAATCAGAATTATTAGCCCCCCTGTTTTATAAAATAGAATTTATTCCTGTGATATTTTTGTGGAAACAGTGATGCATTTAATTTTAGGATTGCTTTGTTGGCTATAATGCAAGAAAAAAAACATTACAAATCTCTTTTATAAGAACATTTTACATATACTTGATGCTTTTTATTTTCATTATTTGAACGGCATAGGTAAACAACACTGTTAAAAAATTATATGATGTATAAGTCATGACAAATTTTTTTTTATTTTTTTATGTCATGTCAGCTGTAACTTATTAAAAAAAAGTTATTCACATTTCTAACTTATTTTAATTTATACAAGCTGCTTTGATTCACTCTAATGTCATTTAATTTAAAATAACCTTAAATCTTTAAGGCAACCATGAATTGCTTTTACAGTATAAAAATGTTTGTTTTTTGATATTTGTCATTAATAATTGATCATTTACTCACCCTTGGAAATGTTGTCCAAAAGCTGCTCGACTTTCTGTGGGAAACAAAAGAAGAGTTTTGTTGATATGTTCTCATTAATATTTGTATTTTGACTGCATTATTCCTTTAAATATACAGAGCGCATTAGTTTCACAGAACAGTTCCCTATACATTATGCAGTGAAGAAGTCCCTTTGTATAAATGTCGTCCTTTAGTTCAGTCTTATTTTTCTGTTTAAAATTCATTCAGAGTCCAAGAGGAAGATGAATTATTTGTTCTGAAATTGTCAATTCGCACACTTCTTCATCTTTCATTATGCATGAACTGTCAACTTCAGCGTCTAAACACCAAGATAAAACACTGAAAAATAAACAGGCTAGAAAAGTGCTGCGAAGGTGCAGATAAAAAAAAAGGACTTTATATAAAAATACATTTATACAGGAGCAAACAAAAGCAAAACGTACTTTAATAACTGAGTCATGTTTGGTAGTACCATTTCTAATGCCTCCAAATTACCAACACACTATAATAACAAACATATTATAGTAATTCATAGTAAGCACTATAGTGGATACTCACAAATACAACAAACCCTTGCTTTTATAAAGAAAACTTTCACTCAGTCATCTCAGTCTGCGTGATCTTTATGTAGAAATTAGTCAAAAAAATAATGAGTCTCAAAACTAAGTCGACATACACCAATCGGCCACTTTATTAGGTACACATTACTAGTCCCGGGTTGGACCCCCTTTTGCCTTCAGAACTGCCTTAATCCTTCGTGGCATAGATTCAACAAGGTACTGGAAATATTCCTCAGAGATTTTGCTCCATATTGACATGATAGCATCACGCAGTTGCTGCAGATTTGTCGGCTGCACATCCATGATGCCAATCACTCGTTCCACCACATCCCAAAGGTGCTCTATTGGATTGAGAACTGGTGACTGTGGAGGCCATTTGAGTACAGTGAACTCATTGTCATGTTCAAGAAACCAGTCTGAGATGATTCACGCTTTATGACATGTGTTATCCTGCTGGAAGTAGCCATCAGAAGATGAGTACACTGTGGTCATAAAGGAATGGACATGGTCAGCAACAATACTCAGGTAGGCTGTGGCGTTGACACGATCAATTGGCCAAAAGTGTGCCAAGAAAATATCCCCCACACGATTACACAACCACTGCCAGCCTGAACCGTTAATACAAGGCAGGGTGGACCGATGTTTTTATTTTGTTGACGCCAAATTCTGACCCTACTATCCGAATGTGGCAGCAGAAATCAAGACTCATCAGACCAGGCAACGTTTCTCCAATCTTCTATTGTCCAGTTTTGGTGAGCCTGTGTGAATTGTAGCCTCAGTTTCCTGTTCTTAGCTGACAGGAGTGGCACCTGGTGTGGTCTTCTGCTGCTGTAGCCCATCCGCCTCAAGGTTGGACGTGTTGTGTGTTTAGAGATGCTCATTTGAGTTGTTACCTTTCTATCAGCTGGAACCAGTCTGGCCATTCTCCGCTGACTTCTGGCATCAACAAGGCATTTGCGCCCACAGAACTGCCGCTCACTGGATATTTTCTCTTTTTCCGACCATTCTCTGCAAACCCTAGAGATGGTTGTGCGTGAAAATCCCAGTAGATCAGCAGTTTCTGAAATACTCAGACCAGCCCTTCTGGCACCAACAACCATGCCACGTTCAAAGTCACTTAAATCCCCTTTCTTCTCCATTCTGATGCTCGCTTTGAACTGCAGCAGATCGTCTTGACCATGTCTACATGCCTAAATGCATTGAGTTGCTGCCATGTGATTGGCTGATTACAAATTTGCATTAATAAATTTTATTTTAGCTCTTATTTTATTCCTATTGATAATCTTTTTTTTTAAGGTCACGGCCGGTTGTGTATGCATTCCACTGTGTATTGTACTATGTATGTGACTAATAAAAATTGACTTTGAATGTCCCCACCATTCACAAAACTGTGTATGTGTGTGTGTTTAGGGTGAGCTGTTGAGTCCGTGTCGCTGCAGTGGATCAGTTCGCAGCACTCATCAGCCGTGTCTCATTAAGTGGATCAGTGAAAGAGGCTCGTGGACCTGTGAACTCTGCTACTACAAGTATCAGGTGATCGCCATCAGCACCAAGAACCCACTGCAGGTAAAACCCCTCATTATCTTCACTAAACTATTAGAGTTCAAAACAGTGTTCAAGACTGTTAGTGTTATGTGAAATGTGATGCATTTATTTTCAGGATTTATTGATGAATAGTAACATAAAATAGCGTTTTATTTCAAATAGAAATCTTTTTCTATAACATTATCATTGTCTTTTTAGCCAATTTTGAGTAATTTAAAGCATTCTTGCTGAAAACAAATTAATATAATTTTATAGAAAGAAACATATTTCCTTTCAAAAAAGTTTTGAACAGCTGTGTACTTAAACAAATGCTAAAGAACAATTACATGCATATATAAGAATATATTTACATACAGTGCTCAGCATAAATGAGTACACCCCTTTTGAAAATCAATCTTTTTATTAATTTTTTACATGAATATTGACTATATATTTTGCTGCATTTAAACAAAGCAGTCAGTTAAACTCATTAAAATAATAGTTTAGTCATGAAACATCTTTAAAAATTGTATTTTTTTGTGTTTGTCTTGATTTTTCCTGCTTATTAAAATGTTATTTCATATTTTTCTTCAACATTATTTTGGGTGTACTAGTATTTGGACTGGGCTGCACGATGGTGCAGTGGGTAGAACGTTTGCCTCACAGCAAGAATATCGCTGGTTCGAGCCTCGGCTGAGTCAGTTGGTGTTTCTGTGTGGAGTTTGCATGTTCTCCCCGTGTCCGTGTGGGTTTCCTCCGGGTGCTCCGGTTTCCTCCACAAGTCCAAAAACATGTGGTACAGGTGAATTGGGTAAGCTAAAATTGTCCGTAGTGTATGTGTGTGAATGAGTGTGTATGGATGTTTCCTAGTGATGGGTTGCAGCTGGAAGGGCATCCGCTGCGTAAAACATATGCTGGATAAGTTGGCGGTTCATTCAGCTGTGGTGACCCAGATTAATAAAGGGACGAAGCCGAAAAGAAAATGAATGAATGAATAATATTTGGACTGTGGTTGAAACTTCAGGTATTTTGTTAGATTAGTTTAAGATTTGTCTTTGGTACTGACTAATCTAATGTTCAGTATATGCACAAATAAATGGAAAGCACCCTATAGAAAATATGAATTTTAAAGAGAGATCTATGAGGGGTGTACTTGTTTATGCTGAACACTGTTGCATTTACAAATATAACAAATCTCCAAATTTGCACCTATTTAGTACATAAATTATAATCAATCTGAGTCATTAGACAAGTTAAGGCTTTTCCAGAAGTGTTTTAAAACTCAAAATGAATTAGTTTCATGCCCGTAGCCAGGGGGTGTTCGGGTGGTTCAAACGAACCATCCCCCACGGCCAAAAGGTCCAGAATTTGTCCTTTTAATTATTTTATGTAATTTAATATTAGATAATATATTTATTATATAATTAGTATAATATATTTATATTTAATATATATTGTAATAAAATGTAATTTTAAATAACTATGGCCAGTAATTCGAATCCCATGGAGCCTCAAAGCCACAATAATGTGACGCGAGTCACGTGACAAAACCCACTGAGCGGTAACATTTGAATCTTTGATGCGACGTTCATACTGAGTAACGCTATGAGTCGAAAAGAGTAAGAGGGGCAGAAAAGGCAGGCAGCAGCGTCATTATCGCAAAATATTGAACATGTGTTCAAAAAGACTGCCAAACTGGGTAAGGCTAAAGTTAATTAAGTTACTTTCTAACAGATGAAAATCTGTCCCTATCCATGAGGTTCTAGGCTAACTGGCTGCATTAGCCGGGACGTCCTGTATATTTATTGACTTGTCCAGTACATGACCTCCCTTTCCCTATTTTTGTCATTATTTTTTTTTATTAACTGTCCGACGAAGGCTTTAATGGCAAGTGAAGTCCTCAGCCGTCAGATGTCACTTCACAGCAAAAGCCGCTAATCCTGTCACATCTGTGTTTTTGAGGCTGTTTGGTCACTTCATTGGTTTTATTCTGATCAGATATAAATCTGATCGCTCAAACCACTTCAGAAGGTGATCTGGGATGCATTCCAGATGAAACTGGACAGGTCTAATCATGTTTAGACAAAATTCATTCATTCATTCATTTTCTTGTCGGCTTTGTCCCTTGCGGGGTCGCCACAGCGGAATGAACCGCCAACTTATCCAGCACGATTTTACGCAGCGGATGCCCTTCCAGCCGCAACCCATCTCTGGGAACTTCCACACACACATTCACACTCATATACTATGGACAATTTAGCTTACCCAATTCACCTGTACTGCATGTGTTTGGACTGTGGGGGAAACCGGAGCACCCGGAGGAAACCCACGCGAACGCAGGGAGAACATGCAAACTCCACACAGAAACGCCAACTGACCCAGCCCAGCCGAGGTTCGAACCTGCGACCCAGTGACGTTCTTGCTGTGAGGCAACAGCACTACCTACTGCGCCACTGCGTTGCTTTTAGACAAAATTAATATAAATAAAATAAATTATGACCTGGAGAAAATCTGAGCTGCGCCTGAAACACCTGTAGCTGCGCTTTTACAGCTAAAACTATAGTAAACTTATAGTAAAACATGTTTACTATAAGCATAAAACATGTGTTCTAACTTGTCAGGCCTGTAGCCGGGGGGAGGGGGGGGATTCGGAAGACCCACCCCTCACTGACAAAGGTCCAGAATTTGTCCTATTTTGACTGCTATGCCATCATAAATAATGAAAGTAATCCATCGAAAAAGGCTTTAAGACCAAACGGAATCCTCTGTCGGCTGTTGCATCGGTGGGACTTTAGCTAATCAGTTTTGGCCAATGCTAACAAATATTTAATTTTATAATCTGATGTAAGAGAAGTCTTCTTTCACTACTGTATTGTTTTTAAACAGAGAAAACATTGCAGGTAAATTTTATTCTAAATCTTGGACCTTATTCCTGAAATTAAAATGAGCAATAAAGAGGTGTGAATTAAGCAGCAGAAGCGGACTATATTACATTAATTTCAATATTATTTGGCTATTGTTGATATCCAGGAATTCTCAAATGTACTTTTTTTACCAAAAAGGCTAGAAAAATTCTGAAGAATTCATTATTATTATTATTATTATTATGTTTTAATTATTATTTTTTTATTGAAATTGCCAAATTGTGACTGAGGACAGTTGAATGCGCTGGCCAGTTTGTTTTTTGTCTAATAAATGACAGTAGGCTCCAGTTTTTTACTTTAAAACTTTAACAGATTCCTATTTTTTCCTAATGATATATGATGTAACAAATTTGTATTTTAATAATTTGTCTTGTTTTAATTTTTCTTTATTGCAAATTTGTTTGAAAATATTTTAGTACATTAAAAAGTGTGGTTATGATGACGTCTGACTAGCTAATCCAGCAAAAAAAAAAAAGGATACTGCTTAAAATGTCACTAAATGCAGTATTTAAACCTCATAGTTAAATAGAAACTGAGGCGTATAACTGCACCAAGGTCCACTTTTTGAGAAAAAAGAAGCACCCCTTTCACCAGGCTGGCTACGGGCCTGAGTTTATTAGAATCATTTGAATGTTGAAATCACAGAATGTTCGAATCATTCAGGGCTGCACTATACTGGAGAAAAACAGAGATTTCGATGTATTGTATTTCTGCAATATACAGTTAAAGTCAGAATTATTCGCCCTCCTGTGAATTTATTTTCTTTTTCAAATATTTCCCAAATGATGTTTAACAGAGGAAGGGATATTTTCACAGTATTATTTCTTCTGGTGAAAGTCTTATTTGTTTTATTTTGGTTAGAATTAAAGCAGTTTTTAATTTTTTTAAAGCCATTTTAAGGTCAAAATTATTAGCCCCTTAAGCTATATTTATTATTATTATTATTAATTACCCTAACTTGCCTAATTAACCTGGTTAAGCCTTTAAATGTCACTTTAAGCTAAATACTAGTATCTTGAAAAATATCTAGTCAAAAAAAAGTTTGAAGTTTCAACCAAATATCAACATCTAATGATGTTACAGCTTGACGTTGTGTGGAGATTACGACTATGACGTCTATCAGACGTTGGATTTTGGTTGCCATACCTGACGAATAAATATCAGTATTTGACGTCAATATGACAATTGGTTTAAGATGTTGGCTCGAAGTTGGATTTTGGTCACTTTCTAACAACCTAAAATTGACCAAATATCACCGTCATTTGATGTTATTACATTAAAGTAACGTTGTCCATAGATGTTGGCTAGACATTGAATTTTGGTCACCTGACATCACAACCGAAATCTAATCTAATATTAACATCTTATGGCGTTGTACGCCTGCTGGGCAATAACCAGGGCCAAACGGGATCTGCGGACATTCTTTGCTATATCGGTGGAGAATTTTGGTAAAAATCTGTGGATTTTTGCGGAATTATTTTGGGAGTATCATAACTAAAACCTTAATATGTGAAATAAAAAATAATGTCTTTTTGACTTTTATTTAATGTTTAAATGCAAATCCAATTAGATTCTCTTTATTTGGTAAACAAAGCAAGTCTCTCATATAATATCTCTACTAAAAGACAGAAAATATTACTGTGCAAACTGCACTGTACATAAATCAGATGAACATTTTCATATTAGTCAATAATATTACTGTAATTAATTAAAAAACTGAATAAATATAGATTTACACACATTTACACAAGTAAATAAACGATGCACTAAAAATCTGCGGAAAATCTGCGCGCACAGATTCCGTGTGGGCCTAACTATAATTATTATTATTATTATTATTATTATTATTATTAATAATTACCCTAACTTGCCCAGTTAACCTAGTTAAGCCTTTAAATGTCACTTTAAGCTGTATAGAAGTGTCTTGTAAAATATCTAGTAAAATATTATTTACTGTCATCATGGCAAAGATAAAAGAAATTAATTATTAGAAATGAATTATTAAAACTATTATGTTCAGAAATGTGTTGAAAATAATATTTCCATTAAACAGAAATTGGGGGGGAAATTACAGGAGGGCTAATAATTCAGAGGGGATAATAATAACAGTATATACATGACATGTGAATTACATAGTTTAATCCATAAGTATATGGATGCAGCCTTGATGATGCAAGCTGAGATTGCATATCTCAGAGATGCTATGTCAGACACAGTGCACTCAATGGTGCTTGTGAAGTCACTGTGGGGTTAGGTGAGCGCATTAAAAAGCATTGCATGCAGCTCAGATTGCAACTGCACCATCTCTGCATCCAGACCCCTGTCGTATAATCTGCTGTTTTTGAACATGCAGAATAATAGACCCTTTTCACATTTCCGGGTTTCTCAGCAGCAGAAGCCATCATGGTTGGGTAATCTTTTACAAAAGTGTCTGTGTGTGTGTTTTGATGAAGTGGCAGGCAATTTCGCTCACGGTCATAGAGAAGGTCCAGATAGCAGCGGCGATCCTGGGTTCCCTGTTCCTGATCGCCAGCATCTCGTGGCTGGTTTGGTCGTCACTCAGTCCTTCAGCCAAGTGGCAGCGGCAGGACCTGCTCTTCCAGATCTGCTACGGCATGTATGGCTTCATGGACGTCGTCTGCATCGGTATGGGGACTTCTGCATAGGGTTTTGATGGCAGATGAAATTTGACATCCTACTTATAAAATTAAATACAATCATTTAACCCTTGTGTGCTGTTGGGGATGTTTTCATGCACTCTGGAGTGATTCTGAGGCTTAATTTGGCCAAAGCTTTCTCTGTGTTTCAGCAAATGGAAGGATTTTTGGTGACAAAATCTGATTTTGACACATATTTTGGGAAAAGTCTTTGGGAATTTCACCAATAGACTCTGGATAAATTGACTACCCTTTCATTATGTTGGGGGCTGTGTGTGTGTGTGTGTGTGTGTGTGTGTGTGTGTGTGTGTGTGTGTGTGTGTGTGTGTGTGTGTGTGTGTGTGTGTGTGTGTGTGTGTGTAACATAACGAAAGGGTAGAACATTTGAACAATACACAAGGGCTAACACTAACATTTATGCAAAAAAAATAAATAAATGTGATTTTGTAATATTATAGTATGTTTCCAGAATACATTGTTCAAAATCTGAATAAAAATTGAGTAAATACAGTAAGTTTTAACCATGTTATTTAAGTTTACATGAGATTATTGCAGGTTTTTTATTTTAGAGTAATTTTGTTTACATTTTTATTCAGTTTCTTTTGCCATGCTTTCCATTTTTACTATGTGTATATCAGGGGTCTCAAACTCGCGGCCTGCGGGACGATAGTTTGTGGCCCCCGCCTTAAGGCTGATTTATACTTCTGCGTCAAGCGCACGCTAGGCGCAGCCTACGCATGGACGCATAGCCCCTCACCGTGGCTGTCGGCGACGTTGACGTGCACCTCTCAAAAAATGTAACGCGTACGCGTAGTGCAAGCTCTGTGATTGGTCGGCTTGGTAGCGCTGACGAGTGTGGGCGGAGGTGAGAGTTGCGCGCCCGATGCAGCGAGTGTTTACAAGTGTGGAGTCCCGTGAAGGAGCTCCGGATGGAGACTGTTGTTTTGTGTTTACCTCATGATTAAAGTTGTTGCACGTCCGCCGGTTCCCGCCTCAAAATGAGCGAATTTGAGCCACTTGTACATTAAGGAAGTGTTCAGGAAAAACAAAACACCAGCGAAGAAACTCGACACAGAGACACATAAACATCTACTGCCAGCTAGCGTTTCGGAAGTGTATTGCAGAGAAACAGAAACAGCGCGCAGAAGTATAAATGCACGGCTACGCGCGAGGCTTACGCCGTGGGTCACCCCGATCGTCAGTGTATAATTTGCACCCTGGGTAGGTTTAAGGTGTAAAGGATTGGTCATTAGTGTAATTACAAATTAATTATAGATGCAACTACATACAAGCATAGGTACAATGTGAAAACAGAGTTATTTTCGTGCCTCTGAGATACCACAGTCTGCAATTTCAAACAGAAAAACTTAATGCAATAATCCCAGTTATAAACTGTGGCCTTGATACAGCATACAGTATATCCGTCGATTGCCAAGTTTAAATGCACTATATCCAGCCAGTGATTTATGCAGTTTAGTTCAGCGCTTGATTCACCACGAGGAATGTTTTCTTATTCAAATGAATACATGCATATGAAACGATCAAAGATAATTTGAACGCGAGTCCAGTCAGTATGTCTGTTTAAAAGCAGAAAACCTTGACAAAAACTCAACATACCTCAGATCATCTTCTGTGATTGACAATGAATCAGTGACCATGAGTCGAACGCCGCAGGATTCACATCTAAATGAAGAAAAACATTATGCATCAGTATGTAACATGACCTTGTTAATATTAATGGCTTATGTTTTAGTGATTTAGATTCATCTTTCATTTTTTAATGTGATGCTTTCATATGTCTGTGTGTGGTGGATTCACATCCTCACAGATTTGATGAAAGGCTACTACAGTTTTTTCTGAATGCTTAAGCACATTTTTTGTAACTATTGGCTAGTTTTGCAAAACTCTACACACAAATAAGAAAACCCTTCACCAAATCTGCAAAACATTTTAGTTCTCTTGCAAAAGCGAATAAACCTTGATAAACTCTTCAAACCTTCGTAAAAATGGTATTTTTATTTCAAACATTTAACACAAGCCATCACATTAATAAGCACACAATGCTCCAACTACACACTGATGGAATGAATAAAAACTACATCTGGCTTTTGCTTTAAAAACAGCTCCTCAACTGATCTTTAAAAAGGAGTTTGCCGCCAATGTAGAAGCTTTAAAAAGTAATGAAGAGTCAGAAGACTAAACAGTTATATGATTTGTTTCAAGAATATTCCTTTATTTAACCCCTTACAGAGTTTCTATTTGATGTCTGCACGTTATGTTGTTCTTTTTTTGTCAAGTTATTTTATATATATTTTTGTTGTTTGTTGGTTTATTTGTATGTTTGTTTGTTTTGTTTTTGTGTGTAATTTTATGGCTTTATATTTGATTCACTGTATGACATGTCTCAGTCAGTGTGTGCAAGATTATGTTTGGATTGAGTTTGGCCTAAATTGTTGTGTTTTTGAAAGGCAAATAAAAAAAATATAAAGAAAATAAAGAAAAACGTCTGACTTTTGCCTTCTCTGAGCTCAAGCTAGGCTATGTCAGTTTGAGGTCATACCTTTCTCATAGTTCTGTAAACATACAGGGATGCAAACTTCAAATATTGGTGTTTATTTACACACATCAAAACAAGCACAAGAGATTTTCCAAATCAAAACACAAAATCGTAATTTCACTGAGAAAAAAATAATAAATCTGACTACATCGTGTCGTCTCTCTGGGTCCGGCCACAAAATTTCCACTACACCACATGCAATGTCCTCTAGTCCAAGGCACCGGGGGAAAGTATCTGATTGCAAAGTGAACTAATTATCTAAAACAGTTTTCACATGTGACAGTGTGCCAGACAGAGGGCAAAATAGTGTAAATAATAGCCAGACATGTGTATAGTTTTGCTAAGAGTGTGTTGATCATTTGGAAATTCAGTGTAAAGCAGTGAGTTGTGTTTACAGTTCTGCAAAAAGAGTGCTGTGCAGTGGATTTCATATTAGTCAATAATATTACTGAAATTAATAATAAAAAAACTGAATAAATATAAATGTACACACATTTACACAATTAAACAGAATCAATGATGGACTAAAAATCTGCGGAAATTTGCGCCTGCAGATTCCGTGTGGGCCTACTTATGGGTGACTAAAACAGCGCTATTCAATATTCTGATTGGGCTACAGCCACTCTGAGCCCCAGTTTAGCACAGGCGTCACTGTTTTTTAACAGCAGCGAACCGAAAGGAATACTTCACATTATCGACGAGAGAAAGCGTAACGCAAAGAGACGTTTCCCACATCATAGCGTAAATTAATTCATCAGCCAATCAAGGGTCGCCTTCTCCCGTGGGCCCTGGGGCTTCAGCCCCACCTAGCCCTTATGTTAATCCAGCCCTGCATATTGCAATATATATCGCATAAAAACAAAATATCACAATGTCAGAGTATTCCAATATCGTGCAGTCCTAACCAGTGGTGTAAAGTAACTAATTACAAATACTCAAATTACTGTAATTGAGTAGTTTTTCTCAGGAATTGTAACTTACTGAGTAGTTTTACAAATGTGTACTTTTACTATTCCTCGAGTACATTTTTAGTGCAGTATCTGTACTTTTACTCCACTACTTTCCTTAAACCTGCAGTCACTACTTTATTTTTCTTGTCCATGGGGATTAGAAAAATCAGTCCTGAGATTCCTGTCCAATCAAATCACACATAACGTAGAAGGTAAATCGCATCATAATGAACAACCTCAAGACGTGTGCACTTTATAATTGCAGCAAACTGTTTGGAAGTATTAAAAATGTCCATGAAGATGTTCAAAATCTTTACGCGCATTGACCCAGAGACTGTTTAGATGCATGTCACTGATGAGAAGATGACAGATGTTTACTGTATGATGACCGAAATGGCCTTAAACACCCAGCAGGCACAAGACGTCAACTTGACGTCTGATTGACATTGAACCCTAACGTCATGGGGACTTTGTTTGGAAATGAAAATCGGTTGATATCAAAACTCAACGTCAGGCCAACATCAATATCCAATGTCCAACCTAAAACCAACCAAATATCAACGTCTAATGATGTTACAGCTTGACATTGTGTGGATGTTACCCCTATGACATCTATCAGACGTTGGGTTTTGGTTGCCGTACCTGACGAATAAATGTCAGTATTTGACAACTTTCCAACACAACCTAAAATCAACCAAATCCAAATTATTATACATCAAAATAACTTTGTCCTTAGCTGCTGGCTTGACAATTAATTTTGGTTACCTGACATTACAACCTAAATCTAACCTAATATTAATGTCTCATGATGTTGTGTGTCTGCTGTGCAATAACTAAATGCACTACAGAATGTTACGTTTACACACACATGCACAAATTACATGTAAACACATCAGCTTTTTACAGCGTAATACTCACTACACACTACTCTTGAGTACTTTTAAAAGGGCTATTTTTTACTCATACTTTGAGTAATATTTACAGCAGATACTTTTACTCTACTTGCACTACATTTTTAGGCAAGTAATGGTACTTTTACTTGAGTATGATTTTTCAGTACTCTTTCCACCACTGGCTGTCACTCATACTATTCATGCCTCATTCTCTCCGCAGCACTAATCATCCACGAGGGCCCGTCTGTTTTCCGCATTTTCCATCGCTGGCAGGCGGTCAACCAGCAGTGGAAGGTGTTAAACTACGACAAAAAGCGAGACAGCGAGCAGCAGAAGAGCAGCGAGGAGCAAACGCAGACACTGATCCAGCAGAGAGAGAACACTGGATCAAATATCTCTCCATCATTGTCCTCTATTCTAGCCGCTGCCGCTTCACCAGTGCTGGAAAACACAGCAGACTCACAGGACTCTACAGGAGCCTATGTGGATGCAGACGGGACCACTTTACCAGACCAACACTGTCCATATAACCTCCTGCAGCTGCTGAGCCACTTACGGCCACACGAGACTCGAACCCTGAGCGGCAACGTCAGCACCAACACCAACTCCAGCAGCAGCAAACCCAGAGAGGTGGTGATGAGAGTTACGACAGTCTGAGAGCGTTTACTAGACTTATGAGCACACGCTGGAACTGCATTATATAGGATTTTATGAATGATAACGATGATGTTTTTGTAATTGCTGGTGATGAGAATTTAAAGGGCCAGTTCACTCAGTTCACTCACTTCCTGTCATGGATTACTCGCTCTCGTGTTTTTTATTATTATAAGTGTTATGATGTCATTTTATTTCCTGTGGAACACACATGGTAATTAATAAAAAAGATTGATTAATGTCAGGGCGGCGATGCAGTGGCGCAGTAGGTAGTGCTGTTGCCTCACAGCAAGAAGGTCGCTGGTTTAAGCCTTGCCTGGGTCAGTTGGCGTTTCTGTGTGGAGTTTGCATGTTCTCCCTGCGTTCGGGTGGGTTTCCTCCGGGTGCTCCGGTTTCCCCCACAGTCCAAAGATTTTGGTACAGGTGAATTGGGTAGGCTAAATGGTCAGTAGTGTATGAGTGTGAATAAGTGTGTGTGGATGTTTCCCAGAGATGGGTTATGGCTGGAAGGGCATCCGCTGCGTAAAACATGTGCTGGATAAGTTGGCGGTTCATTCCGCTGTGGCGACCCCGAATTAATAAAGGGACTAAGTCGAAAAGAAAATGAATGAATGAATGAATAATGTCAGGGCGACATGGTGGCTCAGTGCCCTCACAGCAAGAAGGTCGCTGGTTCGAGTCCCGACATTTCTGTGTGGAGTTTGCATGTTCTCCCTGTGTTGGCGTGGGTTTCCTCTGGGTGCTCTGGTTTCCCCCACAGTCAAAAAACATGCGCTATAGGAGAGTTGATGAACTAAATTGGCTGTAGTGTATGAGTGCGTGTGTGAATGAGTGTTTATGGGTGTTTTCCAGTACTAGGTTGCAGCTGGAAGGGCATCACTGTGTAAAACATATGCTGGAATAGTTGGCGGTTCATTCTGCTGTGGCGAACCCTGATAAATAAGGGACGAAGCCAAAGGAAATTATTAATGTCAAGCTTCAAAAAAGCATGATGTTCTTATAAAGTTATATTATTATAAAAGCGGTACTTTTATTTTGTATTTGCATTAAAACTAGTAACAGAACAAATGTTATTCAGCATTATTTTTGCTAAATAAATATAAAAATAAAAAATAAATATAATCTGTTTAGGATGTTTTAGTTTTAGTCTATTAATAAATTTTTTTTTTTTTTTTTTTTTAATCGGACATAATATATTGAATTTGTTTTTAAATATATAGTTTTTATTTTGCCTTTAAAATGTTATTAAATTGGCGGCGCAGTGGTAGCGCTGTCGCCTCACAGCAAGAAGGTCGCTGGTTCGAGCCTCGGCTGGGTCAGTTGGCATTTCTGTGTGGAGTTTGCAGGGAGTATAGGGGCATTGAATTAACTAAATTGGCTGTAGTGTATGAGTGTATGAGTGTGTGTGTGAGTGAGTGTGTATGGCGTCTCCCAGTACTGGGTTGCAGCTAAAAAGGGCATCCGCTGTTTAAAACATATGCTGGATAAGTTGGCGGTTCATTCTGCTGTGGCGACCGCTGATTAATAAAGGGACTAAGCCGAAAAGAAAATGAATGAGCGTTATTAAATTAGCTTCAATGCTTCTGTCTTTTTTATGAACTTATCTATTTAATTTCTGTTAACAGTTTGTTTTGTTTTAATTAAAATTGGAACAAGGGCGGTGCGGTGGTGCAGTGGGTAGCGCTGTCGCCTCACAGCAAGAAGGTCACTGGTTTGAGCTTCGGCTGGGTCAGTTGGCATTTCTGTGTGGAGTTTGCATGTTCTCTCCGTGTTGGCGTGGGTTTCCTTTGGGTGCTCCGGATTCAGTCCAAACACATGTGCTATAGGGGAATTGGCTAAGCTAAATTGTCTGTAGTGTATGAGTGTGTATGGATGTTTGCCAGTGTTGGGTTGCAGATGGAAGGGCATCCGCTGCATAAAACATATGCTGGATAACTTGGCAGTTCATTCCACTTGGACGCCCCTGATTAATAAAGGGACTAAGCTGAAAAGAAAATAAATGAATGAATGAAAATTGAAACAATACATTTTATTTTATTAATAATATTTAGATTTGTTTTGACAAAATTTAGATTTTTTTTAAAATATTAATTTAGCCTTTAAAATGTATTAATTTTGCTTTAATACTTCTGCCTTTTTTATTAACTTATTAATTTGCTTTTGTTAGAAATCTATTCAATTAACATTTATTCTGTTAACATGGTATGTGTGTACACACACACATATATATATACACATATATACATATATATACATATTTACATATACACATATATATATATATATATATATATATATATATATACATATATATATATACATATATATATACATATTTATATGTGTATATATGTATATGTAAATATGTATATGTATATGTAAATATATATATATATATATATATATATATATATATATATATATATATATATATATATATATATATATATATTTATATATATTTATATATGTATATATATATGAGCAATATCACACGAGTAACAGTGTGATATGGCTGTATATAGGCACTGGTGGGAGGTGCGCATTGGTATCCCTCAGTGTCCCACCAGTGGTACAGGGGCTAATAATTTTGACCTTAAAATGTTTTTTAAAAAATTAAAAACTGCTTTTATTCTAGCCGAAATAAAACAAATAAGACTTTCTCCAGAAGAAAAAATATTATCAGACATACTGTGAAAATTTCCTTGCACTGTTCAAAAATTAAAAAAAATTGTTTAAAAAATGAAAAGGGGGGCAAATAATTCTGACTTTAAATGTGTGTGTGTGTGTGTGTGTGTGTGTATATATATATATATATATACATACATACACACTTTTTATATAAAAAAAAAAATCTAATTTGATACACATCATAGCCCTTTAAAATATGTATATTTATATTTTACACATTTTTTGAGGGCGAGTAAATAATGATGGCATTTTTTGGTTTTTGGGTGAACCATTCCTTTAAAATGCACTCTATAAATAAATAAACAACATGCACTCACCTCTGAAGAGACTGATGGTGCATTTGTGAAATGAAGAGTGTTTACAGTGAAGTTGTCAGTGTAACTGAAGCGTGTGGATCATCCCATGACCCTCTCACTGTCCAGAAACCATGAGTGACAGCTGTCAATCATCATGCCAGACGTGTCACCGGGACAGCAGAAAAGCACAAGCGACTTTCCCAAACTCTCGCTTCTATCTGTTCTCTCAAGCTTGCTGGTTCTGCATGTTTTCATAGGTCATAATGTGAGAACATAAAGTCAACAGGAAATCACAATCAGCCCTATTTATTTTCATAACATGTGTGGACAAATCATCCGTGCACTTTATTCAAAATAAAACAGATGTTTGTCTTTGCTGTCATTCATCAACATGTGATCGACTGCTTTATCTTTGAATTAACAGCTCTTATTTTCCAGCTTCTGATTTTTGTATGAGACTCTCAGTTTGTACAATGCAATCATCAAATCTAGCACTGCAGATGTTTATTTATGATTCAGTTTTGGAAATAAAATAAGAGTTTCATGTTGGCTTTAGCTGTAGTTTGAATTGTACGCTGAGAAAATGCTGTTTTTTTCCTCTAAGGACTTCTTATGTGGTCTCTGTCGCCTTCTTGTGGCAGAACGTCAACAGTCTTTGCTTTGCTCACTATGACAGGCTGATGGCCGCCAGCGTGCTGAATCTCTGAAATTATAAATATTTAAAATAAGCACTATCCTTTTAAATAAACTGCATAGCTGCAACAGTGGCGCCCCCAGAAAATTTTCTTAGGGGTGGCCAGAAGAGGCCGCAGCAAATCTTGGGGTGGCACACAAAAAAAATGTTTGAATTCAGTGTAATGTTATATTTTTGTTTCTGGTAAATGAAATAATGTGGTTTTAATTCGTTTAATTAATTACTCTTAAAATAATGCAATTTATTCCTTGAAATAATTCAGCAAGTACATGTGCAAATCAAATAAAAATCAATATTTAGTTTAAAAACACTTTTCATATATATATATAACTTTTTAGTTATTTTTTACATACTTTTATTGCACAGAATATGGTATATGCCAAGTCTAAAATTCATGAAGATTCATGAATTAATTAATAAAACAAACAAATGAACAAACTGAACAAAAGGCATTACTACACACACACACTCACTATACAGACCCTAATAATATCATTTATCCATATTCCTTTTTGAGCCACAATATTATTAATGCAGCTTCTTCTATTGATGTACCTTAAGGGAAATATGATATTGCCATTGCTGTCTATTGAAGGTGTGTGTGTGCTGTCAACGACGATCGGGGAGGGCAGTGGTGGTTCTAGTTTAAATGACACCATGGGCGAACCATCCCATACACAACATAATGTAATGAAGTCTTACCTCCCTGACTCTTTATCCCTCCTTTCTGCTTTAAAGGCATGCTTAGTAAAAGTTACTACATCATCATATTATAGAAACTTGAGTTTAGTCGACTTGCAAAACTCGATGCGTGCCGACACCTCTGCACAAAAGGCTGTTACTCCGGTTTCACGGCGCATGAGCGGCGCGTATTTTATCGGAATGCATGCAAACAACCGGGATTCTCACAGGAGTGCGTGAGGCGCACGCGAATGGTTTTCTGCGCGCATGCGTCAGCTTGCTTTCACCAGCGCTGAGCCAGCGCTGAGGGGGAGAGCAGTGAATCAGCTACGTCAGTGGCACCAACAATAATTTAGTGGCTGCATTTTATTTATTGAAATATTGGGAATTTACATAAGTACATTTAAATTCATAATGTCAACAGCAAAATCATATTGGGGTGGCCACAGGGGTGGCCAGAGTTTACCAGAGATGGCAAAAGTACACACATCCTTTACTTAAGTAGAAGTATAGATACTCATGTTTAAAACGACTCTGGTAAAAGTAGAAGTACTGACTGCACTTTTGTACTTAAGTAAAAGTACAGAAGTACCGCCTGAAAAATGTACAAAAGTAAAAAGTACTCATTTCAACCACAGTCCCAAAGACATGCGGTATATATAGGCAAATAATAATTCAACTACATTTGCAGTAGTTTATAAGTGTGTGTGTGTGTGTGTGTGAATGTGTATGAGTGTTTCCCAGTACTGGGAAGCAGCTGGAAAAGTATCCACTGCGTAAAACAAATCCTGGAATAATTGGCGGTTCATTCTGCTGTGGCGACCCCTGATAAATCAGGGATGAAGCTGAAGGATAACGAGTGAGATAGGTAGGTAATCATCCTGACGCAAACTCACAGTGTTCAGCATGTAGTTTTGCAGCTGTTAGATCAGAAATAACAGCTGTCATTCATGTTGATACACTCTATCTTTATAAATAATGTCTTACATTTTACACTGAATTCTGTCCAAAATATATAGATTTTTTGCCCAGTATAGTTACCTTTGTTGTTGTAAAATATTTGCTAAAATTATTAATTGAAGACAACAGTATATAGGCCTATATGTAAAATCATATAAATCAATAAAAACTGAAAAACAGCATAAATTCTGTGTTAGGAAATATGAACTCATCAGAAATAAAGGAAACAAACCGCAATGCATACATTTTTTATAAAGTATTTGATTGTTTTAGTACTAAATGTACTAAACTTTACAAAAAAGCACTATTTTCGCGGTATTAGAGTGAAAGACCAGAGAAAGCCCGTGCAGTATGATCGGAAGTGGAAAAAAGGCTTAAGCATTTAAACAGCATGTTTTTGACTGGAATGTGTCGTTTACCTGTGATCCGATCGAGCAAAAGTTGTCTTATTACCGTGTAAACAGGGCAGCTTCAGTCATGTTAAAATCGCCGACTCCCTCACTGCGTAGTAATCCTAGCCTTTCTCATAGTAATCTTCATGAACTAGGGCTAGGCCATGTGCGGTGCGCGATAGGCTTGAAGAAGCCGCGCGCTGCAGCACGCAGGCGCGCAATGAGGAAAAATAGACTGTCTGCATCAAAAATGCGCTCATATTATTGCGCAATGATAAGAAATAATATAGATCGCGCCACCTGACACATGAAAATGAAAGTAACGACCGTGGTTTAAAAAATGTAAGAAGTAGAAAGTACAGATATTTGAGTAAAAATGTAAGAAGTAAAAGTAAAAAGTAGTCAAAAAAATAAGTAGTGGAGTAAAGTACTGATACCAGAAAAAACTACTTAAGTACAGTAACGAAGTATTTGTACTTCGTTACTTCCCATCTCTGGAGTTTACCCAGGGGTGGCCAGAGTTTACCCAGGGGTGGCCACCCCTTGGAGGCGCCCCTGAGCTGCAATCTAAACAACTACATTCTCGCCTAAAAAAGCCTCAAATGTGTATTATGTTGTCCAACAGCTGCAATTTGTCAAACTGTAGAGTGTCCTGTAGAGAGTCCTCTGACCTCTGTCCTCATCAAATCTAGCACTGCATATGTTTATTCATGATCCAGTTTTGGAAATACATCAAATTTTGGAAATAAAATAAGAGTTTCATGTTGGCTTTAGCACCAAAATGATTGTCCCTTCAATTCATGAAAGCAACCCAGCAGGTGCACGACATCATATGACATTAAGATTAGGTTAGATTTAGGTTGCAATGTCAGGTGACCAAAATTCAGTGTATGTTATTTTGACTGCCAATAACCATGGTTTCTGCTACATTCATTCTTCCATTCTTCTCAGTCAAAACATTCAGTTGTTTTTTTTAATAGCGGGTTATAATTGCACCAAAACGTATTAAAAGGTAAGTGAATTATAACAGCGCAAACTTTTCTGTAACGTAGTAGTGCTGTGCGTTTGTTTAACCCTTTAAGGTGACGTGCTGGCTGACTGACTGACAGGTGCGTGATGTGTGAGGCCAGGAAACACGACGTAGCTTTCAGTTAAGATGAACAGTTTCCATAATTATACTTTAAAGATAAAGGTCTATGTCTCGGCATACAATGACTTAATCTTGCTGGAGTTTATAGCCGTTTCACTTCAGGACGCATTAGTGCCGCTCTGTAGGTCTATTGGAGACATTGTCCTATCGCCTCACAGCAAGAAGGTCGCTGGTTCGAGTCTCGGCTGGGTCAGTTGGCATTTCTGTGTGGAGTTTGCATGTTCTCCCCATGTTCGCATGGGTTACCTCCGACTGTTCCGGTTTCCCCCACAAGTCCAAAGACATGCGGTACAGGTGAATTGGGTAGGCTAAATTGTCCGTAGTGTATGTGTGTAAATGAGTGTGTATGGGTGTTTCCCAATGATGGGTTGCAGCTGGAAGGGCATGCGCATGTTTTTTTTTATTATTATTATTATATTTTTTATAATCATTTTTTAGGGGGTTTCACCTTTATTGGATAGGACAGTACAGAGTATTGACAGGAAAGCTTGGGCAGCATAGAGAGGGGAAGGATCAGCATAGGACCGCGAGGCGGGAATCGGAACTCGGGTCGCCGTGAGCACCGGAGTGCATGTGGCACTAACCACTACACCACTGGCGCTGACACAAACATGTTATTAAAAGAAATTCTTCTACTTACAAAGTTCATAAAAAACAAACAAGTTTATTTATAGCTAAAAAATAAGTTTCACTTCAGGACGCATTAGTGCTGCTCTGTAGGTCTATTGGGGACATTCAGAAATATTCCTAGCAAATAAATGTTGGAGACATACTCATTACATAAATGCACTAAATCGCACTACAGCAGTGTTTATTTGAGAGCGCACAAGAAAATCTGCACTTCAGCAGTGTATATTTGAGGGTGTGCAAGAAGTTTTGTAGGAAATCGGCGCGCAATGCTCGTATTAAAGGAATGCGATACTGCGCTCACCACATTTGTCATTGAAATAACGACATAGGTAATTGGTAGTTTCCGCCAGAGCTGGAAAAAAATCCTAGAGGAAACACTGAATAACGTTGATATTTGGTTGTTTTTAGATTATGTTGGTAAGTCACCAAAATCCAACGTCAAGCCAACATCTTAAGCCAATGTCATATTGACGTCAAATACTGACATTTATTCATCAGGTATGGCAACCAAAATCCCATTTCTGATAGAAGTCATAATGGTAACGCCCACATAACGTCAAGCTGTAACATCCCTAGACGTTGATATTTGGTTGCTTTTAGGTTATGTTGGATGCAATGTTTGTTCGACATCGGTCTGACGTTGAGTTCTGACGTCAACCCTATTTTTATTTTCCCCCAAAATGCAACACCCCACGGCGTTGGGGTACAACATCAATCTGACGTCATGTTGACGTCCTGTGCCTGCCGGGAATTTACAAATGCAGTTATCATAAAAGAAACTTTCATTTAAACATAAATATAATTAACTAAACTGGGTTACAGCTGGATGGGCATCCACTGTGTAAAACATTTGCTGAATACGTTGGCGGTTCATTCCGCTGTGGTGACCCCTGATGAAAAAAGGGACTAAGCCGAAGAAAAATGAAAGAATGAATGAATAATTAGCTGAATTGAATTTGAAGAGCATGCATTGAGTCTGAATATTACATCCTTAATTCAGCTGAAATGTCACCATCTATAACTACTTTTGTTATTTAATATTAATTTTATTTTTACGTAAAAAATAACGCCACAGTGGCAGAGTGGGTAGCACGATCGTCTCACAGCAAGAAGGTCGCTGGTTCGAGTCTCGGCTGGGTCAGTTGGCATTTCTGTGTGGAGTTTGCATGTTCTCCTCATGTTCGCATGGGTTTCCTCCGGCTGTTCCGGTTTCCCCCACAAGTCCAAAGACATGCGGTATAGGGGAATTGGGTAGGCTAAATTGTCCGTAGTGTATGAGTGTAAATGAGTGTGTGTGGGTGTTTCCCAATGATGGGTTGCAGCTGGAAGGGCACCCGCATGTTTTTTTTTATTATTATTATTATTATTATATTTTTTATAATCATTTTTTAGGGCGTTTTCACCTTTATTGGATAGGACAGTACAGAGTATTGACAGGAAAGCATGGGGAGCAGAGAGAAGGGAAGGATCAGCATAGGACCGCGAGGCGGGAATCGGAACTCGGGTCGCCGTGAGCACCGGAGTGCATGTGGCACTAACCACTACACCACTGGCGCTGACACAAACATGTTATTAAAAGAAATTTTTCTACTTACAAAGTTAAAAAAAAAACAAAAGTTTATTTATAGCTAAAAAAAATAAAAATAAAAATAATAATCAATAAATTACTTTTTTTTTTAATTAAATTTTGTTTAAATTTAATTTAATCTATTCATTCATTCATTTTCCTTTGGCTTAGTCCCTTTATTAATCAGGGGTCACCACAGCAGAATCAACCGCCAACATATCCAGCATATGTTTTACGCAGTGGATGCCCTTCTAGCTGCAACCCAGTACTGGGAAACACCCATACACCCTCTTTCACACACACACACACACACACACACACACACACACACACACACACACTATGGCCAATTTAGTTTATTCAATTCACCTATAGCGCATGTGTTTGGACTGTGGGGGAAAAACGGAGCACCCGGAGGAAACCCACGCCAACATGTGGAGAACATGCAAACTCCACACAGAAATGCCAACTGACCCAGCCGGGACTTGAACCAGGAACCTTCTTGCTGTAAGGCCACAGTGCTAACCACTGAGCCACCGTGCCACCTTAATTTATTTTAATTTAATTTAAATATTATAAAAAGTGCACTAAAGCTGAGTACATAATGACAGAATTGCATTTTGGGAGAATTAACATTAGGGTCCCATTAGTTAGCATTAGTTGATATATTAACTAACAATGAGCAATACCTTTGGTACAGTATTTACTGATCTTTTTAAACAACAATAAATAAGAAATGCAGTTTACGTTCAGTTCATATTCACTCAGAATCATTAAATAATATACAAAACTTCTGATTTTAATGTGCCAAGATTAATAAATGCTATAGCTCAGGGGTGCGCAATCCTGTTCCTGGTGATCTACCTTCCTGCAGAGTTCAGCTCCAACCCTGATCAAACACAACTGAACCAAACAAGTAGGATCTGAAGTAGCACATGGTAAATAAAAACAGGTGTGTTTGATAAGGGTTGCAGCTGAAATCTGAAGGAAGGTAGATCTCCGGGAACAGGATTGGGCACCTCTGATTGTTAATGTTAACCAGTGTCAACCTTATATGTAAATGACTGTTTCAACCAATCCCTGTTAACTTGTTTTGCCATTGTATATTGCATCAAATACACAGTATCAATATGGTGTGCCGAGATCCATATTTTATTGTCATGTTACCATTTCTTACAGCATTTACTGAAATAAAGTTCATGTCTGAAATGAGCGAGGGGTTAAAAACTCACGTGTGGTGTTGTGGAGGACGGAGGAAGGTTTGTGAGTCTCAGGTGAATCTGAGAAATGAATAATTCAGATGATGTTAATGAGAAAAGTTCATCAGCAGTACATCAGAAGTAATTACAGCAGCTGAAAGAAGAACAGCAGACGCACGTCAGTGTACAAACAGCATAACCAAGTTGGTATGAAATCAAATGCTATAGTGAACATTTTAATTTAGAAATAAAGTTGAAGTCGGAATTATTCGCCCTCCAACACACACACACACATACACATAAATGTTATGAATACTGTCTTGCTAAATAGGTTTTACTCTCCTGCAGGTACTTTTAGCATTAGAAAATAATTCCTTTACTTTGGTCAGAAATGAGGTTTGCCGGCAACGTGGTGGCACAGTGGGTAGCACGTTCGCCTCACAGCAAGAAGGTCGCTGGTTTGAGCCTTGGCTGGGTCAGTTGGCATTTCTGTGTGTGTTTGCGTGGGTTTCCTACGGGTGCTCTGGTTTCCCCCACAATCCAAAGAGATGTGGTACAGGTGAATTGGGTATGCTAAAACTGACCGTAGTGTATGAGTGTGTGTGTGTGTGTGTGTGTGAATGAGTGTGAATGTTTCCCAGTGATGGCATCCGCTGCGTAAAACATGCTGGATAAGTTAGCGGTTCATTCCGCTGTGGTGACCTCAGATTAATAAAAGGACTAAGCCGAAAAGAAAATGAATGAATGATGAATGAATGAGGTTTGCGGACTGATTAAACATTGATGAAATACTGCACAGTGATTAAGATTAAAAACTAGACATTCACAGAGTCAGTAATGAAGATGAGGTTCTTTCTTCATGCAAAATAGATTTGAGTATTGAAATGAAATGTATCTGCTTTATTTTAGAGCAGGGGTGTCCAAACTCGGTCCTGGAGGGCCGGTGTCCTGCAAAGTTTAGCTCCAACCCCAATCAGGCACACCTGGGCTATAGCTTATCAAGCTCTTACCAGGCTTCTAGAAACATCCATGCAGGTGTGATGAGCCAAGCTGGAGCTAAAATCTGCAGGACAACGGCCCTCCAAGACCGAGTTTGGACACCCCTGTTTTAGAGGTTTAGTGAAGGCGGCTCATTTTTGACCCAAAGGGCGAACGCTGTATACAGAATTCTAGGAAAACAGGAGGGTTAAACAAATGTGCAGCTGCAGTCTGAATATTTTTTACCCAATTTCTATTTAACGCAAAGAAGATTTAACACATTTCTAAATATAATAGTTGTAATAATTTATCTCTAATAACTGATTTCTTTTATCTTTGTCATGATGACAGTAAATAATATTTGACTAGATATTTTTCAAGATACTAGTATTCAGCTTAAAGTGACATTTAAAGGCTTAACTAGGCTAATGAGGCAAGTCATTGAATAACAGTGGATTGTTCTGTAGACAATCTGAAAACAAATATTGCTTAAGGGGGCTAATAATATTGACCTTAAATGGTTTTAAAAAAATAAAACTGCTTTTATTCTAGCCGAAATAAAACAAATAAGACTTTCTTCAGAAGAAAAAATAATACTGTGAGAAATTCCTTGCTGTTAAACATCATTTGGGAAATATTTGAAAAAGAAAAAAATGGCCATATACAGTGTACACTACCTGACAAAAGCTACAAATACTAACTTGACTTCTAGTTGATCATTTAGTATAAGAAGTGGCTTATATGAAAGACAAAGGCCTCTAGATTACGCTTATTTTACCACAATAAAATATGATCATGCCTTGATTTTGATTTCATTAGGACAGTAAGGTCTGACTTTGCTTAGACGAAAGTCTTGTCACTGAACAGAAATAATGTCCAGTACAGAATATAAAGTCATGCTGCAGTGGAAACAGAATGAATATTGTGTCTGACTCCATCATGAGCTTGGAGGACTGCATCCATACATCTCTGCAGTGACTCAAATCACTTATTAATAAAGTCATCTGGAATGGCAAAGACAGCGTTCTTGCAGGACTCCCAGAGTTCATCAAGATTCTTTGGATTCATCTTCAATGCCTCCTCCTCCATCTTACCCCAGACATGCTCAATAATGTTCATGTCTGGTGACTGGGCTGGCCAATCCTGGAGCACCTTGACCTTCTCTGATTTCAGGAACTTTGATGTGGAGGCTGAAGTATGAGAAGGAGCGCTATCCTGCTGAAGAATTTGCCCTCTCCTGTGGTTTGTAATGTAATGGGCAGCACAAATGTCTTGATACCTCAGACTGTTGATGTTGCCATCCACTCTGCAGATCTCTTGCACGCGCCCATACTGAATGCAACACCAAACCATGATTTTTCCTTCACCAAACTTGACTGATTTCTGTGAGAATCTTGGGTCTATGCGGGTTCCAGTAGGTCTTCTGCAGTATTTGTGATGATTGGGATGCAGTTCAACAGATGATTCATGGGAAAAATCGACCTTCTGACACTTTTCCAAATGATCAACTAGAAGTCAAGCTATTATTTGTTGCTCTTAAAACTGGGATCAACGGCAAGACTTTTGTCAGGTAGTCTATTTAAATTTGTTTACTTCAAGTTTTTCCTCTGGGGAATGGACCAAAGATGATATTTAGTTTAGATGTGTACTGTTCATTTGCGAATGCAATCTCTGTTATAAAATAACACTGGGTCACACAGAGTTCAAAAGCAAGAGATGCTGTAAAAATGTAAACGCAGAGCTGAAATTTCATCATTGCCCAGAAAAGAGGCACTTGATCTAGTCTCCTGGTAAAAACCTCAGGTATCAGACAAAAACTGCTCCATTTGAGGCCAGAGGAAAAGAACCAACTTTAAAATTGCAGCAGAACTAGGCCTGTCATGGTATCTATTTTTGTTGTACGATATATTGCAGTAAAATATAATGCGCTAAACGATATTATTGTCATTTTAAGACCATTTTATGCCACTCATTATATAATGCCAGAATGACAATATAATACCATCACAATTCAAGTACACTCCTCCAAAGAACACAGGATATTTTATTAATAAGAATATTTCATTTAATTATAGTCATTTTACCTATTTAATAATTAGATACTGGAATTAGAATGTGAAAACGCAAATCTTAAATAAATAATAATAAATGTTAACAAAAAAGGTGCAAGGTAAAAAGTAACAGAGGCTGTGATATCGGCTACCAGATCTATTTTCAGCTGTCAGACACCCACATGAGAATATACTAGAGTAAATACTATAGTGTTTTTAACCATTCTACTGATACTGACACCTCCAATAGAGATAGAGATGTTGCACAATCAGCTAAAATGTTGCTGGAATTGGTACATATGTATGGGCGATATACACTCTTTATTAGGTACACCTTACTAGTGGGTTGGACCCTCTTTTGCCTTCAGAACTGCCTTAATGTCTTCGTGGCATAGATTCAACAAGGTACTGGAAATATTCCTCAGAGATTTTGCTCTATATTGACATGATAGCATCACACAGTTGCTGCAGATTTGTCATCTGCACATCCATGATGCCAATCTCACGTTCCACCACATCCCTAAGGTGCTCTATTTGATTGAGTTCTGGGGACTGTAGAGGCCATTTGAGTGTAAGGCAGCAGGCTATTTCTGAAATACTCAGACCAGCCCGCCTGGCACTAACAACCATGTCATGTTCAAAGTCACTTACTGTAAATCCCCTTTCTTCCCCATTCTGATGCTCGCTTTAAACTGCAGAAGATCGTCTTGACCATGTCTACATGCCTAAATGCATTGAGTTGCTGCCATGTGATTGACTGATTAGAAATTTGCGTTAAAGAGCCCCTATTACACATTGAAAAGAATCATATTTCGGTTTTATGGGTCTCCAACAACATACTGATATGTATGCAAGGTCAAAAAACACTTTCATGGTCTTATAATATGCATTTATTTTTACCTAATTATCCCAGCGACTCTCATATGAAACGTTCAGCGATTCATTTGTTCTCAAACCCCTCCTTAGCGCGAAGCTAATCTGCGCTGATTGGACCGATGACAGCCTGTTGCGATTGGTCGACAGCGTTTAGCACGAGACAGTAAAATGCCCAGCGTGGTTTATCAAGCCCCCGGGTCGCCAACATTGGATCGCAGCGGACGCCCGAAACACGCTTTATAGTAAACTTACTAACACCACAGTAAACAGTACCCGGTTCTCAACAGTGTTATTCAGACACCTCGGTGCCGAAAGCAGTGCAGTTAAACACCAGCATATTGCTCTCAAGTATGACACACATTCAGATTAATCCACACAGCAGCAAAAGCTGAACTATTCTGAACCTTGACCGCTGCACGCGTGCAGGATCAGCTAACGGTGGCCATAGCAACGACAAACGTTAGTGAAACGAGCTCACAAACATATTTAAATGCGTAAACAAAGCAGCACGCGTCTCGTTTACAACGTGGCATTAGACGCGATATGAGAATAAAAAGAGTTAACCGGATACAGTACATGCAGTAACTAGTAACAAAACATGTAGATCCTTTCTATTTGCAATCATTGCTCCGGCACCTCGTCCGTGAACTGCTATATTTTCTTAGGGCTTACCTGTACTCTGCTATTCCAAACGATCACATACCCAGCCGCGAGGTTGTAGCATCCTCTGTCCTCTGACAAGCTATCTCTGCTCCCTTCACAAGCCCGAAGCCCAGCGTGCAGCAGCCTGCCGGTGTACCTAATATTTTGTCCTTATTTTGCCCGCACCCCTGGTGTATTGTCTGTCCATTACAAGATGGAGGAAGAAACTTAATGCATGAGCTGTGTAGTGATAGATCGCCCATTGTAAGTGTACAGATGTCTGAACGACTCCTTTCCCCTCACACTTCCAATAATATCCAGGTAAGCACAGCGTCTTCATGAGCGTCCTGCTGCTGTGTTAGTAGGCGGGACCGCAGGTTTGAATCTTGCCAGGTCTGCGCGCGCAACCATTATGTTTCGTAACGACGTCACGCCGAAACGGCTGATGACTCGTTATCAAGACGATTCATTTAAACCACTATGAGTCGACTCTTTTATAGATGAATCAATAGTTTTAAAAACTGTCCACTTTGATTTAAGCTTTAGCTGGATATTTCACTTCACTAAGAGCTGTGTTACACACTACAGGGAAGGTGATTTTCAAAAACCCATAATAGGGGCTCTTTAAAGAACAGTTGGACAGGTGTACCTAATAAAGTGGCCGGTGAGAGTATATTGGATCACCAAAAATGATTGAGGTCATGTCCATGTGTTGTGCGATAAGTCTACATATTGATTATTGTGACAGGCCTAAGCAGAACAGATCCGCAGTCTTCAGCTTTCCTATAGAGTGAGTTTATTCTCATTTTCTCTGAGGATAGAAAACCATTTTTTAATTAATGAAGAAAAGCTAAGATGAAACATTACAAATCTGATTTAATGCATAAAAGCTTATGCAAGCTAGACGGACAAAAGACGTAGGAATGTGCGATTAATGTTTTTTTTTTAGAAAGGATTGTACTAAACATCTCATGATGCATTGAAAATTTAATTAAACCACATTGATTTATATAAAGCTTCCTTTTCAAAGCAGCCTCAGGCTAACAAAGAGAATACAAGATAGTTATTGCTGTGTAAACTCATAAATAATGAAATAATTTCAGCTTTATTTGTTTCATAAATTATTAAACTAATTC
Source organism: Danio kyathit (assembly GCA_903798195.1). Taxonomy (NCBI): domain Eukaryota; kingdom Metazoa; phylum Chordata; class Actinopteri; order Cypriniformes; family Danionidae; genus Danio; species Danio kyathit. The sequence goes on from LR812527.1 coordinate 64,555,253, forward strand.
AATTTGCAGATGACAATAGTGTCATTATTCAGCCTCTGTCAATGCTGGAAATAGTAAAGCGAATAAAAAAATATGCATTGAAAAAGAGTAGCAGTGGCTCAGTGGTTAGCACTGTGGCCTCACAGCAAGAAGGTCGCTCGTTTGAGTCCCAGCTGGGTCAGTTGGCATTTCTGTGCGGAGTTTGCATGTTCTCCCCATGTTGGCGTGGGTTTCCTCCTTCCAAACACATGCACTATAGGGGAATTGGGTAAACAAAGTTGGCCGTAGTGTATGAGTGTGTGTGTGTGAATGTGACCGTGTATGAATGTTTCCCAGTACTGGGTTGCAGCCAGAAGGGCATCCGCAGTAAAAAACATTTGCTGGAATAGTTGGTGGTTCATTCCGCTGTGGTGACCCCTGATAAATAACAAAGCTAAAGGAAAATGAATGAATGAAAGAGTAAAAACATTTTTTTTTTAGACATACAAATGTGTACGTAACAAGGACGTAACATAAATAATACAATTGACAAATAAAATGCACTTTTATGAACCCTAGACTCGGGTCCGACTTATTTGTCGTTTTTCTTTTTTTTTTTTTTTATCACCCAAAATGTGAAACCTATTACCTCCCCCCGAAAAAAACAAAAACAAACAAAAAGCACACTCTACCTAAACACCCACAATAAAACACCTTACAAAGAAGATAGCAGAAATAAAAACACAATACTAAGGCCCAATCCCAATTCTATTTTTGTACCCTTCCCCTTCCCCTTGGCCCTTAAAACCAAGGGTGAAGGCGAAGGGCTTCAAAATTTACCCCTAAGAATTGGGACAGAACTACAGCACCTGCGCACGTCATCAGATGTCATCGCGATCTCTTGCTTCATATGAGATCAGACGATGGCGACTGCTGTAGTTATTCCAGTTGTGTTATTTTTTGGTATTTATCTTCAGGAAATCACTGAAGGCATATATTATGCAGGGCTCGAAATTAACTTTTTTACTTGTTAGCACCGGTGCTCCCAACTCCAAAAATTTAGGAGCGCCAGAAAAAATTTAGGAGCACCACCAAAAATGAATGAGCACCACTGCAAACTGTATATTAAGGGATTTATTGTATTTGAAAACAACATCAATCAGGACTAACAAAAACCAGAAACAACTATCTAACTAATGCTGTGATGACTTATTGATATCTGTGCAATAATTCCAAAATGAATGTCTAATAACTATAAAATATTATTAATGATGTCGATGATGTCAATAATACTTACAATGAATAACATTTGGTCACACTTTATTTTGATGGTCCGTTAGTTGAATTTAAGATACATTGCAACTAATTCTCATTAGATTATAAGTAGGTTGTTAGGTTAGGGTTAGGGTTAGGGTTGGGGTTAGGGTTAGTGTAAGTTGACATGTAATTGCAAAGTTTCTTATAGTCAGTTAAATGTCTGTTGAAGGATTGTTAAATGTCAGTATCAACAGATATTAAACTGAGAGTCTACTAATACTTAAATGGACCATCAAAATAAAGTGTTACCTAACATTTCTCTTTATCATGCTGCCCTGAATGTGCTTGAATGTGAGTTATGTACTGTAAAAGGTCCTGCTGTTACTTTATGAAAAATAAATTTATGGTTTGCATCAAACAAAAATGAAGCATCGCAGTAAGAAATATTTATTTTGCACTATTGTCTTTATACGCATGTCAATTTAATAAATAATATTTCTGCTACAAAACAAACGTAAGATTATAATAAATCATTCAATCCAATGCTGAAAGCTGCAAAGCAGTCATCAGTAAATAGAAAAATAATATACATCTCAAGAAAGAATGGACCAAAGAAAGTAAGAAAAGTCTCACTTCTAACACTCTTTAAACTCAGTAAAGGCGAGCTTTATTGGCGATGATGTGTACAGTGTTAGATTTTACATTTAGCGGACATTTGCGTTGAACACGCAGTGAATGCACCACATCGAGATTCGGGCAAAAACCCTCGATTGATCTCGGCTGGCGTCCTTATAAGCTCCCTGTTATCTGACAGCGGAAAGCCTTGAGTGATTGACAGCTAATATGAACAAACATAGCGGCAGGGAAGTCCGATTCAGCACATTTTTAGAAAAAAAATCGAAACAAGTCGCACTACAACCATTATATGCAGTCGCACAAATGCTCCCAAATATATTATGAGGTTGCATAGACCAAAATGGTCGCAACTTCGAGCCCTGTTATGTAATCACAATGATTTAATGTGGCAATAAGATCATAACTGTACTGCGCATTTACACTGTGGCCATATTCATCTGTGTAAACACACGAAAACAACATTAACATTATAGCAGACACTGTAAAAAGCTCGTTCCTAGCCACTAGACTTTTCTGACAGGGTATTGGAGTGTCATCGAGTGTCAGAATGTTGTGGGACTGCTGTATGGGAGTTATTAGGTATTATAGATCGCCAAATTTAGCAGTTTTTATTTTTAACGTTTTTTTTAAAGCATGACGGTCAAACATGAACGCAGTTATGAATATATTAAAACATGTGCTTGTTGTAAAAATTCGTAATAATGACAAAAAATACTAATTTGTCTCCTTACTTCCGCGTGCAGTGATCCTGCTGTTGTGGCTGGTGTATTCTGGGAAATTTTCTTACCCTTTGGTTTCGAGTTTGGTCCTGAAAAATCTTTGTTCAAAGGAGTATCTAGCCCTTCCCCTTAGCCCTACGCCTTCAAGCTAAAGAGAATTGGGACACCCCTACCCCTTCACGGGAACGCGCAAAAAGAGGGGTTGGGGGAAGGGCTAAGGGGTAGAATTGGGATTGGGCCTAAACCTAACTTCCTACCATTTATAAAAACATAAGAAAATATGTACAATAAAGAAAAAGTGTGGAATCCAACCCCTACTGCTTCAAACTGTGTATATACAGTATTTTTACAGTGATGGTAACAAAGGAAGTCAAAACAAAACATACTGGGGGGCACTGGAGGGATCACAACAACACGAAAGCCAAAGTTACACGCAACACAGGAATACACAACCAACAAGTATGGCAAGCAATATTATCCAACAACTTCAAACTATACGCCAACCAACCTCATATTCATTTTCTATTCGGCTTAGTCTCTTTATTAATCAGGGGTCGCCACAGTGGAATGAACCGCCAACTTATCCAGCACATGTTTTACGCAGCAGATGCCCTTCCAGCTGCAACCCATCACTGGGAAACATTCACACACACTCATTCACACACACACACACACTACGGACAATTAAGCTTACCCAATTCACCTGTACCACATGTGTTTGGACTTGTGGGGGAAACCGGAGCACCCGGAGAAAATCCACGTGAACATGGGGAGAACATGCAAACTCCACACAGAAATGCCAACTGGCCCAGCCGGGGCTCAAACCAGCAACCTTCTTGCTGTGAGGCGACTGTGCTATGCACTGCACCACCGTGCAGCCACAAATATTCATAATTGATGATTTATTATTAAATAAAAAATATTACTACAGTTAAAGTCAAAATTATCAGCCCTCCTTAGAAACAAATTTTTTTTTTAATGTTTCTTAAGTGCAGTTTAAAGGAGAGATTTTTTTTTTACATCCTTAAACGTTAGAAATTAATTATTAAAACGATTATAACTCATTTCTTTTATCTTCGCCATGATAACAGAAGATCATATTTGACTAGATATTTTTCAAGACACTAGTATTCAGCTTAAAGTGACATTTAAAGACTTAACTAGGCTAATTAGGCAAGCCATTGGACCCTAAAATTGTTTACAAACAATTATGGCCACAGCCATATCACCCTGCAGCCCAAGACCGGTTACTCACTGAAGCTAAGCAGGGCTGAGCCTGGTCAGTACCTGGATGGGAGACCACATGGAAAACTAGGGGCTTACTCACAGTATGCTATCCGAACCGTACCCAGGCCAGTTTCCCGGATCGTTTGAGAAGTGTGAGTGCTCTGAATCGGGCTCAGGCACAGTTCACTTGGGCGGCCCTGGCCCGGTTGGAAGTGGTGGGCCAGAGCGCGGTTCACTTGGGCTCAGGCGCGGTATGCTCACAGTGTGAGTGCAAGCGTGCTTGAGCCCGAAACTGAAAGCGAGACGTGACTTTTAAGGGACTGTTTCATATGGATTAATTAATCATTCGTACTGTTCAATGAACGCAAACTGTCGTAGATTATTAAAGACGCAAACCCCTCACTGCAGGTCAGCTGCACCTTCAGCAAACCTCCTAATTCCTGCAACACAAAGACTTTATGATTGTTTATGAGCGTCAAAAGTGGCTGATCTGTTCGGCGAAATATTAGACTGCGTGTCACCGCATATTAAACGACTTAAACGATATAACTAAAGAAATCTCCACTGTGCTGAGCGAGAGCGCTACTGAGCAGCGCATCATCGATGACGGAAGCGCGCCCAGGCCCGAATGTAATGTGAGTGCGGGGCGTCGGGGGAGAGGGGAGGGGGGACAAGCGTGCTTTGGCCCGATTCAAGGCAACTGTACATAGTGTGAGTACACCCTAGGTTGCTGTTGGAAGTGGTGTTAGAGAGGCCAGCAGGGGGCGCTCAACCTGTGGTCTGTGTGAGTCCTAATGCCCCAGTAAAAGTGAAGTGGACACTACACTGTCGATGGGCGCCGTCTTTCGGATGAGACGTTAAACCGAGGTCCTGACTCTCTGTGGTCATTAAAAATCCCATGACACTTCTCGTAAAAGAGTAGGGGTGTAACCCCGGAGTCCTGGCCAAAGTCCCTCAATCAGCCCTTACCCATCATGGCCTCCTAATCATCCCCATCCACCGAATTGGCTCTATCACTGTCTCTCCACTCCACCAATAGCTGGTGTGTGGTGAGCGCACTGGCGCCGTTGTCCTGTGGCTGCCGTCGCATCATCCAAGTGGATGCTGCACACTGGTGGTGGTGTGGAGAGACCCCCCTCATGATTGTGAAGCGCTTTGGGTGTATGGCAATACACAATAAATGCGCTATAGAAATACACATTACATTACAAATTTCACAGTAAGGCTAATAACTTTAGTAACACTTTAGTTTAGGTCACAATTAACAGTAATAACAAAGCATTAACCAATACAACTACCTCAATAAACTACTAATGAGCTGTTTATTAATAGTTAGTAAGGTAGTAGTTGGGTTTAGGTTTTGGTTAGGATTAGAGATGCAGAATAAGACCATACTTTATACTGGTGGACAGTCAATATCTTAATAATAGGCAGATCATTAACCAGTTGTTAATAACATGTATTGTGACCTAAACTAAAGTTTAAAGTGTTACCATGATTTTGTATATTTGATAAGGCAGATTTGGACCCAATACTGAACTCTGAGGAACTCGCTGTCAAACCGGCAATGTAAAAGATCTATAATCTCCCAGGCTAACAAAGGCTAAGCTCAGAGTCCATCTGTGTGTGAGTCCTCCTATACAGTAATGTTGAAGTAAGAGTGTGTGTGGTTTTACCTGCTTTCATCTTCCTCTACTGGAGCTGCGGAGGGAATAAAGCTCCTATTTGAAGTCTCAGTGACAGTCATTACAGCTTCCTGCCTCTTTTCAATCTGGACACATCAGAAATGAGTGCGGTATTAATCTAGAGCTCAGAAATGATCACAGTCAGATCACTGATCCACACACAGAGATAAGGAGCTGCACATCTGCACCAGACAATCTGACTTATAAATTAGAAATAAGAATTTAGCAAATTAATAAAACTATTATATACAATATTACATACCAAACAGTGGGCGACATGGTGGCTCAGTGGTTAGCACTGACGCCTCACAGCAAAGAAGGTCGCTGGTTTGAGTCCCAGCTGGGTCAGTTGGTATTTCTGTGTGGGGTTTGCATGTTCTCCCAGTGTTGGCGTGGGTTTCCTCCGGGTTTCCCCCTACAGTCCAAACACATGCGCTATAGGTGAACTGAAGAAACTAAATTGGCCGTAGTGCATGTGAGGGAATAAGTGTATGGGTGTTTCCCAGTACTGCCTTGCAGCTGGAAGGGCATCCGCTGTGTAAAACATATACTGGATAAGTTGGCGGTTCATTCCGCTGTGACGACCCCTGATAAATAAAGGGACTAAGCCGAAGGAAAATGAATCAATGAATGATCTTTTTCAGAATTAATAAGCAAATGTGGTGGAAAATCTTACCTGTGGCCGTAGACAAATAACAGGAGATGCGCTTTTACAGACAAAAATATCATTCAAGCACATGATTATACACAATAACATATTTTCTACATACATACAAACATTAAACATGTTTTTTTTTTTTTTATCGACCGCCAAAATTGTACATTTAAACTAGACATTTAGACTATATGGGGGGCGACGCTGTCACCTCACAGCAAGAAAGTCGCTGGTTCGAGCCTTGGCTAGGTCAGTTGGCGTTTCTGTGTGGAGTTTGCATGTTCTCCCCGTGTTGGCGTGGGTTTCCTCCGGGTGCTCCGGTTTGCCCCACAAGTCCAAAGACATGCGCTATAGGTAAATTGGGTAAGCTAAATTTCCGTAGTGTGTGAATGAGAATGTATGGGTGATTTCGCAGTGATAGGTTGTGGATGGAAGGGCATCCGCTGCGTAAAACATATGCTGGATAACTTGGCGATTCATTCTGCTGTGGCGAGCGCAGATTAACAAAGGAGCTAAGCGGAAAAGAAAACGAATGAATGAATGTAGACTATATGAATTTTGATATGAAGTAGTATGTCCGAACACTTTTATTCATTGCTTTTGTATGGTTTTTATATCAATTTATTATTTTATTTTATTATTAAAAGGTCTGCACAATAGTTAATTTTAATAAAGACTCAAATATGCAGCAAATGCAAGAAAAAAAAGTAGTAATTTACGGAATTAAAGTCACAATTAGGGCTGCACAATATTGAAAAAATTCACATTGCGATATTTTCCTGCAATATAAGTTCACCGGATGACTTAAATAGCTCTTTTTGCAAAGTCATTACTTGGGATGATTTGTTTTTCAGGTCCGGTATTCTGTTACGCTTGACGTTCCTAGGAAGCAGGCACGAGGTCTCAGGATTATCAAAAGTACATATATTTATTAAAGGACACTTACGAAGATCACAGGATGAACTGGGCTAGAAGACAAACATCAAGACACGTAGACAATTCAATACCGGACGAGGGACAGACTGAATACAGGGACTTAAATACACAGGGACAAGATGACGATAATGACACACAGGTGGATGGACACAGGTGAAGGTAATGAACAGAACGACATGGCGGGAAAGGGAACACAGGAGCACATGGTGATGGTCACATGACGAATACACACACATGAGGACAGGTTGTAACAATAAAAGTATATTTTTATGTAATTTATTATATACTTATAAACTACAGTCATAAATAAACACAACCGAGCAAATATTAAAGTGAAATAAACCGTGCTTTATGGTTTTCTGGAATAAGCAACAGTTTTCAGGTACAGAAATTAAATAATCAAATGTAAAATAGCACAGTATAATCTTTACCATATATATAATTTATTCAAATTAATCTTTATTAAACTTCTTTATGCGCAACTAAAATCCTTTAAACTCTCTTCAAATGCTCGCACAGGCATTTAAAACACATGCAGATGATAAACTTTCACTCTATTATGGTTCAATTCTGCAGTGTCTACACAAATCTTTTGTGTTTTGACCTGTGGTTTCTGGTCATCTATAATCCCTCAACATTGCATATCTTGCGATGCGACTATCGCGGACACACACATTGCGATATTGATGCTCAAATGATATACTGTGCAGCCCTATAGTCGCAATTCAACTAAATTCATAATTGTTAGATGCAAATTTAGAATTTAATTATATCAACTCAGATGTCAAAATAATGAGAAATTAAGTTTAAATTGTGAGAAATGAAAGAACATCACAATTCTAATGGTGCATTCAAGCGTGAGTGATTTACATGTTAAGTCAATGCAAAGATGCGAATAAACATCCTGCAGCGTATGGCGTTACTTCACTGACAAATGAGCACAGTATTACAAGTTGAGAGCGCATTCATGTAATACGAGCAAGCGAATCTTCAAAACTTCTTGCGCGCGCTTAAATATACGCTGCTCACGTGCAAATTCTCACGCGCTCTCAAATATGCACTGCTCATGCGCAAATTTTCTTGCGCGCTCTCAAATAAACGCTCCTCAAGGGCAAATGATCTGCTCTTGCTCAGTGAGATGATGTGGACTCTCAATTTATGCCTTGTGTTGCCTCTTCCTTTCCTGCTTTTGCTCTCCAGGGATCGTCCTTTTAAATTAGTTATCCTAAGAATGTTATAATTTATATATTGGTACACTATTTATTATCAATAACCAAAATACTAAATGGTTAAGATTAATTCTAAAAGTGGTTTTGATGTATTAAGTATAGCCTACTGTAAGCATTATAGTATTTACAACTCCTTGTTAATGAATGCTTCAGCATACTGTAATATTGACTATACTTAACTTATAAAATAAATAAATCATATCAACATTCTTGGATAACTAATTTAAAAGGAGGATCTTTGGAAAGCAAAAACATGAAAGGAAGAGGGAACACAAGGGACAAATTGTGAGTCTGCATTGAGCGCGCAAGAAAATTTGCGCACGAGCAGTGCATATTTAAGAGCACGTGAGAAAATTTGCACGTAAGCAGCGTATATTTAAGCTCGCGCAAGAAGCTTTGTGCACAAACAGAGGAAATCGGTACGTGAGCAAAGAGATTCGCTCGCTCGTATTACATGAATGCGCTCTCGACTTGCAATACTGTGCTCACGCCATTTGTCAGTAAAACGGTATAGCAGCGCGGTACGAGCAAATGAGGTGTCGCGAATTGAGAAAATCTGAACTTTAGCAGACATTTGCGCCCCCTAAACAATGAGGAGCTTGCTTTTGATGTACTGAGGAAAAATCCTCCTGTTGACACCGGACAACAGCTCATCAAACTGGGCTGGGCTCAGTCTGAAGCATGGCTGAAAGCTGAAAGTTTCTGGAGGAGTTGATGAAATCAGAGCTGCTGCACCTCTGAAAGGATCTAGTGGACTCAGACATAACGCCGAATGAATATACGCTGTTTTTCAGCCTTCATAAAGCACACAAAGCGCAGCTACTCTCTCAATAAAATTAATGTTAGCCATTTAGCAATGAAACTAGAGTCACCGGGCAGACAGAAGCCCTGCCCATGACGCGAATCCAAGTCTATTATGAAGTGAATTTGACGCGAGAATGAAGCGAGTAATCTCAAAATGTTCACGCGTCTATTTACTCACAAATAAATACTACGTCTGGTGTGAACACAGCATTAGAAAAAAAATCACCAATTGCAAGAAACCCTATACACATGCAACTGCAGGAAACAAATTCACTATTTTAAGAAAATAAATTTGAGCTGTGAAAAATGAGCTCAAAATTATTTCTTCCCAATTCACAGATCGCTGAAACACACGGAAACATGTCAGGTTCATAAAGACAACTGAAAAGCAGACATTACAGTACTGTCTGATCTTTTATTTAAAGCATTCAAGTTTCAGTGGCTGTTTAAAACACACAGACATTAACATTATGATTTACTTCTCTTTAGAAAAGCCAACAAATAGAGGCTGTGCAATACGTGAGACCTAAATCGAACTTCAGCAACACAATTGCCAAACATGTTTTCTTGATGATGCACTAAAGCATTTAGCACAGAACAGAGAAATTACAGCACTTTTCCAGGAGTTTGTGTTTCATCAATAACAAAAAACACAAGGAATGGCACTTAATGGAGAAATGCACAGGAGTGGATGAACACTGCTGTTGGAGACACCCGTTTACATCATGTCCAGCTAAAAAACAAACAAAAAAACAATAGTTAAACTAAATGTTAGATTTGTATTATTATTATCATTATCATCATTATTACTATTTTTTTATTTAGGCAGCAGATCACATGAAAATGAGTGGTCGACTGATATATAAATAAATAAATAAAAATTCTGTTTGGCATATATTTGAGGGTGACTTATTTTGACTGCATGGCAGACTTTTATTTTGGCATTTTTCAAATATCAGCATCGACCAATACATTTTTCATTTTTAATGATATTTTTGAGGGGGGCTTTTATTTTGACGATATGGCAGACTTTTATTTTGGCATTTTTCAAATATCGGCATTGACCAATACATTTTTCAGTTTGGTCGATATTTTTCGAGGGGGGACTGTTATTTTGACAGCATGGCTTTTATTTTGGCATTTTTCAAATATCGGCATCGAGCGATAAATTTTGCAGTTTGGCCGATATTTTCGAAGGGGATGGATTTAGCTGGATTCCCTTCGCTCGCTTTTGTCATTCGGTTCAGTCTAAAAAGGGCTGAAGTCTATCTAATAGTCGCATAAAACTGTTTAAACAAAGTAATTAAAATGTATACAAAAAGTTTAACGATTGTTTTAATTATAGTAATATTAATTCTTCATTTGATACACCAGTTGATAACCACTGTTTAAAGTATGATTACTTTACACATTTATTCTTAAACACATTTTTAAATGATTTTCAACTTAATAACATTTAATTCAAATGTAATTATTAATTAAAATTAAATAAATATATCGACTAAATATCAGCCACCCTGCTTTAAACAAAAAATACAATAGTAAAATAAATGTTAGATTTGTATTATTATTACTACTATTCCTTTATTTAGCCAGCAGATCAGTGATCGACCACAAGGTTAGTGGTCGACCGATATATCGGCCGATATTTGATCAAATAGCATCAACTGATTTATTTCTTTACGTTTGGCCAATATTTTCGAGGGGAACTTTTATTTTGATAAATTTGGCAAACTGTGCTTCCCTTTGCTCGCTTTTGTCATTCAGTTCAGTCTAATAAGGATTGAAGTCTATCTAACAGTCGGAAAAAAACTATTTAAACAAAGTAAATAGTGTAAAAAAAAGTGTATACAAAAATTATGATTGTTTTAAATATACTAATAACAACAATAATAATATTAATAATTCATTTTATACACTAGTTGACCACCACTGTTTAAAGTATGATTACACATTTATTTTTTAATACATTTTCAAATTATTTTCCATTTAATACAATTAAAATAAAATGTAATTATTAATTAAAATTAAATCAATTATATCTGCCATCCTGCTTTTCAAGATGGCCTTCAAAAAACCCAATATCGGTCGACCACCAAGTAAAGATATCTCTTCATCTAATGTAGGGTTATTTTGGCGACCTGTTTTAATTTTCACTTTATAACATTAAGTTTCATCTTGTTTTGGTAAAAGAGATATTTTAGCATATAGTTTTTATTTTGTAAATCACATTTAGTCAACAAAACTGCTGTCATGATCACCAGCAATTTAGCCTTTGGAGATGTCTGGAGAACTACAACTCCCAAAAGTCTTTGCACTCACACACCAGTTCCTGATTCCCCCTGATTACACACACACACAGCTGGAAGCTCATTATGGACTGATTACTAGGACTATAAAGACACCTCACATTCACACACACTCTTTGCTGAGTCCTTTTTATCTGTAAGAGAGCATTTCAAAGCATTTCCTTGTTCTGTTTACCATGTTTTTTGATCTTTCCTTTGTTTATTGTTTTGCCGCCTGTCCCAACCATTCGCCTGCTTTTCTGACTACGCTTTTGGATTACCTGTATACTTCAGTTTGCTGCTGTTTTGCCCATTGCCTGCCATGGATCCTCACCTCTGTTGTGACCTGACTCTTTACAGATAAACAAGACTCAGCAAAGAGTGTGTGTGATTGAGGTGTCTTTATAGTCCTAGTAATCCTAACCTTTACCCTAGTCCTAACCCTAACTCCAAGAAGTCTTTGCACTCACATAACCAGTTCCTGATTCCCCCTGATTACACACATACACAGCTGGAAGCTCATTATGAACTGATTAGCAAGACTATAAAAGACACCTTATTCACACACACACTTTGCTGAGTCTTATGTATCTGTAAGAGAGCATTTCAAAGCGTTTCCCTGTTCTGCCTACCTTGTTTTATGACCTTTGCTTTGTTTTTGTCCCGACCATTCGCCTGCTTTTCTGACTACGCTTTTGGATTACCTGTATGCTCCAGTTTGCTCCTGTTTTGACCATTGCCTGCCTGACTATTCTGTTTAATAAGGCTGCATGTGGATCCTCAACTCTGTTTCAACCCGAATCTTTACAGATAAACAAGACTTGGCAAAGAGTGTGTGAATGAGGTGTCTTTATAGTCCTAGTCATCAGTCCATAATAAGCTTCCAGCTGTGTGTGTGTGTGTAATCAGGAACTGGTGTGTGAGTGCAAAGATTTCTGGGAGTTGTAGTTCATATAGTGGCAGATGTGTAGTTCTCCAGCGATCTACACAGGCTAGACTGCATTATAAATTGAATTACAGTCATCATTACATGACCAGCATTAACCATCATGAATCATCTCTTCTCATTTCCGTCACGTGATAAATATTCGTTGACAGCGATATTTAGTCATAGTTTTTCATTAACAGAAGCAATACTAATCCATTGAAGACCTGGATATCTCCATTTAATGAACATGACGTTTTATATACTTTCAGAAAAAAATCTCACTATATAAATAATAAAATATTGATGAATTGCATCAGAGATCTAATGACTTCTGGCAAAACTAAAAATCCTATGTGGGAGTTTTTGGAGAAAGTATATTGAAAGACTGCATTTATGAATGAATGAATGTATAATAGATGGCTGCTTTATGATGACATGAGACGTCTATACCACTGTTTTGTCACTGCAAATATTTAATTAGATATTTATTTTTAAAAATAATAATAAAATGGAAATGAAACGCTCACCAGATCATCCACATCTCCGGTGTCGTCCTGCGCTGGAGCTGCCTCAACTTCCTGCTTCTGCTCAAACGACAGGAACTAAACCAGCAAACACAGAGTTAACAACAAATGCTACAACTAAAACAGGTCATTTGGTACTATGTCTAAAATATAAAACACTTAAGTCTTCAAAGTTCCAGTTATGAGACTTTTCAAACACTGTAAAAAGCTATTAGTTGACTTTACTTAAAGAATTTTTGTAAACCCACTGCTTTTAAATTGATTAGTTGACTTTAATAAATTAATCAGAATTAGAAAGAGTTTTATTGCCAGGTATGTTCACACATACGAGGAAATTGTTTTGGTGACAGAGCTTCTACAGTGCAACAGAATTACAGAGACAGGACTAAAAAACAGATAATAAATATATTTTAAAAACAGAAGTAAGTAGTGAATGCAAATATACAAATTTACAAGTGTTTGTACAGCTATATTACTATATACAACATAATATGTGCAGCTGTTATGTGCAAATTGGCATGTAAAGTGTGTTGTTAAATATGTGTGTGTATAAAATGTGTATAGCAGGTAGTGATGTTTGTTCCACAATTATTATCATCAAGTGTTCATGAGATGGATTGCCTGAGGGAAGAAACTGTTTCTGTGTCAGGCTGTTCTGGTGCGCTGTGCTCTGTAGCGTCAACCAGAAGGTAACAGTTCAAACAGGCAGTGTGCTGGGTGTGAGGGGTCCAGAGTGATTTTGGCAGCCCTTCTGCTCGCTCTGGATAAGTACAGTTCTTGGAGAGTAGGGAGGGTTGTACCAATGAATCGCTCAGCAGTCCGAACTATTCGACGTAGTCTTCGGAGGTCGGATTTGGTAGCTGAGCTAAACCAGACAGTTATTGATGTGCAGATGACTGATTCAATGATGGAGGTGTAGAACTGTTTCAGCAGCTCCTTTGGGAGGTTGAACTTCCTCAGCTGACGAAGAAAGTACAGCCTCTGTTGAGCTTTTTTGACAATGGAGTCAATGTGAGTGTCCCACTTCAGGTCCTAAGAGATGGTGGTGCCCAGGAACCTGAATGACTCCACTGCTGCCGCAATGCTGTCCATGATGCTCAGTGGGGGGAGAGCAGGGGGGTTTCTCCTGAAGTCCACCATCATCTCCACTGTTTTGAGCGTGTTGGGCTCCAGGTTGTTGTGACTGCACCAGACAGCCAGCTCCTTAACCTCCTGTCTGTAAGCAGACTCGTCACCGTCCTGAATGAGGCCGATAAATGTGGTGTCGTCTGCAAACTTCAGGAGCTTGACAGCGAAGTCCTTTGAAGTGCAGTCATTCCTGTACAGGGAGAAGAGCAGTGGGGAGAGGACACACCCCTGGGGGGGCTCCAGTGCTGATTGTGCAGGTATGAGTAAATGAGTAAATCCATTGCCTTAAGTTTACAATAATAATTTTTTTTAATTATGCACAAAATGTATGTACTAAATGATTTTAAGTCAACTTTACCAGACTTACTCACTATTTAAAGTACCCTACACACCATAAGAAATGGTTAATGTAAATTCGTGTATCTTATTTTAAATAATCTAGACTTTTTATTATTATTATTATTAATATAATTGTTATATTTATCAAATGTATTACCTGTTTGTCATTTATTTCCTATTTACTGTATTATAACTTTTTTTATTATAATTTTATTATTATTATTATTTGATGATTTTAATATATTACATATTTGAAGTGCTTTGGCAATGCTGTATTGAATGTCTTGCCAATAAAGCAACTTCAACTTGAAAATTTAAAGTAAAGTCAACTTGTTGCTTTTAAGGCAACGGGTTTACTGTCTTTATTTAATGTAACTAACCACTTTTTACAGTGCAGTTCCAACACTTCAGGAATCATGAACAGTTAAATAACTTCATATGTCACACATCATAAGTATTACAACATAGTTTATATGTTATATAATTTATTTTGACTAATGAAATGATGCATGGTGACAACCCTAATGATGCCACACTCATCTGGATGGTTTTCTTATCAGTAAGTACCTGATTTGCTTCTTGCTTGGAGATGGTGCTTGCCTCCACTTCATCTTTGCTTATCAGCGTCAGAGCATCTAAAATCAACATGAAAATGTTGAAGACATGATTAACACCAGGCACTACTGCTCAAAATGTTTTATCAGGATCAGAATCATTTGGATGTTTTGCTCTGCAGGACCTTACTTTTGTGGTTATTTTTCCAAAGCAAATTCCTGATCTAGATACACACTTGTTCTCCTTTTTATTGCTCTAAATGGGAACACATCCTGATGTTTACCTTGAGCGAGCAGGTTCCAGAAGTCCTGAAGGCTGCGATCAGCAATGCTCCTCTTCAGAGACTGCAGGTAGCTGTTGAACAGCTCTGCGTTTCCGCTCTGATGGAGAATATAATTAGAAGACAGTGGTCAAGAGTCCACATGATCATGAAAGTCACATTACTTATAATCATCAGTAACACTTTAGTTAAAGGTGTGTTCATAGGACTGTCATGAAACCTTTATAATCATTACAAGTTATATTGTCTTGGTAATGTCAAGTTGCAATAAAGACAAAGACAGGTTATGATGTAAATCCAAAATCAAACAAAAAAAAAGTGCTTCAGGGGTTAATGTACTTTTTGGTTAAGATATTCATAATGATAAACAATAAAAACATAAGTCAAAGGCCCAATCCCAATTCTACCCCTTAGCCCTTCCCCCTACCCCTCGTTTTGACCGTTCGCTAGAAGGGGTAGGGGTGTCCCAATTCTCTTTAGTTTGAA
Source organism: Danio kyathit (assembly GCA_903798195.1). Lineage (NCBI taxonomy): Eukaryota > Metazoa > Chordata > Actinopteri > Cypriniformes > Danionidae > Danio > Danio kyathit. Next base: position 64,570,887 of record LR812527.1, read on the forward strand.
GGCGTAGGGCTAAGGCGAAGGGGTAGATACCCCTTCAAACGAAGATTTTTCAGGACCACACTCAAAACCAAGGGGTAAGAAAATTTCCCAGAATACACCAGCTACAACGGCAGTTTCGCTGCACCCGGAAGTAAGGAGAGCCACAAATTAGTATTTTTAGTCATTATTACGAATTTTTACAACAAACAAGCACATGTTTTAATATATTCATAACTGCGTTCATGTTTGACCGTAGTGCTTTAAAAAAAACGCTAAAATAAAAACCGCTAAATTTGGCGATCTACAATCCCTGATAATAACTCCCATACAGCAGTCCCACAACATTCTGACACTCGATGACACTCGAATACCCTGTCAGAAAAGTCTAGTGGCTGAGCTGAGAATGAGCTTTTTACAGTGTCTGCTATAATGTTAATGTTGTTTTTAGTGTGTTTACAGAGATGAATATGGCCACTGTGTAAATACACAGTATAGTTACGATCTTATTGCCACATTAGATCGTTATGATAACATGATATATGCCTTCAGTGATTTCCTGAAGATAAATACCAAAAAATAACACAACTGGAATAACTACAGCAGTCGCCATCGTCTGATCTCATATGAAGCAAGAGATCGCGATAACATATGATGACGTGCGCAGGTGCTGTAGTTCTGTCCCAATTCTTAGGGGTAAATTTTGAAGCCCTTCCCCTTCACACTCGTTTTTAAGGGCCAAGGGGAAGAGGAAGGGTACAAAAATAGAATTGGGATTGGACCAAAGTCACTCAAAAAGTAAGTGAAAAAATTAAAAGCCTTTATTAACATGGTTATTATTTTAAAATAACAGGCTATAGTGAAGGATTCGGATTTCTACCTTCCAATCCATCTCAGCATGGATCAACGTTTATCCTTTTCTCATCATTCTGTTTCTCATTATTTTTATTAAAGATGATTATTGAATAATGAATAAAGTTAAAGGGCCACGAAAGGGTGTTTTCACACCTCTGTTTTGAAAAAAGTCAGGAAAGTTGGGCGTGTCCAGCTCTGGGAGTGTGGGAGTGTCGGGGGAGGGAAAGAGGATAAGATTTTGCATAGGAGGGAGTTTCCATTTGGGCACGCGCTAAGTTTCACAGGCAAAACAAACACACAGAGGCTGATTTGATACGGCGAATAAGAGAAAAAAATCCTCCGCATTTCTCTGTAACTTATGTACTCGGTAGGTAGCGTCAGAAAGCCGTGTGTGTATAGACTACCCTGTCACAAATTGCAGCGAAAATCCTGCACGACGGGAATAGGTTGTGTTTACATGTTTACTCGGAGAGCAGCATTTAAACAAAGGGCACTGCACTGCAAACACTCACCAAATCTGTAGACAGACAATCAAACTGGAGCTGTGTCTTTTTATTAAAAGAAGACGAGCGGCATCGATCCGGATTTCACCATTTCCAGATGAGAAAAAGCTCTCGGGTAAAAATGTTCCTTACAAACGCGTTTCTGTCGCGTGTCGCGTGCACTGTAGTCCACACGTGAGTCCAGCTGCTCTCTCATAAAGGGAAAATGAAAACAAAACCTTCGTTGCAGCACACTAATAACACCTACGACTTTTGTCTTGAAATTCTTGTACTTTCACTTGTTTTGGCAACACAACGTGGCGTCTCTCTGCCGTCTAAACACTGTAAACTGGTAAACAGTCTCCGGAGCTATCATGCATATTAATGAAGTTTCACGTCATACACAATAGAGCGCGCTGATTGGTTTGAAGCACGTCTTTCTCATGAATTAATGCCGCACACTCAGATACGTAAGAACGTCCTAGAAAAGACAGACAGCCACTCTCCGGCGGGATTTACACCTAAGTATCTCATGGCCGTGACGCAGCTTCAAAAATTCGTTTTAAACCGGAAGAACGAATTTGCTCAAAATAACGCAAAAACAACCTATTTTCACTCTTTAGTGCAATATATGTGTCCTAATAGTGTTTATAGCAGCGTGGGACACATATATGACTGTCAACAGCTCAAAAAATGTGTTTTGGTGTTTCGTGACCCTTTAACACATTGCTTAATATAAGAATGTTCAGTGCATTTGCTTGTCTCTTTGGAACTATTTTCAGGAACCACCAAACTACGTCTCGAGTGGAACTGAAGGGCTGAGGACTGGAAACAACTGAAGAGTTCAGATGCAAAAGCCGCTAAACGACATTTCTGCCAAAAATGAGCTAATGACATTGAGCGAATGCTTAAGGCACGTAGTGCGTTCAACAAATAGTTTTGCTTGAAATCATCCAAATCGCAGCGTCAGCGCATTCAGAAATCACAGTTTGTTGACAAAAGCTGCTAAACGCCACTTGCCTTTGATAGCAAGAGCCGCTATATCCCGAGAACCAATCAGAAGGTGCGAATCGAATCGTATGTTTTCAATGTAGCAGCGCACTGATACGCCGGCTTTATGAGGAGACTGTTTTATTCCGATTTCAAAATATGGAGTTTGATGAACTGCATGAGCCTGTCTGGCTGTCAGTGAATGGCAAATGAAAACGTCCCGTACCTCAAAACTCTGTGCATTATAAGGAAAAGAAAACGCAATGTACAGTCGGAAGTGTAACATGCATTCATAACGTTTGTTTGCGAAGCAGCGATGCATTGCATGAGTCCAATTTACTACACATTAAACAGCACCACCGTTTCACGAAAGACGAAGTTAAGATGCTGTTCTTTTATCCCGCATGGATGCTATGAGGATAAACAAGAGACGAAAATGAGACCAAGACCTTGAGTATGGTGAGAATGAATAAATGACAGCTTCTGAGAGACATCCACATTTTTTGCACAGTTTTTAGGCCTACCTTGTGTTTTGGAATGCAAAAACTTTGAAGCTCAATATCTCATTCACAACGCAGATAGAACCTTATAATTCCAAGGTGACGACTTGTAAACACTCGCTCCAAGGGGTTCGCACGGTTCTCGATCCCGCTCACACTCGTCAGCCCTACCAAGCCGACCAATCAGAGCTTGCGTTACGCGTCGTTGCAACGTGTAGTTACATTTTTTAAGAGGTGCGAGTCAGCGACGGCGTCAGCCACGACGAGGGCTATGCGACCGCGAGAAGGCTGCGCCAAAGCATACATGTGCGCTTGATGCAGAAGTATTAATCAGCCTTCACTGTAATCTACCTAAAACATGGATTGCCATAAAAACTCTTCAATGGCAGGGAAGCGTGGTCTCTTAATGGGGTATATCCAATTCAATTAAATTCATCTTTATTTCTATAGCACTTTTACAAATGTAGATTGTGTCAAAGCAGCTTAACATAGAAGTTCTAGTAAACTGAAACAGTGTCAGTCCAGTTTTCAGAGTTGAAGTTCAGTTTAGTTTAGTTCAGTGTGGTTTAAATTTCACAGCTGGAAGTCCAAACACTGAAGAGCAAAGCCATCGATGCGCAGCTCCACAAGTCCCAAATCAGTGGTGACAGTGGGAGGAACATGCATATGCACAGCTAGTTTTTTCAGCCAATGATAAACTTCCGGTGAAAGGTTTATGTGACAATTTTCAATTTCACAAGGTTCCTTTAATTAATTAAAATACAATCAGGTATATAGACTCTAGCATTCATTTAGTTGTTCAATTAAACGGAAAGATCGTTTAAAGGCAAGCACCGTCAGGATCAGCAGGCTAGCGAAGAAACTCCATTGAAAATAATGTAGTAAAATAAATTTCCAAATTTTAAAGACATGGCATGGAAAAATTTAGTTTAATTCAGTGCTTCTTGTTTGGTCTGAGACCCACTTCATATCGTATCTCAGTCAGGCAGTGAAGATCATTAGTTTTTAAAGAAATCAGATCCTTAACATGGCGATTTTGTAATGGAGCGACAGTTCACTGGAAGTGCTTGGACTGACTAAAATTAAAAGTCTGTGTGCATAGAGCCCACTGACAAGATACTATCAATGGTGGGGAAAGAGATAAATGCGCCCTAAGTAGGCAGCTCACTAGGCTTTGAAAGAAACTCTCTCTGTGCTCAACTCTTCAGGACTGAATCCCATAACCTCTGGCTGATCCTGAAGAGGTACTTGATTGGATGTGCAGGTTTAATTGAGAGCTCACCAATACGGACTGATCCCTGAAGGTCTGGATGCAGACGATGCTCTTGGTGTAATACTCAGTGCTCCTGTTGCCCAGCAACTGCTCAATCCTGTGGGTCAGCTGCTGGCACGCTGTCGAGGTCACAAAACAATCATGAGCACAGCGACAAAACCTGCTGCAGACGTTCAGAAACTGCACTGCTCAATGACAGCGGCGACTCAATTACTGCTGAGCGACTGTTCAGAGCCTTAGAGACAAGATGCAACTTTTAACAAGGCCTTACAGATGCCAGCAGCAATAATTTATGCATAACAGCTGACACTTTTGTGGAATATACAGCATATATCTGATGCAAAACTGAGTAAAAAAGAGGTTTAATTACATTGTTCCATAACATATATACATGTATATATAATTAAATACAAACACATTTAATGGTCCTTAACTAATTATTGTTGAGAGAAAAGTTGAAAAATTAGTGAATATTCTGTGAATAATAATTGCAACCTAACACCCTAATATGCATTTACATTTCAGTATTTACTATACATTCCATATTTAACTGTAACACAGGTCAATCATTTGAGCAGAAGAAAATAGTAATGTATTAATGAGTTAAACAATACATTAATAATATTAAATCATCTGGAAAGTATTGACAGCGCTTCACTTTTTCCAGATTTGTTTATGTTACAGCCTTATTCCCAAATGGATTAAATTCATTTATTTCCTCAACATTCTACACACAATCCCCCATAATGACAATGTGGAAAAAGAGTTTTTGAAATTGTTGCAAATTTATTAAAAATAAAAAAGCTGAATAATCACATGTACATCAGTATTCACAGCCTTTGCTCAATACTTTGTTGATGCACCTTTGGCAGCAATTACAGCCTCAAGTCTTTTTGAATATGATGCCACAAGCTTGGCACACCTGTCTTTGGGAATTTTTGCCCATTCCTCTTTGCAGTACCTCTCAAGCTCTATCAGTTTGGATGGGAAGCGACGGTGTACAGCCATTTTCAGATCTCTACAGAGATGTTCAATAGGTTTTAGATTTGGGCTCTGGATGGGCCACTCAAGGACATTCACCGAGTTGTTGTAAAGTCACTCCGTTGATGTTTTGGCGGTGTACTTTGGGTCATTGTCCTGCTGGAAGATGAACCGGTTTTCATTCAGGATGTCTCTGTACATTGCTGCATTCATCTCTCCCTCTATCCTGACTAGTCTTCCAGTTCCTGCTGCTGAAAAACATCCCCACAGCATGATGCTGCCACCACCATGCTTCACTGTAGGGATGGTATTAGCCTGGTGATGAGTGCTGCCAGGTTTTCTCCAAACGTAACGCCTGGCGTTCACTCCAAAAAGTTAAATTTTAGTCCCATCAGACCAGAGAGTTTAGTTTCTTATGGTCTGAGAGTCCTTCAGATGCCTTTTGGCAAATTCCAGGCGGGGAGTGGCTTCCCTCTGGCCACTCTACCATACAGGCCTGATTGGTGGATTGCTGCACAGATGGTTGTCCTTCTGTAAGGTTCTCCTCTCTCCACAGAAGAACGCTGGAGCTCAGACAGAGTGACCATCAGGTTATTGATCACCTCCCTGACTAAGGCCCTTCTCCCCCGATCACTCAGCTTAGATGGCCGGCCAGCTCTAGGAAGAGTCCTGGTGGTTCAAACATCTTCCACTTACGGATGATGGAGGCCACTGTGCTCATTGGAACTTTCAGAGCAGCAGAAATTTTTCTGTAACCTTCCCCAGCCTTGTGCCTCGAAACAATCCTGTCTCTGAGGTCTACAGACAATTCCTTTGTCTTCATGCTTGATTTGTGCTTTGTCATGCACTGTCAACCCTGGGACCTTATATAGACAGGTGTATGCCTTTTCAAATCATGTCCAATCAACTGAATTTACCACAGGTGAACTCCAATGAAGCTGCTGAAACATCTCAAGAATGATCAGTGGAAACAGAATGTACCTGAGCTCAATTTAGAGCTTCACGCCAAAGGCTGTGAATACTGATGTACATGTGATTTTTCAGCTTTTTTATTTTGAATAAATTTGCAACAATTTCAAAAACTCTTTTTTCACATTTTCATTATGGGGGATTGTGTGCAGAATGTTGAGGAAATAAATGAATTTAATCCATTTTGGAATAAGGCTGTAACAAAATAAAATAAAATAATAATAATATATACACTGTATATGTATATATATATATATATGTATATATATATATATATATATATATATGTATATATATATATATATATATATGTATATATATATATATATATATATATGTATATATATATATATATATATATATATATATATATATATATATATATATATATATATATATATATATATATATATATACATACATATATATATATATATATATATATATATATATATATATATATATATATATATATATATATATATATATATATATATATATACACATACACACATCACACACAGACACACACAGACACACACACAAAATGGAATCAATATAAATAGATTGATAATTTAACTGTTCCATAATTACAATGTGTTTTCCAAATTACACATACATACATACATGGCAACTACCCCAAATTAAAAACAAAACAAGTAGAAAAATTGTAAAAAAATAAAATAAATAAAAAATACACAAATCTAAAAATGTATTAAATACAAGCTAAAATATTAAATCGGCAACACGTTAATGTAGGGCACAATTAACTAACACTACTAGTAGGGCTGGGTGAGGTGTGTTTGTGTTGTATTTAATTTCAAAGCATAACATTTTTCAGAGTATCCTCTGACATGTTGTTTGTGTGCTTCTTTGGCAAATGTGGGGGGGAACTACGAAAGCCCAGAGGGGAGCGTCACGAGTGAAAACCGATTTTCATCCAAACAAATCGATGTAAACTTCACACTCAAGTCAATCAATAAAATTGATTTATCACCCAGCCCTAACTACTAGCTTAATAAACTACTAATTAGCTGTTTATTAATAGTTAGTAAGGTAGTAGTTGGGTTTAGGTATTGGGAAGTATTAGGGATGCAGAATAAGATCATATTTTATGACTACTAATGAACAGTTAATATCATAATAACAGACAGGTAATAGGCCTGTACTTAATGGCATGAACTGTGACCTAAACTAAAGCGTTACCATTAAATCTGAATAGAAATAATAGCTAAAGTAAAAACTCAAACTAAAATAAAAATGGCCAATGCCAAAAGGTTTTGATATATTATTTTTTCTTGACTCATTTCTCATCATTACTTTTGATTTAGTATATACACTCACAGGCCACTTTATTAGGTACACCTTACTAGTACCAGGTTGCACCCTGTTCTTAGCTGACAGGAGTGGCACCCGGTGTGGTCTTCTGCTGCTGTAGCCCATCCGCCTCAAGGTTGGACGTGTTGTGTGTTCAGAGATGCTCTTCTGCAGACCTCGGTTGTAACGAGGGGTTATTTGAGTTACTGTTGCCTTTCTATCAGTTGGAACCAGTCTGGCCATTCTCCTCTGACCTCTGGCATGAACAAGGCATTTGAACCCACAGAACTGCCGCTCACTGGATATTTTCTCTTTTTCAGACCATTCTCTGTAAAGCCTAGACATGGTTGTGCGTGAAAATCCCAGTAGATCAGCAGTTTCTGAAATACTCAGACCAGCCCGTCTGACACCAACAACCATGCCACGTTCAAAGTCACTTAAATCCCCTTTCTTCCCCATTCTGATGCTGTTTGAACTGCAGAAGATCGTCTTGTCCATGTCTACATGCCTAAATGCATTGAGTTGCTGCCATGTGATTGGCTGATTAGAAATTTGCATTAACTAGCAGTTGGACAGGTGTACCTAATGTAATAAATTGGCTGGTGAGTGTGTGAAATGAGCAAGTAACCTGAACCAAGGCCTTCAAAGATCCCAGGATATTGGTTTTACGTTATAATATCTATATTAGCTGACACTTTCATGAAGGTTGAAAATTATGAGAGAGAGAGAGAGAGAGAGAAAAAAAGAAATCTCACCCTGATCAAAAGAAAACGTCTTCTGTCTAATCAGTGTGCAGAAATCTCTGGCTGGATTGACACTGCCGACCTGAAAGTTTACATGCAATTATTTATACAGCATTATAGTCCAGACGAATGCATAATCTTGGTTTCATTGTGCTCATGTTACCACAAAAACTCTTGTACTCTCTAGAACAACTATTCTGTTAATTCACAAATGGAAAAATCAATGGTTTCAATCACTTAATTTCTGCTATACATGCTTACATAATTGTCACTCATACTGTAAATATGTCATGTTGCAAACCAATATAACATTATGTTTCTCAATGTTTACATTAAAATAAATGTATTAATTATTCAAATGCATAATTCAATAAACTGCTATTTAAAATACTGTAGTGGGTGAGGATTTAGTTTTATCTCATGCTCACCAAAACAGCATTTTTAAATGAAGAAAATCTGTAAAAACAGCAATATAGTGAAATATTTTTGCAATATAATATAACTGCTGTCTGTTTAGGCGACACGGTGGCACAGTGGTTAGCACTGTCACCTCACCGCAAAAAGGTTGCTGGTTCGAGTCTTGGCTGGGTCAGTTGGCGTTTCTGTGTGGAGTTTGCATGTTCTCCCCATGTTGGCGTGGGTTTCCTCCGGGTGCTCCGGTTTCCCCCACAGTGCAAACACATTCGCTATAGGTGAATTGGATTAACTAAATTGGCCGTAGTGTATCAGTGTGTGTGAATGAGTGTGTATGGGTGTTTCCCAGTACTGGGTTGCCGCTGGAAGGGCATTCGCTGTGTAAAAAAATATGCTGGATTAATTGGCGGTTCATTCCACAGTGGCGACCCCTGATGAATAAAGGCACTAAGCCAAAGGAAAATGAATGATTGAAAGATGTTTTCTATTTTAATTAAAATTTTATTTATTCTAGATGCAAAGCTGATTTTTTTGCATCCTAAATGTAATGCATCCTAGCTTAAAATGGACATGTATTGCTTCTTATAAGACCTGAAAAAAATATAATTAGATTAATTTTGATTTAATTTAGATTAAATCTGCTGTTTACGGTTTAAAATAATAATTAAATAAGTTTGGCAAGTAAATATGAAAGCCAGAATCAGAATTTTAGTGGCAAAAAAATAATAAATAAATATGACTTTTTAGTCCCTTTTTTAACCTAATAAGGCTCATAAACTCATAAAATCCTAAATAAATATTTCAAAAATTTATGCTTTGGAAATGTTTTACTTGGACTCCAGATTATATAAAAATTGACATGAAATAACTTTTTGCTTTTCTGCTGAACTGTAGTAGTAATTCATTCATTCATTTTCCTTTGGCTTAGTCCCTTTATTTATCAGGGGTCGTCACCGCGGAATGAACCGCCAACTATTCCAGCATATGTTTTACGCAGCGGATGCCCTTCCAGCTGCAACTCAATACTGGGAAACATCCATACACTCTCACATTCATACACACACACACTACGGCCAATTTAGCTTATTCAATTCACCTATACTGCAGATGTTTGTACTGTGGGGGAAACCGGAGCAGCCGGAGGAAACCCACGCCAACACGGGGAGAACATGCAAACTCCACACAGAAATGCCAACTGACCCAGCAGCGACTCGAACCAGCGACCTTCTTGCTGTGAGGAGACAGTGCTAACCACTGAGATACCATGCCGCCTGTAGTAGTAATAATAATGATAATAACAATTTTGTGTCTCACCGATGTGATGTTTCCCTCTGTAATCTCGGCTAGGTTAAACTCGGTTTCTTCATTCACTTTGACTTTCTTCGCATCTGGTTCATCAGCACTGACGAAGACACAGAGATCATTTTAAAAATAAACATTTACTGTCACATCTTCTGATCACAAATCATAAACATTACAGAAAAAAAACAACAACCCATTTTTATTTGTACCCATTCATTCTATTATGCTATGTTTCCATAAACCAAACCCACCAGCTACAGTGAAAATCAACACATTACAATCTTTGATTTGAAGCAAAGTAACAAGAAAACCAAACAAAAACAAAAAAAAATCAAGCGGCAACCTCCCGCTCTCCCTCGGGAAGCCAATACGGAAGTAACTAAAACTGCAATTCATCGACTCGCCTTGGGGGGCTGGCTCCAGGAACTCCAGATGATTTCTGACTGCATTGGTAAATTGGCCATTTTTACAGCTGATAAAAACGTGTTTACAGACTGGTACAAACAATGGCTTTGGTGCATATAGCTATGATTACCCTTCATGACAACTGTGAGGAGGTGAATTTTTTTATAACTCATCCATTTCCTTTTTATTAGGTTATATTAAGTTTGCATAATTAAGGGCGTGGCCACTTGAGTGACAGCTATCTCTCGCTGCTCGCTGTCTCGTCACCTCAGCTGATTCTGGCTGATTAGCCGCTGTGCTCGGCATACACATCGTATTTTTGTTTTGGTTAATGTTTCTTTACACAGTCATTTGCCTTTTGGAATTATTTCCTACATTTATCAGATACTATAGCATGCTGTGTGCACTTAATTGTGCTCACAAATCGTTCAAGTTGCCTCCGTTTCCCAGGTGCGTGAAATTATATACTTGTATACCATCTCTACAAATGTATTTGTTTTATTTAAGATCATTTATCATTTATAATGTTCTTTAGAGCTGTAATGCACTCCAGAATCTGACAGATTGATTAGCTGAAGGCTATAAAACAGTCATCTGAAGCGTTGTCATACAGTGCTATGCCTGGATTTCATAAATAGCCTTACATTTACTAACACAGACTATATTTGAAGTGTTTGATAGTAATTTGCGTTTTCCTCCTGTAGAAAAACATCATAAGAACAATGTTTAGTGGCTCAATGTTTTACAACAGTGTTTTTAAAAGTCTAAACACTTTATTGATATAGTGTACAACCAAGCACATGTGGTCAGAACACAAACGAGTCGCAGGTAATGAAGTATTAAGCGTTCTCCCAAAGAAAAGTCTGTCTTGTCCTATGCCAGGTCTAAGCAAATGCCAGCATGCCTCTGTAGCTCAGCTCATGCTTCGCCTCTTTGCCCTTGCTTGGTAGCCCGCGGTAGGTGCGATCACAAGACAATACTCCAATTAAGAGTCTAGAATGGAAGTCAATGGTTACAGCTTTTCAGCTTTCATCAAAAATATCTTCTTTTGTGTTCAACAGAAAGAAAGAAAGTCAAACAGGTTAGGAACAAGTGAATGGTAAGTAATAGATGACCGAATTTTCAGTTTTGGGTAAACTATGACCTTAAATTCTGAAGGGTCCACAAAAGTTTACCACAAATCTCCAGACTCGGTTTCAGCATCAATATCGCAACGTGCAAAGCTGTAATAGTCACATTGCAATAGTTGGGATTATAATTTAAATAATAATATAATTATAATTAAAACCATTTGAGTAGAAGTATCACATTTGTAGCTTCAACAAAGATTAATAGCATTTATTTATACAATAAACACAGTAAATCAAGGGGCGGCATGGTGGCTCAGTGGTTAGCACTGTTGCCTCACAGCAAGAAGGTCACTGGTTCGAGTCCCAGCTGGGTCAGTTGGCATTTCTGTGTGGAGTTTCTATGAGGAACACCAAACAATAATTTGACTTCTAGTTGATCATTTGGCATCAGAAGTGGCTTATATGAAAGGCAAAGGCCTCTAGATTACACTTATTTTACCACAATAAAATATGATCATGTCTTGATTTTGAATGATTTCATTAGGACAGTAAGGTCTGACTTTGCTTAGACAAAAGTCTTGTCACTGAACAGAAATAACGTCAAGTATAGAATATAAAGTCATGCTGCAGTGGAAACAGAATGAATATTGTGTCTGACTCCATCATGAGCTTGGAGGACTGCATCCATACATCTCTGCAATGACTCAAATCACTGATTAATAAAGTCATCTGGAATGGCAAAGAAAGCGTTCTTGTAGGATTCAATGCCTCCTCCATCTTACCCCAGACATGCTCAATAATGTTCATGTCTGGTGACTGAGCTGGCCAGTGAAGCACCTTGACCTTCTTTGCTTTCAGAAACTTTGATGTGGAGGCTGAAGTATGAGAAGGAGCGCTATCCTGCTGAAGAATTTGCCCTCTCTTGTGGTTTGTAATGTAATGGGCAGCCCAAATGTCTTGATACCTCAGGCTGTTGATGTTGTCATCCACTCTGCAGATCTCTTGCATGCCTCCATTACTAAATGTAACCCCAAACCATGAGTTTTTCTTCACCAAACTTGACAGATTTCTGTAAGAAACTTGGGTCCATGTGGGCTCCAGTAGGTCTTCTGCAGTATTTGTGATGATTGGGATGCAGTTCAACAGATGATTCATGAGGAAAAAAATAAATAAATCTACCTTCTGCCACTTTTCCAAATGACTAACTAGAAGTCAAGTTATTATTTCTTGCTCTTACAACTGGGATCGACGACAAGACTTTTGTCAGGTAGTGTACATAACAGAAAAACAAAACTTCGCAATGTCAGTTTTTGTCAATATCCTGCAGCCCTACTACAGACCGACACATTACCAGCCAAACTATTACAGGATTGCTGGAAGTCATGTAGCACTTCTCATCGATTCTCCAGTGTTGATTTGCTCCATTCTCACCTGCTGCCGAACACGTCTGCGCTCGTCTTCTGCTCTTTCTTTTTCACCACCACTTTGAGAGGGAAACTGGTCTTGACGTCCCGCAGAGGGGCCTGGCAGCGAGCGGACACGGCCTGCGGTCTTTCCAGGACCCGCTTGAGCCACGGATCCACAGGAGGCAGAGGATCATCAGGATTCACACCGCGGTGATGCAAACACTGCAGATGCAAGCCAAGAAAAGATCAATGAGAGCCAATGCAGAGAAAACAGACTTCATAGACAATGCCATACACCCGAATCACTGAAGGACAGAGAGAGGAGAAGTCGGTGTTTACTGAAAAAATACAAATAAACACAGGATGCCTTTAAGTACAAATTAAATCAAAACTAACCATGTTTTTGTTTGCTAGTTTTGTGGCGAAAAATCATCCGTGCATGTCATTTAGAGAAATAAATGATGTGCCCTTGTAATCAGTAATGTTTCAGTTAAATTCTCAGATTAGGGCTGTTTCTCAATATGCGTTCTTGTCTGTACTTGCGTTCTTGTGTCCTCGTGAAACGTCATCAACCGCCGGCAAAGTACTGTTTCCATTCAAAGGTTTACATCTTGCCAAGTACAGATAAAATTCCCGGATGTGTACTTGCTCCGCCCCTTTTGTCGAGGACGCATCGAGAAGGGACTTGTGCGAACTTGCGAAGCATAGGTATCGTCGGCAACTCTCCGTGGTCGCCCACTAGCGGTGTGAACCTACACTGGTCTCACGGTTCGGTTACGATTATCATGCCATCGATTCGGTTCAATTCGATATCTCGGTGCATCACGGTGCATTGTCGATGCTTTCCCCAAACACAGTTTTATATTTGGGGTTGTCTGTATAAACACACACACACACACACATAGACACACAGCACCAAGCAAGCGACACAGAGCATCACGCCCTCTCATTCACACACATACACGCACACACAAACATAGACAGCAACACACAACATCGCTCTCTCTCATTCACACACACAAACACACACACACACACACACACACACACACACACACACACACACACACACACACACGTGCTTGCTCGGGAGCGATATTGTTAGACCGCCCGCTCCCGTTCAACTTACACCAGAGTTACCGACCGCTCCCGAACTTTATTCGGAAATTTATTTCCATGCCGCAAGAAATCTGGTCTGGTCCAGCGGCTCCCGCCTTACACCTGCGGGAATGCAGACCTCTATCCAGAAGTATCGCCGTATCAGCCGAGAAGAGAGAAAAAGTCACGCCAGCAGGTCAAATGGGCCACAGCGAGAGAGAGAGAGAGAGAGAGAGAGAGAGAGAGTAATGGAGTTTACTTTCATTCTCTCAATCACAGTGAAATAGGGGCTTCTGCTGTAAGTGTCAGTGAAAGAGTGTCCAGAAACACACACGCAGTGAAATTGTGCACAGTTTGTGCGTCAAGTAGGCAAAGCATTGTAAACACTCGCGCTCGCCTCCCTCGCCATAGTAAGTTACCGCGACATAGCGCATATGAGATAAATGTCGTCAGTACATAATAACCGGTTATGATTATTACTGAACCGATACCGAATTGTCCGCGTCTGCATCGCGGTGCACCGAAGAAACAATTAATTTTGACACCCCTATCGCACACTGAAGCGAAGCAGGGCTACGCCTGGTCAGTCCCTGGATGGGAGACCACATGGGAAAGCAGGTTGCTGCCGGAAGTGGTGTTAGTGAGGCAAGCAGTGGGCACTCAACCTTCGGTCTGTGTGGGTCCTAACGCCCCAGTATAGTGAAGGGGACTCTTTCAGATGAGACGTTAAGACAAAGCATGGTTGTTATTCACAAATACTATGATATAGTGTATCTTATACTGTAGTATTTTAGTTTGCGGTTTTATATAATTAATTGTGCATTAAATTAACTGCTGAATCAAAAGTTGATGTTGCCTCAGTCAAACTAGTGGTGAAGTGGTGTTAGTGAGACAGGGGCGCTCAACCTGTGGTCTGTGTGGGTCCTAACGCCACAATGTAGTGAAAGGGACTCTATACTGCTCAGTGAGCTTCGTCTTTTGGATGAGACGTTAAACCGAGGTCCTGGCTCTCTGTGGTCATTTAAAAATCTCAGGATGTCCTTAGAAAAAAGAAAAAAAAAAAAAAAAAAAAAAAAAAAAAAAGAGAGTAGGGGTTTAACCCCAGCATCCTGGTCAAATCTGCCCACTGGTCTCTGTCCATCATGGCCTCCTAACCATCCCCATATCATAATTGGCTTCATCACTCCGTCTCCTCTCCACCAATCAGCTGGTGTGTGGTGTGTGGTCTGGCGCAATATGGCTGCCGTTGTGTCATCCAGGTGGATGCTGCATTGGTGGTGAATGAGAAGATTCCCCCCTAAAATGTGTAAAGTGCTTTGTGTGTCCAGAAAAGTGCTATATAAATGTAAGGAATTATTATTAATATTATTACGATTATTATTAGAGGTATCCCAAAATGCATTGCACTCAAGCCAGCGAAAGCTAATGGTGGAGGAGAAAACCTGCACGATTTTAAAAATACTCCTCTGTTGTGTTATAAAATAAGAGTTAAGAGTTTTTCAGACGAGAGTTTTTTTTTTTTAAAAACACATGTAAAAGTGTATGTGACAAATAGGCTTCATCGTCATCATGCATATGTTATTTTCATTGTGTTTTAAGCGAAAAAAACTTAACATAGGAGGCTGAGAAAAACTTTAGATGGACTTTTGCTTAAATACTGTCAGCTTAATAGAAACACAGGAACATCCAGCAACCCCATCCCATCATACCTGGAAGAGCCTCTGAAACTGTGGGTTTGGGATGTGGTTGACTTTGAAGATGTCCACACTTTCTCCATCCTCATCCTTCTCCATCAGCATCATGGAGTTGATCAATGCATCTACGGCTGACAGCTGAGACCCTGAGCACAAACACAAAAAAAAAAAACGTAAAACCGTTGATCCATTTGGGCGCAAGTCATAAACAACAAGCAGTACAGGTTTATATCAGTTTTATATCTTCTAAATGCTTATTATCTCACTGTGTTTGGAGCACACTAGCTTACAGATATCCTAAAAATAAATAATACTGATACCAACATCTAAAAAACTTTTTTTAATTTCTTTCTTTTTAAGCAAAATAATCTTATGTCAAAAGGGAAAACCAAGATTATTTTGCTCACCACATTGGCAGATTATTTTGCTTGTTTTAAGGAAAAACTCTCTTTATTTTGGCATATTATTTCTTAAAACAAGACAATATGTTTTGCTTGTCTAGAAAATTCTTCTTGATTTAAGAATTTTTAGATATTTGGACTAGAAGCAAGACAAAAAAATCTAACTAAGAAAAGCTTTTTTGCAGTGTGTGTGGTAAGCGATAATCATTGATTCTGACTGATTGATTTAATCCAATTCAATTAGTCTGGTGAAATGTTAAATTTAGTTAATTTGGTCAATAGTATTTTATGATTTACAGTGTCAAAAGCTTTTTTTTCAGGTCAAGAAACACAGCACCAACTACACCACCTTTATCCAATAAAAGTTTAATATTTTCTATGAAAAAACAGTTTGTAGTCTCTGAAACCGAATTGCATTGGATGAAGAGAAAAGGAAGTGGTGTTCAGATATTTAATTAATTGTTTGGCAAAGAGTTTCTCTGCAACTTTAGACACTGTGGGAATAATACTGATTGGCCTATAATTGGAAAAATTAAAGCTGAATAAAAAAAATGATCTATAATATGCTAAAAAGGCGGCGCAGTAGGTAGTGCTGTCGCCTCACAGCAGGAAAGTCGCTGGTTCGATCCTCGGCTGGGTCAGTTTCTGTGTGGAGTTTGCATGTTCTCCATGCATTCGCGTGGGTTTCCTCCGGGTGCTCCGGTTTACCCCACAGTCCAAAGACATGCGGTACAGGTGAATTGGGTAGGCTAAACTGTCCGTAATGTATGTGTGTGAATGAGTGTGTATAGATGTTTCCCAGAGATGGGTTACAGCTCAAAGTGCATCTGCTGCGTAAAACATGTGCTGGATAAGCTGGCGGTTCATTCCGCTGTGGTGACCCTAGATTAATAAAGGGACTAAGCCGAAAAGAAAATTAAAGAATAAATGAAAATGCTAAAAAAAAAAAAGCAGCACCTACTGCACTTGGTCTATGCAGCTTGGATCTGGAATAACTGCTAACACATCTATTTAAAACTGCCTCCATATTTCTGTGAGTATTATAATGTGAGTGCTGACCTGATGGCATGAACTTCTTGTTGCTTTCCAGCATGGGGAAAGTGAACTGACGGAGATCCTCCATATACGGCAGCTGAACATACAGCAGACACTGAGAAAGAGAAATATGAGGAGTTTGGTTTAAGATATACTGAACATTCAGTTTTCAACAACAGAAAACAATTCGGCATTTGTTCTGTTTTATAGGGGTGTAACGATTCACAGAACTCCCAATTCGATTAATTCATGATTTCAATCAGATTTTCTCCCTATTTTTTGTATAAGATGTGATTGAAGACATTGGGCTCTATTATAAAGATCTAGGTGCAGAGTATAATAGCGCATGGTGCAAAAGCATTAAGGGCGTGTTCAAATCCACTTTTGCTATTTTAAGGACTAAAAAATATGGTCTGCGCCCCGGCACATGGTCTAACAGGGTTGTGCTTATGCTCTTAATGAGTTCTGGGTGTGTTTTGAGCATAACGTTGATTACACCAATCAGAGTCTCATCACACATTCGCCGTGGTGCATTTGCTATTTACATGGCGGACTTTGTAAGTAGAAAACTGAACGTTTCACTAGCGAGAAAACAGTTAAACAGAGCATCTGCAGTGAGAATAAAGAATGAGCCTCCTCCAATCGTCCTCTTTACATTCGTGGAGTAAGGAAACGGTGTTGTACACACTCCACTGAAGACATCCATTAGTCTACATATTTAATTTCCTTTGTTAAGCACAAAGATTCGTTTCAAAACTATTTCTAAATTCAGTTCTAATTTCAAGCAAATGAATAAATGAACAAAAATTATGAGGAGTTATATCCACATATAACACAAGTCCTGTTCTTATGCCCCATATGGTGATGCACACGTCTCCAAAACCCGACCGGTAGACAATCTAAACTTTTGTTTATTAAAACAAATATAAATATGCATATAATACTGCTAATAATAATAACATTATACAAATGCAGATTGTCATGAATAAACTGAAAAAAGGCATGGAGGGCGTGGTTTTTATATTTATGTAGAAAAAAACTTTTTTTGTAATATTTTAATCCTTTAATTGTTTTTCATTTGTAAAGATATTTGTGTATTGCTGTACATCCAGTGTGTATTAAACAATGTGTACGCATTTAAGGCGTACAACTAAAGTCTGCGCTGGACTTTAGGGCAACTTTTAGTTGGTCAATGGTACGGTCTATTTTAGCTCCTCAAAATAGCAATGTGCCAACCATGCGCCTTAACACAACTCCTTTCTAGACCGGAACACCCATGAGTCCACAAAGCGGCGCAAATGGATTTGCTATTTAAACATAGTGGCACAAAGCTGAAAAATAAGGGTGGTTGGTCTGAAAATAGCAACACATCCGCCAAACATGTCTTGCGCCTTATTGCGCCAGGTGTATTATACGGCACATTGTGTTTAGACAAGACAGTGTATTTAATTTCAATCTTGAAGGCTGCATTGATATATGTCGACACAGCTAAAAATTTGATCTCCAGAGGACAGCAGCAGCCTCCAAAATGAGACACAGATTCAGAGTTATAAAAATCCACTAAGTGGTTTTTAATGAGCAAATAATAAAAATATTACAAATGTAAAATTAGCTGATCAGCTGAGAGGGGTCTGGATGCAGTCTTGGTGCAGTGCAATAGAGCTGCATGCTTTTTTTCCAATGCTTTTTAATGCGCTCACCTAACCCCACCCCTAACCATCACAGTGATGTCACTCACTCCATTGAGTGCATTGTGTCTGAGTGATGCTGAGTGATGCAATCTCAGCTTGCATCATAAAGGCTGCATCCAGATACTATTGGATCAGCTTACAGGGTAAGCCTCGATCTTCAGGCAAGCTCACTCCTGTTTGTGTCATCAATCTTTGGAAAAGGTGAAAAAAAAAAACCCTTTCCAATGTTTTGAATTTGGACTGCAATACTTAGTCCAACCACTAGGAATCAATCCTACAAACTGCACCTTTAATATGTATCGTTCAGAGGAGTGATGAATAGAAAACACCACATAAACTGATTGAAATGATTTTCAATCGGTTCATGGTTTGTTACATTCCCAGTTTAATATAAACCCACATACCTCATATTTCTCCTTTATGCAGGGAAACGCGGCGCCCACTTGAGGGTTGCTGCGTCGGTCGTAAGCATAACGTACAATCGCTGCCATCTTTAGACCATCAAGAGCACGAATCAGAGAGGACAGAGCAACTGCTGCATGCTGCAAACGCACAAACAAAACATTAAACATACACAAACTTAAAAAAAAAAAAAAATTAAGAGCTAGGAGAAATCCTGATTTTCAGATGAATTCTAAAACATTACACTGCTGTTCAAAAGATTGGAGTTAGTAAAATTTATCAAATAAATGAATAACCGTGTTCTGCAAGTACATTCAAAATAAGGTGTAACAGTAAAGACTTTAGTAAAGACATTATAATGGCTATTATTATAAGATTTCTATTTTGAAACAAAATGTGTCACAGTTTCCACAAAAATATGAAGCAGCACAACAATAATTCTAACATTGATAATAAAAAGAAATGTTTCATGATCATCAAATTAGGGCAACACAGTGGCTCATTGGTTAGCACTGTCCTCTCACAGCAAGAAGATCGCTGAGTCCCGGCTGGGCCAGTTGGCGCTATAGGGGAATTGGATGAACTAAATTGGCCATAGTGTATGAGTGTGTATAGATGTTTCCCAGTACTGGGCTGGAAGGCCATCCGCTGTGTAAAACATATGCTAGATAAGTTGGCGGTTCATTCCACTTTGGCAACCCCTGATGAATAAATGGACTAAGCCGAAGGAAAATTAATGAATGAATGATCAAATTAGAAGAGCAAATTGATCAATGATTGAGTAATGATGTTAAAAATTCAGCTGTACGTCACTGGAATAAATTACATTTTAAAATATATTCAAATAGAAAGTTGTCATTTTAAACGTTAATAATATTTTACATGATTTGAGTTTTTACTGTATTTTTTAATGATAAACATTCCCAAAAACTGTACAGACCTTTAAAACAACATACAATCAATACATTATTCATTAAACATGTACACACAGACATCACCTACATGCTATAAAACTGCAGGTTAACTTTGTCTGTATATAATAACTAATGTTTGATTGTAATGCAGTAATGTGTACCTTTTGTTAAGCTGCTTTGAAAAAATAATTGTTATAAAAAGCCCTATACAAATAAACTTAAATTGAATTATCAATATACAATATCCATAATGCAAACAATTTTGTTAATTTCCACGCAGATCTTTTTTTCTCAAATGTATGCATGTTTACAAAAAATCATTGAGATTTTCAGGTTTTATTAATTATCTATAAATCAAGAATAATTTTATTTAATTACCATTTTGAAAAGAAAAATATATACAGAACACATGAACTATATGTGATGTGTGTTTTTGAGCAACAGCACAAGTATTCAAATCAGAATTACTGATGATCGTTAAACTAACAGCAAAACTTTACAAATGCTTGGTAAAACTCACCTCATCATCTCTGGGTGCAAAAACTTTGACAACTTGGCTTCCCATAAACTGATGACGAGGAATCTGAATCAATTGAACACAACAAAAACAAATAAACAGTCACTGCATACAGTTAAACTCAAAATTGTTAGCCCTACTGTGTTTGTTATTATGACATATTTCCCAAATGATGTTTAACAGAGCAAGGAAATTTTCACAGTATCTCCTACAATATTTTGTCTTCTGGAGAAAGTCTTATTTGCTTTATTTCGGCTAGAATAAAAGCAGTTTTTTAAAACCATTTTAAGAACAATATCATTAGCCCCCTTAAGCTATATTTATTTTGGAATGTCTAAAGAACAAACCACTGCTATACAATGACTTGCCTAATTACCCTAACTTTAACCTAATTAACCTAGTTAAGCCTTTAAATGTCACTTTAAGCTGAATACTAGTATCTTGAACAATATCTAGTCTAATATTATTTACTGACATCATAGCAAAGATAAAAGAAATCAGTTATTAGAGATGAGTTATTAAAACTATTATGTTAAGAAATGTGCTGAAAAACTCTTTCTGTTAAACAGAAATTGGGGGAAAAATATACAGGGGGTTAATTCAGACATCAACTGTACATATTAATAGGGAAACATTTAGGGAGGTGTCCTATTATATCCTATTATCATTATCACACAATTTCAAGTTAGAGATTCATAAAAGCACTCTAATAAAATAAAACCTACAGAGCAGAATTTGTAAAAATTGCTGACACTGAAGTATTTTTCCTGAAGGTGTGTGTGAAAACAGCGCCATCTGCTGAACAATATCTTACCAGCTCCTGTTTAGTAAAACCAAGCACAGAGAAACACTTCCCATCATGCTTATATTTCATCTGCTCTTCGTCTACTTTTGAAAACGGCACAATGTCACTTCCGTAACGGTAACCTGTAAAAAACATAAAGCATAAAAAAGCCATGTTGATTACACTATAGTGTTTTGTATACAGTACAGATGATCAGATCAGCTTAACAACAAGAAATACATAGAAAACAACTGTTAAATGCTGTCTTGTGTTGCATGAGTATATTTGTAAGAATAGCCAACAATACATTGCATCAGTCAAAATTATTTAATAATTACAATTTTGTAATTACGGTGGCTCAAAGCAAGAAGGTCGCTGGTTCGAGTCTCAGCTGGGTCAGTTGGCATTTGGTGGAGTTTGTATGTTCTCCCCATGTTGGTGTGGGTTTCCTCCGGGTGCTCCGGTTTCCACCACAGTCCAAACACATGCGCTATAGATGAATTGGATGAACTAAATTGGCCGTAGTGTTTGAGTGTGTGTGTGAATGAGAGTATGGGTATTTCCCAGTACTGGGTTGCGGCTAAAAGGGCATCCGCTGCGTCAAACATATGCTGGAATAGTTGGCTGTTCATTACGCTATGGCGACCTCTGATAAATAAGGGACTAAACCGAAGGAGAATGAATGAATGAATTTTGTAATAGCTGTATCTCAGCCAAATATTGTCCATAACAAACCTAAAATATAAACTATTTATAACTAAAATAAAATTATTTAAAATAATTTGCTTCTAATATATTTTAAATATCTAGTTAATATTATATTATTAATATTATTATAACTGAAAAGAATACAATTTAAAATAAAATTAAAAAAAAGTGTGCAAGGATGTAAAAAACTTAATAAAACAATCCTAAAATAGTTGCATTCGACAAACTAAAATAACTAAAATTAAATGAATAAACTTCCGTTTTTTCTAATATATTTTAAATATACACTATAACACCAAATATACAATATACACCAAGTTTAGGGTCAGTTTTTATTTTTTAAAGAAAATTATTCTGTTCATTAAGGCGGCATTTATTAAATGCAAAAAAAATTTAAATTGTTAAATATTTATTAAAAAATTAAATAACTGCTAGAGTGTATGAGAGTTTCCTAGTGCTGGCTTGTGGCTGGAAGGGCATCCGCAGCGTCAAACATATTCTGGATAAGTTGGCGGTTCATTCCTCTGTGGCGACCCCTGATTAATAAAGGGACTAAGCCAAAAATAAAATAAATGAATGAATAAAACAACACTGTAGTTCAAGTAAATTAACTAAAACAACTATTTGTTTCTAATATATGTAAAATTATGTGAAATTCCGTGTATAATTTATAGATTTTTTTATTTGTGAGAATGTAAAAAACAAATAAAAAAATAACACTAGCTGATGAACTAAAATAAAATTACTAAAATAATTTTTGAATTTTCCTAAAATATAACACTGTACTAAAGACAATACTATCATTATTCATGTCAGGGCTATGTGGTTAATCGAAATCGATTCGTAATCGCCTTTTTTTGAAACGTTGCAATTAGCTAAATCGCAAGAGGCTGCGATATGAAATATACATGTATTATATAAACATCCCCACAGCATGATGCTGCCACCACTATGCTTTACTGTAGGGATGGTATTAGCCTGGTGATGAGCGGTGCCAGGTTTTCTCCAAACGTAACGCCTGGCATTCACTCCAAAGAGTTCAATTTTAGTCTCATCAGACCAGAGAGTTTTGTTTCTTATGGTCTGAGAGTCCTTCAGATGCCTTTTGGCAAATTCCAGGCGGGGAGTGGCTTCCGTCTGGCCACTCTACCATACAGGCCTGATTGGTGGATTGCTGCACAGATGGTTGTCCTTCTGTAAGGTTCTCCTCTCTCCACAGAAGAACGCTGGAGCTCAGACAGAGTGACCATCGGGTTAATGATCACCTCCCTAAGGCCCTTCTCCCCCGATCACTCAGGGCGCACTCACACTATGCTATCCGAACCGTGCCCAGGCCCGTTTCCCGGATCGTTTGAGAAGTGTAAGTGCTCTGAATCGGGCTCGGGCACGGTACACTTGGCCGGCCCTGGCCCGGTTGGAAGAGGTGGGCCAGAGCGCGGTTCACTTGGGCTCAGGCGCGGTACGCTTACAGTGTGAGTGCAAGCGTGCCTAAGCCCGAAACTGAAAGCAAGAAATGAGGCTATGATATGCCCTAAATGATCCATCTGCGCTTAAATTACCCATCTAAAGTCCTCGTAAATAAAAAAAAGTCCTCGCCTACACAAATCTGTTTGATATTGATTAATTAATCATTCGTACTGTTCAATGAACGCAAACTGTCGTAGATTATTTAAGACGCAAACCCCTTACTGCACGTCAGCTGCGCCTTCAGCAAACCTCCTAATTCCTGCAGCACGAGGATTTTATGATTGTTTATGAGCGTCAAAAGTGGCTGATCTGTTCAGCGAAATATTAGACTGCGTGTCACCGCATATCAAACGACTTAAACGATATAACTATAACTTACTAAAGAAATCTCCACTGTGCTGAGCGAAAGCGCTTACTGAACTGCGCGTCATCAATGACGTAACCGTGCCCAGGCCCGAATGTAATGTGAGTGTGGGCCGTCGGGGGAGAGGGGAGGGGGCGCAATCGTGCTTCGGCCCGGTTCAAGGCAACTGTACATAGTGTGAGTACGGCCTCAGCTTAGATTGCCGGCCAGCTCTAGGAAGAGTCCTGGTGGTTCAAACATCTTCCACTTACAGATGATGGAGTCCGCTGTGCTCATTGGAACTGTCAGAGCAGCAGAAACGTTTCTGTAACCTTCCCCAGCCTTGTGCCTCGAGACAATCCTGTCTCTGAGGTCTACAGACAATTCCTTTGTCTTCATGCTTGGTTTGTGCTTTGACATGCACTGTCAACCCTGGGACCTTATATAGATAGGTGTATGCCTTTTCAAATCATGTCCAATCAACTGAATTGACCACAGGTGAACTCCAATGAAGCTGCTGAAACATCTCAAGAATGATCAGTGGAAACAGAATGTACCTGAGCTCAATTTAGAGCTTCACGCCAAAGGCTGTGAATACTGATGTACATGTGATGTTTCAGCTTTTTTATTTTTAATAAATTTGCAACAATTTCAAAAACTCTTTTTTTTACATTGTCATTATGGGGGATTGTGGGTAGAATGTTGAGAAAATAAATTAATTGAATCCATTTTGGAATAAGGCTGTAACATAAAAAAAAAAAAAGTCCTTTTCCGGATACACTGTATATGCTATAAAATTGCAGGTTAACTACTGTATGTCTGTATGTATGTAATGACTAATATTTGATTGTAACTTGACTCAATTTGATTGTAATGCAATAATGTGCACCTTTTGGAAAGCTGCTTTGAAACAATAATTATTGTAAATAGCGATATACAAATAAACTTGAATTGAATTGGACAAAACAACTGAAATATGCTGATACTATTATGAATGCGGACTTCAACATCGGATGTGATATTGTCAGTCTTTTATTTTCTGTGCACCTTGTATAGTGTCGTCTTTCTGCACCTCAGTTTCATCATCATCGTTCAGACAGTAAACCGTCTCTCTCTTCACGTCGTCTCTCTTATGACTCTGAGCATCCACAATCGTCCAGGACTTCTTCACCTTTTCCTCTGTCACCTTACGAACATCCAAAACAAATTATTTTAAAATTAGTTTGTCTGACAGAAAAGCAGACAAAGCAGAGGTGCAAAACATGGGAACAAAAAGTCACACCTATTATATCGTCATGCAAAGAAAGATATGCTCTACTATAAAAGATCTGGGTGTCATATTAGACAGCAATTTAACCTTAGAAAATCATATATCCCATGTCACAAAAACTGCTTTCTTTCATCTGAGAAATATCGCTACATTGCGAAGTATGCTATCCATATCAGATGCAGAAAAGCTAGTTCATGCTTTCATGACTTCTAGGCTAGACTACTGTAATGCTCTGTTTGCTGGTTGCCCAGCATCCTCTATTAGCAAACTTCAGCTAGTGCAAAATGCAGTTGCCAGAGTTCTTACCAGGTCTAGAAAATATGATCATATCACCCCAATTTTATCCTCCTTACACTGGCTGCCTGTTAAGTTTCATATTGAATTTAAAATATTACTCCTTACCTATAAAGCTTTAAATAATCTAGCTCCTGTTTATCTAACCAACCTCCTGTCTCGCTACAATCCAACCGCTCTTTACGATCTCAAAACTCAGGGCTTCTGGTAGTACCTAGAATATCAAAGTCGAGTAAAGGAGGTCGAGCCTTCTCATTTATGGCCCCTAAACTCTGGAATAGCCTTCCTGATAATGTCCGAGGCTCAGACACACTCTCGCTCTTCAAAATTAGATTAAAGACCTATCTTTTTAGCAAAGCATACACTCAGTGCAGTACATAGCGGTACGACGCATGATGTGCCCCACACAGGATTTTGCTTTTGTGGTATGATTTTGATTTTGTGGTATGAACAGCAGCTAGGCTAATTATTCTCCTTATTCTGTATTTCCACCTGGGGATACTCATCTCGAGGCCCTCAGACTATGCAGTGCCACTGACGCGATCCGAGACCAGCGATGAGATGATCCCAAGGTTTTCTGGACCAGGCCGTATCCTGAGCAGCTGCTGTGGTGGTCATCATGGAGTGAGAGCATGAGACTGATTCCTGTGACGCTCCAAGGACAGACGAGTCTTCGCTGAGGTCCAGCTTCCTGCGCCTAGACTGCAACTCTGCACAAGACGTTTGGCCATAGGGGAAATGGTCGTGCCCAACTGAGCCTGGTTTCTCTCGAGGTTTTTTAAATTTTCGCTTTCGCCAATTGGTGAAGTTTTTTCCTCGCCGCTGTCGCCACTGGCTTGCATGGTTCGGGATCTGTAGAGCTGCGCATCGATGGATTTGCTCTTCAGTGTTTGGACTCTCAGTAGTGATTATTAACCCACACTGAACTGAGCTAAACCAAACTGAACTTAAACACTGAAAACTGAACTGACACTGTTTCAATTCACTATAATCTTCCATGTGAAGCTGCTTTGACACAATCTACATTGTATAAGCGCTATACAAATAAAGATGAATTGAATTGAATATGTTTGAAGTTCACTTAGAAACTGCGGTGTGGATTATTGGAAAATTAATGGAAAACTGTAAAAAAAAAACAAACAAACATGTATTTGAATTATGTTATGTATTAGTTTGTGTTATTTAGAAAGTATTCAAAAGTTATTTAAAGTTCACTGTGAAACTGTGATGTGGAATATTAGAAAATTAAAGGGAAACTGTAATAAACAATCACGTAATTAAATGTTTTGTATTAATTTATGTTATTCAAAAAGTATTCAAAGATTATGTTTAGTTTATATAGATCTAAAATACTTTAATCAAATATATATATATATTTTTAATTAAAAATATTACATTTAAATTAAAAAAAATTGTAATTAATTTTAAAATTAATTCATTCATTTTCTTTTTGGCTTAGTCCCTTTATTTATCAGGTGTCACCACAGCGGAATGAACCACCAACTTATCTAGCATATGTTTTACGCAGAGGATGCCCTTCCAGCTGCAACCCAGTACTGGGAAACAACCATACACTCGCATTTATACACTACAGCCAATTTAGCTTATTCAATCCACCTATACTGCACGTCTTTGTGGGGCGTCACGGTGGCGCAGTGGGTAGCACAATCGCCTCACAGCAAGAAGGTCGCTGGTTCGAGCCCCATTTCTGTGTGGAGTTTGCATGTTCTCCTCGTGTTGGCGTGGGTTTCCTCCGGGTGCTCCGGTTTCCCCCACAGTCCAAAGACATGCAGAATAGGTAAATTGGGTAAGCTAAATTGCCCGTAGTGTATGTCTACGCGTGTGAATGAGTGTGTATGGATGTTTCCCAGTACTGGGTTGCAGCTGGAAGCGCATCCGCTACTTAATACATGTGCTGGATGGGTTGGCGGTTCATTCCGCTGTGGCGACCTCTGATTAATAAAGGGACTAAGTCGAAAAGAAAATGAATGAATGCATGTCTTTGGACTGTGGGGGAAACCGGAGCACCCGGAGGAAACCCACGCCAACATGGGAAGAACATGCAAACTCTATACAGAAATACCAACTGAGCCAGTCGTGGCTCGAACCAGTGACCTTCTTGCTGTGAGGCGATCGTGCTACCCACTGTGCCACCGTGATGCTAATTTTAAAATTCTGTGTCTGTATTTTGGGAAAAAGTCTGCTAATTTGCAAAACAAGGACTAGTAATTTTGATAAATTGGAGTGCAAAAATATTAATAGAAACATTTTTTTTTTTTTATCAAATGTCAAACAAAGTAGAGAGAAAAAAAAAGTGTCATTTTTACTCATCTGCAAAAAAAATGTATTTAATTTAAAATGAAAAATCTGTCAGTGTTTTGGGGAAAGAAAGTTTGCTAATTTACAAAAACTGGTCTAGAAATGTTGATGAATTGAGTTCAAAAATATTAAAAGAAACATTTTTATAAAAACAAAATGTGAGTATTTTGGGGGAAGAAAGTCTGCTGATTTACAAAAACAGGTTTAATAATTTCCATGAAGAGTAGTTAAGCCTTTAAATGTCACTTTAAGCTGAATACTAGTATCTTGAACAATATTTAGTCTAATATTATGTACTGTCATCATGACAAAGATAAAAGAAATCAGTTATTAGAAAGGAGTTATTAAAACTATTATATTTAGAAATGTGTTGAAGAAAAATCTCTCCTTTAACAGAAATTGGGGGAAAATATAGAAGGGGGCTAATAATTCTGGTCTAGGGTCGCTTATAAAAACAAACAAGTTATGCATTTGATTGATCAACACAAACTCACGGCTTTGTATCCAACGATGCGGATGGACAGAGAGCTGCCGATGGTCAGCTGACAAGGCCATGCCATCGGCCTCCTGTCGATACGCTTGAAGATAGAGAGTTTCTCCAGAGCGTCACTGCAGAAAACAACATCACAATCACACATCTGCAACAACTGACAAACCTAGTTTCACAGTTTCGGTAAGATACGGTATGTGCTATGTTTAGGGGAAAAAAATGGCTACAGACCAATTCGAAAAACAATATCCATATTAATTGGGTAACAAACACCTGACAATGCAACAGGCTTCACACATATGACTGTAGATGTGCATGTTTTCTCATTAATTAAACAAAAGTAGGGAATTTTGAAAAGTGTATGTTCAAATAAATTAGATCTTAAAAAGAAAAACAAAGGGATTAAAAGCCTAACTTCTCCCTTTTCCTGTTTTACATCTTGACTCAACAGTCTCAACCAATAATGCAGATAAGAATAATGTCAACACATAGTAATAATTGACCACTTTTAGAGTATTGATTACTTCTGTTTACATTATGCTTGCATTACCAAGACAACAATGCATTTTTATGAACGTTCATGCCAGAGAGCTGTGTTATCAGCAGGATTGTAGAAAATGAAACATTACAAAGCCTATCAAACAGCACCTAATTAAAAGACTAGGTTATCTTTAAAGCCTGGTCGTGCCAAAATGGTCAAAACCAGACGAGATTTACACTGCAAAAAAATGCTTTTCTTTCTTAGATTGTTTGTCTTGCTTCTAGTCCAATTATCTAAAAATTCTTATTTCAAGAAACATTTTCTTGGCAAGCAAAACATAATGGCTGTTTCTCAATTCCAAGAACGCAGAGAACGGACTTGCGTTCTTGTGGAGACCGGTCTTGCCAGGTGTCCTCGAAAGAACGAACTCGGGAGACCACGAGAACAGAGAACGCGTCCTGTGAGAAATGAAATGCTGCGTTCTTCCCGATGGTCACGTGACCTTCACGTGTTTTAAATGGATAATTATTTAAACATTACAGCAGTCATACAACCATTTATTGTTTTTCCCCTTTTCAAAATATATACTCTGCATAAAAACATTATAAATATACGTTGCACAATATAAATAAAACAGATTTTATTATGAATTTCAGCAAACAAACACCCTTAATGTGTTTATTCCTTTATTAAGATGTCCATGGTAATGTTTATATTCACCGTTTCATTTAGAGAAACTCCAGAGGTAAATAAGTGATATCTCTGAACTTTAATAATAAATCTAAATAAAATCCTGTGCTTCCCACCTTCAGTCGCAATGACTTCTGGGACTTCTAGAGAGAGATCGGCGCTGAAGTCTGCATCGGTGCGTCCTCGATATTAAAAACACATCCGGGAAGTTTCACACGTCCTCTGTTCTTGCGGTCTTGAGTATTGGAACTAAACTTTGGCAGCTGATGATGACGTTATACGAGGACGCAAGACTGCTGAAAAACGCATATTGAGAAACAGCCAGTGTCTTGTTTTCAGACATAATATGCCAATATTAAGTCAGTTTTTCCTTAAAACAAGCAAAATAATCTGCCAATGGGGTAAACAAAATAATCTTGTTTTTCCTTTTGACATAAGATTATTTTGCTTACCCCATTGGCAGATTATTTTGCTTGTTTTAAGGAAAAACTCACTTCAATTTGGCATATTATTTCTTAAAACAAGCAACATGTTTTGCTTGTCTAGAAAACTCTTCTTGATTTAAGAATTTTTGGATATTTGGACTAGAAACAAGACAAAAAATCTAAATAAGCAAAGCATTTTTTTGCAGTGTACATATGGAACACATTTGGTTATTGTTCCAAAACAGAAGCGTGATGTGCTGGTCTTAAAGAGATAGGGCTCATTCGGGCTCTTTCACAACGAATGCGTCTTTGCTTATAAAAACATCAGGAGAAAAACTGATCACAAAACCATGAAGCCATTTCAGAGTGATTTTTTACACTGAACTGAACTTCAACTGTGAAAACTGAACTGAAGCAGTTTCAATTTACTAGGACTTCATCTACAATCTACATTGTAAAAGAGCTATAGAAATGAAGATGAACAATATTCCATGTCACGCACTCACTGTTATTTAAGTATCTGCTTAATAAACAAAAAATGAACTGAATCAGAAAGAATCGCGATTTTCCTGGAAAAAATTGTGATATTTTAATATGTCCCAGCCCTAACCTGAATGTGTAGACCTCCTCCAGGCCGTCCTCATCCTCTTGGCTGCTCATGATGTGTTTAACCATCTCCAGGCCTTGTGTTTGCTGGCGACACAAGCCTTTTCCTGGACGTGGAGGCGGCGCTGAGGGTCCTGCTGCATCACCTCCACCTGCCGCTCCGTCCTCAACATCCAGAGGGAACGGCAAACTGAACCAATCAAACCCAACATCAGTACAGAAATACTAATTATATAGAGAAACATCATTTGCATATTAAAATCAAAATGTTTGTATTTAGTATGTTTTTTTTTGTTTGTTTTTTCTTGTTATATTTTGTCTAATTACCCCATGTATATTACTTATTAAAAAGTATTGTAAACTAGAAAATCTAATCTAAAATACATTTTCTGGTAAATTATTTATTTTCTACAATTTAATTAGATTATTTCCATTTTGCAATGTATGAATGTTATACAGTGCATTCGAAAAA
Organism: Danio kyathit; assembly: GCA_903798195.1. Lineage (NCBI taxonomy): Eukaryota > Metazoa > Chordata > Actinopteri > Cypriniformes > Danionidae > Danio > Danio kyathit. Next base: position 64,601,671 of record LR812527.1, read on the forward strand.
GTATTCACAGCGCTTCACTTTTCCCAGATTTGTTTATGTTACAGCCTTATTCCAAAATGGATTAAATTCATTTATTTCCTCAACATTCTACACACAATCCCCCATAATGACAATGTGGAAAAAGAGTTTTTGAAATTGTTGCAAATTTATTAAAAATAAAAAAGCTGAATAATCTCATGTTCATCAGTATTCACAGCCTTTGCTCAATACTTTGTTGATGCACCTTTGGCAGCAATTACAGCCTCAAGTCTTTTTGAATATGATGCCACAAGCTTGGCACACCTGTCTTTGGGAATTTTTGCCCATTCCTCTTTGCAGAACCTCTTAAGCTCTATCAGGTTGGAGGGGAAGTGACGGTGTACAGCCATTTTCAGATCTCTACAGAGATGTTCAATAGGTTTTAGGTTTGGGCTCTGGCTGGGCCACTCAAGGACATTCACAGAGTTGTTGTGAAGCCACTACACATTGATATTTTGGCCGTGTGCTTTGGGTCATTGTCCTGCTAGAAGATGAACCGTCGCCCCAGTCTGAGGTCAAGAGCACTCTGAAGCAGGTCTTCATTCAGGATGTCTCTGTACATTGCTGCATTCATCTTTCCCTCTATCCTGACTAGTCTTCCAGTTCCTGCTGCTGAAAAACATCCCCACAGCATGATGCTGCCACCACCATGCTTCACTGTAGGGATGGTATTAGCCTGGTGATGAGCGGTGCCAGGTTTTCTCCAAATGTAACGCCTGGCATTCACTCCAAAAAGTTAAATTTTGGTCTCATCAGACCAGAGAGTTTAGTTTCTTATGGTCCTTCAGATGCCTTTTGGCAAATTCCAGGTGGGGAGTGGCTTCCGCCTGGCCACTCTACCATACAGGCCTGATTGGTGGATTGCTGCACAGATGGTTGTCCTTCTGTAAGGTTCTCCTCTCTCCACAGAAGAACGCTGGAGCTCAGACAGAGTGACCATCGGGTTATTGATCACCTCCCTGACTAAGGCCCTTCTCCCCCGATCACTCAGCTTAGATGGCCGGCCAGCTCTAGGAAGAGTCCTGGTGGTTCAAACATCTTCCACTTACTGATGATGGAGGCCGCTGTGCTCATTGGAACTTTCAGAGCAGCAGAAATGTTTCTGTAACCTTCCCCAGCCTTGTGCCTCAAGACAATCCTGTCTCGGAGGTCTACAAACAATTCCTTTGTCTTCATGCTTGGTTTGTGCTTTGACATGCACGGTCAACCCTGGGACCTTATATAGACAGGTGTATGCCTTTTTCAAATCATGTTCAATCAATTGAATTTACCACAGGTGAACTCCAATGAAGCTGCTGAAACATCTCAAGAATGATCAGTGGAGACAGAATGTAACTGAGCTCAATTTAGAGCTTCACGGCAAAGGCTGTAATACTGATGTACATGTGATCTTTCAGCTTTTTTATTTTTAATAAGTTTGCAACAATTTCACAAACTCTTTTTCCACATTGTCATTATGGGGGATTGTGTGTAGAATGTTGAGGAAATAAATGAATTTAATCCATTTTGGAATAAGGCTGTAACATAAACAAATGTGGAAAAACTGAAGCGCTATCAATACTTTCTGGATGCACTGTATAAGGTTAATGTTTACAATGCAAATCCAATTAGATCCGCTTATTTTGTAAACAAAGCAAGTCTCTCATAATATATCTACTAAAATACAGAAAATATTACTTTACAAACTGTATTGTAAATATATTATATGAACATTTTCATATTTGTCAATAATATTACTGAAATTAATTTAAAAACTGAATATATATGAATTTACACACATTTACACAAGTAAATAAATAGACTCAATGATGGGCTAAAATCTGCAGAAATCTGAGGATTTCTAAGCATGCAGATTCCGTGTGGGCCTAGTTATTACCCATTTATATGTATGTCTGCAATATGTACTTTATGTCCTGTCAACAAAACAAATCATATGTGTGTTTAAACATGTCAATAAAGCTATTTCCGATTCTGATAACAGAAAAATACATATCAGAATCAAATCTGGGCCACTTTGCATCTTATTTTGATTGAAAGCTTCCCTGTTATAAAAATAGCATATGACACTTGATGACATACAAAAATGCACTGCTTTTTCCCCCAAGGTCAAAGAAAAATCTTTTAGCCAGCCTATTTTTATTTCTTACAAGAACTGCAGGGTGATTCCAGCTTTCTTCAGGTTCTGAATGATAATGTCCAGCTGATCTTCTGAAGTCTGGATGTTCAGATCCGTCAGCAAGGCGATATTAAGACGATCATACTTCTTCCCCCTTAAAACAGATAAAAAGATTGACAGAAGCATAAAAACATCCTTTAATGGATATAAATGCATTTAAAGGAACAGGAAAAATGTGCGAAACTATCTCACATGGTTTCATTCTGCAGAAGGTCCATGCAAACCACCAGTGCATCAAGCCCTGATGAAAATGTCAAGGAATTAATCATTAGCATATAACAAAGTACAAATAATATTATTTATTTATATCGGTGACTGTTCAATGTTTATAGGCCTTCTGACATTATAATTTAATATTTTAATAATTTAACAGGGTTATTTGAAAAGTTATTGCTATAATTAACTGAAACTAAAACAATTATTGGTTGACATAAAATAAATGGTAGATAAACAGTTTAATAAATTAAATTGGGCGACGCAGTGGCGAAGTAGGTAGTGCTGTCGCCTCACTGCAAGAAGGTCGCTGGTTCGAGCCTCGGCTGGGTCAGTTGGCATTTCTGTATGGAGTTTGCATGTTCTCCCTGCGTTCGCGTGGGTTTCCTACGGGTGCTCCGGTTTCCCCCACAAGTCCAAAGACATGCGTTACAGATGAATTGGGTAGGCTAAATTTGTCCGTAGTGTATGAGTGTGTATGGATGTTTCCCAGAGATGGGTTGCAGCTGGAAGGGCGTCCGCTGCGTAAAACATGTGCTGGATAAGTTGGCGGTTCATTCTGCTGTGGCGACCTCGGATTAATAGAGGGACTAAGCCGAAAAGAAAATGAATGAATAAATTAAATTAGGATAAAAAAAATAGGAAATATTTCTTTTTTTTTTTTTTAGTTGAAGTATTTTGACTGACTTGATATACAAACACAAAGCTAAAATTAACATTTTAAAAATATTAATTAAAATGGTTTTTTATTTTTCTGAATTAATGAACAGCTTTTTAATCTACTCACAAAGCTTAGTTTGGAAAAACACTTAACTAGATAATTATTGTAACAAACTACAACTCATTCATTCATTTTCCTTCGCCTTAGTCCCTTTATTCATCAGGGGTCGCCACAGCGGAATGAACCGCCAACTTATCCAGCATATGTTTTACACTGTGGATGCCCTTCCAGCTGGAAAACATCCATATACACTCATTCACACTCATTCTCACACACACACACACACACACACACAGGCCAATTTCGTTCATCAATTCCCCTATAGCGTATGTGTTTGGACTCCGGGGGAAACCAGAACACCCGGAGGAAACCCACGCCAACACGGGGAAAACATGCAAACTCCACACAGAAATGCCATCTGGCCCAGCCAGGACTCAAACTAGCGACCTTCTAGCTGTGAGGTGACAGTGATAACCACTGAGCCACCGTGTTGCCCATGGCCTCATTTGTAAGATCTAAATTTCATTACGTTGTCTTATCATATCATATCAAATATGTTCCAAGTGCTGTTTAACAGAGCAAGGACATTTTTTATTTCTTTTAGCTTGGCTGGAATAGAAAAACATATAAGGTCAAAATTATTAGTCTCCTTAATAAAATATTATTTTTCGTTTGGCTACAGAACGAACCACTGTTATACAATAACTTGCCTTATTAACCTAACTTGCCAAATTAACCTAGTTAGGCCTTTAAATGTCACTTTCAGCTAAATACTAGTATCTAGCAAAATGACTAGTTAAATATTATGTACTGTCATCATGTCAAAGACAAAAAAAATTATTTAAATTATTACGCTTAAACATGTGTTAATTTTTTTTTCTCCACAAATCAGCACATGAGAAATATTTAAAAAGGAATTAAAATAACACAGAAGTGCTAATAATGTTGTCTTCCGCTGTATATGGTGTAACAGGAAGGATACAGTCGGCCTGCTGAGCGCCGGGCTGCAGTTCTCTCTCAATCTCCTCCAGCAGCTCAAAATCAGGCATCATGAGGTGTCGGTGAACCGTGATGTTCTCGTACTGACCGTCTTTGGCCAGAGGATTCTTGGTGCCATCAGTACCAAACAGCACCAGACCGATCTCATCCTTATTCTCTGCAAACACCTGAAATACAGCGACAGCTCGAACTGACATCAGAACCAGAATGAATTTTAAGGAATTTTTGTGGTTTACAGGAGCTCAGGTGTACATTCATTCATACAAATCAACACAAAGAGACAGAAAGACATTTAAATAAGTGGGAAATAAAAGTAAACAATACAATTATATTATATTATATTAAATATACAGTATTCAGTATAAATGAGTACACTCTCTTTTGAAAATGAATAATTTTTTCCATTTCTCAGTGAATATAGACAATACATTTTGATGCATTCAAACAAAATTGTTTTATTAAACAGTTATATTTATTAAAATAAGAGTTTGGTCAAACATCTTTAGGAATAGAAAGATAATACATTAAAATTCATACGAGTTCTTGCAAAAACTAATTTACAAACTACAAAATATCAACTAAAATGTTTTTTTTTTTTTTTTTATGTTGCTCTTGATTTTTTTTTTCAGTTCATTAAGTTTTTATTTAATATTTCCCCCCAACATATTCATTTGGGTGTACTTATTTTTGGACTGTGATCCTAAGTTTTTTTTTTTGTTAGATTAGTTCCAGTTTTGGCTTTAGTACTGACTAACCTAATGCATATATGCAAATATATTATTGTAAAGCATCCTTTAAAACACAGGTGACAAAGCCAGTTCCTGGAGGGCCGGAGCTCTGCACAGTTTAGTTCCAACCCTAATTAAACACACCTGATCAAACTAATTGAGTGCTTTAGGCTTGTTTGGTACCTATAGATAGGCGTTTTGAAGGAGGGCTGGAACTAAACTCTGCAGGGCTCCGGCCCTCCGGAAATTGACTTTGACACCACTGCTTTAGAACATATTTATTTAAAAGAGTGATCGGTAAGGGGTGCACTCATTTATTCTGGCCACTGTGTGTATATATATATATATATATATATATATATATATATATATATATATATATATATATATATATATATATATATATATATATATATATATATATATATATATATATATATATATATATATACAGTATATGTATAAATATATATGATTTGTGTGGATGATGTGCATTAATTTAACTGTACATATTAAATATGTATTACAATACATGTCTTTTTAGGGTACAGAAATCATAAACAATAATAGTACTGTATTTATTGTATTCACATTGAGTGTGCAATATCAAAATAGTCCTGGGCAAGGATTGATCGCATCAAAAAAAAAAAAAAAAAAAAAAAAAAATTATATATATATATATATATATATATATATATATATATATATATATATATATATATATATATATATATATATATATATTAACATAATCTACATGTGTGTTTTATATTTCTTTATTATTGTATATATGTGACAGAAGCAAAACTATAAAAATACATATAATACATGTAATATATTTAATAATACATGTTACATATATATTTAAATGTACATAATTTGTCTCATATATTTCACATCTAAATAAAAATAAGCATTTTCTCAAATATATGCATGCATGTGTGTATTCATATTCATTCATTTTCCTTCAGCTTAGTTCCTTATTTATCAGGGGTTGCCACAGCAGAATGAACCACCAACTATTCCAGCATATGTTTAACAAAGTGGATGCCCTTCCAGCCGCAAGCCAGTACTGGGAAACACCCACACACTCTCACATTCATACACACACACACACACACACACACACACTCATACACTACGGCCAATTTAGTTCACCTAATTCACCTATAGCGCATGTGTTTGGACTGTGGGGGAAACCGGAGCACCCGGAGGAAACCCACACAGAAATGCCAACTGGCACAGCTGGGACTCGAAGCAGCGACTTTCTTGATGTGAGGCGACTAAGTATTTATATATGAGCAATTCCATGTGACGTTTGCAGTAAAAACTCAAAATATAAAATCACATAGAAAGTATATGTTAACATGATATTGAAGGAACTGTTTATGTTATCCAAAACAACTAACCACAGAGTTATAGGATCAGAAAAATATCTATCTATAAACATTTTTTATATTTTAAATGTGGAAAATAAACATGCGTTATGGATGTGACAAAAAAAGTCTGCGAGTTTGCAGTATACAACATACTTTGTAGAAATTCTGTGAATTAAACTGCACAACCCAAAAGAAACAATGCTCATAAAAAGGATGAGAGTTGCTCACTATAGACCAATTACCATGTTTGTAAACATTCAGGATGCGTGCGCAGGGAGGTGGCAGAAAAAAACCGGGAGCGCTAGCATTTACAGTGAGGGAATGACATCCGATGCGGTACAGAGTTTGTTGTTGTCTTAGAAATAAGATATATTGATTACATATTATATATATTATTTACATAATGCTTTCAGCATATTATAACAGCTTGTCACCCAGTGATAAGCACAGTTATTCTGCAAAATTAATGGTAAAGTGAGCGGCATTCGTCTGACAGGTCTATTGGCGATAGCACCCTCCCAATGGATATTGAATAAGACAAAATGACCAAGCATCCAGCCCGAAATATACAATCTCATTGAAGCTCCAAGGGATTTTACAAGAGAGAAGTTAAAGGTCTACAAGTGTTTGGATGCCAACAATTGTGTTCTGTGTGGTCATGTGCAAGAAATAATGTTCCATGATTACCAGATTCAAAACTCTGTAGTGCTAAAAGCCGAGCCAAAGACAAGGAAAAAAAGACGGAGCTAACGTTAATCATCAACAGCAAAACTGCATTCTGACAGCGAACTATTGTACGGCAGGCCCAGGGTATGTGAACTTACACATAAAGGTAAAGTTGGTTTTATATTCGCACATTCAGACTTTCTCCTTAATAATGTAACTTCATAAAAGTATTATTTGCAAACTCTAAATAGCAAAATCATATTAGCAGCCAATGACTGTCAAAGTACAACATTGTGCACAGTCAAATAAACAGTGTTCATGTTGTTTTCAAGTCAAACTTGCAGGTTATTTCAGAGCGAATACTCAAAGTGCCGTGGTAAACAATATAGGGAGTGTGTCACAAGTTGTCACTGAATGAATGTAAAACCAACTTTAATAACTTACACTTTCACGTTTCATTCTGAGCATTCAGTGTCCGCAGTTTAATTAACCATAAGTAACTGTTCTTGCTGAAATCATTGCTGCAATCAAAAATGAGTAATGTGTATGACTCAGCATAGCGTGAACTGACCTGATATAACATGAGAACTGCAGAGTCCAGCATTTATAATTAGGTCGTCACTTCATTCAGCTCCCTTTTAGCCAAAGACGTCTGCAGTCGGCATTGAAAGCAGTGTGGTGTATGGTAAAAGTTAAGTTTTATATTTCTATTTTCTATTTTTCTAAGTTGAATTTGGCATCCTACCGCAAAACACCACATGTTTGCTATAGCAGCCGGTCTTTTTTGCAACCGGGGACCCGTGTGACTTCATGTGTGACGTAGGTTGGTAATTGGTCTATAGAACAAACATGACTGATTTTATTTTATTTGACATTTTTGCATTTATGAGGAAAAAGCTTTGTTATGGATGTAACATGTCTCCGTTATGGATGTGACGGATGTGAAATTGCCACTTGTGTGACTTTGGTAAATCAAATATAAACGTTTGAAAACACTGACAGATGCATTTTTGAGTATTTCTAAAATACTGTAAAATACTTTGTTTGTACACTTTTTGTGCAAGGGTTTCGCTATTTTGGTGAAAATTACATTTTTTTCATAACAAGGTTGATATTTGCATGGAATTGCTCATATACACAATAAATATACACACATAAATTATGTCAAAAAAAAAACTTTTATTTTAGATGTGATTAATTTTTGTACAAACCTGCCGCTGGACAAACTTCTGGATGACTTTCTTGGCCTGTTCAAACGGCGGCTCCTGTCCAGGCCCAGAGTTGCTCATGGAGAAACCCACATCCATGCAGAGCACCAGTGCCGACTGTAAAAACACAATTAAAGACTGAAAAACACGTTTCAAGCAGGAAAATAACAATTTGGGGACACAGCTTCATGTGATGGAAAGAGTTTAAAAAAATCATACTCAAGTGAAAGTACCATTACTTGCCAAAATATGTAGTGCAAGTAGAATAAAAGTATCTGTTGTAAACGCTACTCAAAGTAAAAGAAAAAGTAGTTGATCTAAAAATACTGAAAAATAGCGAGTAGTGAGTATTGAAAATGATTCCACCTTATTAACCCTAGTCTTTGCGTACGAGCGGGCACAGCCATTTGACTTCCATTCACTTCCATTCATTTTTAGAGGTTAAAAACAGCACATTATACTGCTTGATGTTGTAAACTGATATTTTCATATTATATTATTCTGCTTTATCTGTATAGTCATGAACACACTTGTTTATAGAGCAAGTAGTTTGATCGTTTTCTGCCGTTTATTATTCCTATTCATTTCTCCCATAAGTAACTGAGTCGGAAGTTCTAAAACAATCGCAAAAAAAATGAGTGCACTTCCACATCGCAGAATAAGGTCAACAGCCTTATATGCCACAGCCATATCACCCTGCAGGCCAAGACCGGTTACTCACTGAAGCTTAGCAGAGCTGAGACTGGTCAGTACCAGGATGGGAGACCACATGGGAAAACTAGGCTGCTATTGGAAGTGGTGTTAGTGAGGCCAGCAGGGGGCGCTTATTCTGTCAGCTGTGTGAGTCCTTATGCCCAGGTAAATTGAAGGGGACACTATATTGTCAGTGGGCGCCGTCTTTCGGATGAGACGCTAAACCGAGGTCCTGACTCTCTGTGGTCATTAAAAATCCCATGGCACTTCTTGTAAAGTGTCCGGGCCAAATTGCCTCCATCAGCCCTTATCCATCATTGCCTCCTAATCATCCCCATCCACCGAATTGGCTCTATCACTGTCTCTCCGATCCACCTATAGCTGGTGTGTGGCGAGCGCACTGGCGCCGTTGTCCTGTGGCTGCCGTTGCATAATCCAAGTGGATCCTGCACACTGGTGGTGGTGTGGAGAAACCCCCTCATGATTTTTACTACTAAAATCCCAGTTTTACATGATTTTTCCAAGACTTTAAAGTTCATTTTTATGACCTAATGTTTAATGCAATGTCTACATATGCGTGATAAAAGAAAAACAATCCATGTTCAAATTTATTACAGCATATCGTAAAACATGCAACAATCTATTCAGTTTAAATTTATATCTATGTAAAATTTATTTAGATAATGCTTACACCGCACTAATAATGCGAGTATGTGATTGGCCAAGGACAGAAAATTAAACACAACTAAACTATATTCAAGTATACAGATATCTGTTTTCCATGACTTTGTGGGTTTTTCTGTTTTTCCAAAACTTTTCCAGGCCTGGGAAATGCCATGTCAAAATTCCATGACTTTTCCAGGTTTTCCATGACCGTATGAACCCTGTACACATTACATTACATTACAGATTAAAAATGTAGCTTAAGATTGATGCGTTTATTTGCGGAGTGAAATCTGTGTAGCCTAAGGGGCAAAAATCTTGCTGTGCTGATATGTTAATGCCCAGTTTATGACCTCTGACTTCTGTCGTGGCAATTTTAAAATTCCATCACTGAATAAAAGAGATCAAGAGGGACAGACAGTCACACAGAAACACAAGTCGCTGCAGATTGTGAGAAGGAAGGGAGGGCTTTCTCCTGCTTTTATCAGTTCTTCAAGGTTACATTACGGACTTGCTGTACTTTTCCACACAAGACAAGAAAATTAACAAAATATTTAAAGACATCATATATATCATGCTAGGGCCACCCAAGTAGGCCTGTCACGATATATTGCAGTAAAATACACTGCGATAAACAATATTATTGTCATTTTAAGAGCATTTTATGCCACTCATTATATAATGCCAGAATGACAATATAATATCATCACAATTCAAGTGCACTCGTCCAAAGAACAAATCATGTTTCATTCTTAAGAATATTTCCTTTAATTCTAGTCATTTTAACTATTTAATAATTAGACACTGGAATAAGAATGTGAAAACGCAAATCTTAAATAAATATTAATAAATGTTAACAAGGTAAAAAAGTGCAAGGTAAAAAGTAACAGAGGCTGTGATATCGGCTACCAGATCCATTTTCAGCTGTCAGACACCCACATGAGAATATACTACAGTAAATACTAAAGTGTTTATTAACCATACTACTGATACTGACACCTCCAATAGAGATTAAGACGTTGCGCAATCAGCTAAAGCCTAATTTATACTACAGGATTTTAAGTCAGATTTGAAAGTTAACGAGGTCGTCAGATCTGACAGATCGAATGATCTGGGGGTGCTCAGCGCTAGCAGCTTTTATGTGTGAACTATTGAACAACGCGTCAAAGAGGCTCGCTGATGCATTGCTGACACCTCACAACTGAAAAACCAATATCTAGCATGCTAAATATTCCAGACCAAGCCATTGTGTTCAGAAGCTCAACAAAAATGCCTGTGATTGGCCAGAATGGGCATCGATGCAGTCGCTTCACTCTGTGTTTACACGAACAGGAGAGTAGGCAATACTAACAGTGGAACTACAATTCTATTAGATTTACCATAGCGGTCATTATAATGTTGCTAGAATTGGCTTTTATGTATGGGCGGTATATATTGCATCACCAAAAATGATCGAGGTCATGTCCATGTGTTGTGCAATGAGTTAATAAATTGATTATTGTGACAGGCCTACACCAAATCATATCTTTAGATAGAAACACAATATTTCATAAGAATTCAAGTTTGGTAAATATTTATTTTTCCTTCACACCCCTGACTAGATTTGTTTTTCTCTGAGCAATTTGATTGGATGGAAATCACAGGACTGATTATTCTATAGCCAAACACCGTAAAAAAAGATCCGTAAATTAGCAGTTTTCCATATTTTGTGATTCATGTTTTTATTTTTCCCTGTTTATTTCTGCTTTTGAATTGCATTATGGGACCTTGATCTTCCAACAACTTTTAACCTTGATAAGTTGGAAAAAGTGACTTTTAAGAACATGTTTAATATTTTAAAGTGATATATTGTCTGGGTTGGTGTTGTAAATTATGCTACAAAAACCTTGTAATAAACTGCAAGTACATTTTCTGTTATTTTACGGACTTATTTCTCTATGTATGATTTTGTATACTTAAATAAATGTCAAAAATATAATAATTTTGTTAAACTTTAAAGTCGAATTTTCAACATTAAGATTCGACAGAGAAGAGATCAACATCCCATAATGCAATTCACAATGGTAAATAAATAGAAAACACTTGTGAATCACAAAATATGAAAACTAATGTAACATTAACAGATATTTTTTAGATAAGAAAAAATAAAACAAAGTAGTGACTGTAGGCTGAAAGAAAATATTAAAGAAAATGTACAGATACAGCACAAAAAAATGTACTCAAGTACACATTTTTACTTAAAGTACAACTTCTGAGAAAAACTACTCAATGACAGTGATTTAAGAATGTGTAATTCTTTAACTCGCACAACTTCATAGCTCATATGTAAAGTAGAATTTTTTCATTATTTGGTTACTCAACATGTCATTCCAAACATGTTTATCTGTGTTTTTATCTCAATATACACACATTTTCATTGAAGCCGGTTTTATAATCACATTCATATTCAGACTTTCTCCTTAACAATATCACTTTAGAAATGTATTCTTTGCAAATTGTAAATAGTGATTCACATTAGCAGCCAATGACGACCAACGTACAACATTGTTCACAGTCGATTAAATAGTGCTATTGTTGTTTTCAAGTCATACTTACACGTGATTTTTAGACTGGATATTCAAAGTACTCTAAGGGTCAAACAACAAAAAATAAGGTCAAGAATCTTGGTGTGACTCTGGAGTCAGATCTGAGTTTCAATAGTCATGTCAAAGCAGTAAGTAAATCAGCATACTATCATCTCAAAAACATTGCAAAATTGAGATGCTTTGTTTACAGTGAAAACTTAGAGAAACCTGTTGATGCTTTTATCAGCAGCAGGGTGGATTACTGTAACCGCCTCCTCATGGGCCTTCCCAAAAAGACAGTCAGACAGTTGCAGCTCATCCAGAACGCTGCGGCCAGGATTCTGACCAGAACCAGAAAATCAGAGCACATCACACCTGTCCTCAGGTCTTTACACTGGCTCCCAGTTACATTCAGAATAGATTTTAAAGTATTATTACTTGGCTATAAATCACTAAATGGCCTAGGAGGACCTCAATACATTACAGATATGCTCACTGAATACAAACCTAACAGATCACTCAGATCTTTAGGATCATATAAACTAGAAATTCCAAGAGTTCAGTCAAGGCAGGGTGAATCGGCCTTCAGCTACTACGCCACTCGCTGCTGGAATCAGCTTCCAGAAATGATCAGATGTGCTCCAACATTAGGCACATTCAAATCCAGACTGAAAACACATCTGTTTAGCTGTGCCTTTACTGAATGAGCACTGTGCTACGTCCAACAAATCACACTTTTGTGTCTTTCTTTTCTTTTTCATTCTTTTATAACCTGTTTTAACACATTTTTATCTGTTTTTATGTTTTTTTTTATTATTTGTTTTTATTTTCTTATACTTGTCTTTTTTATTCTTGTTTATGTAAAGCACTTTGAATTGCCACTGTGTATGAAATGTGTTATATAATCTTGCCTTGCCTAAAATACAATGGTAAACAATAAAGGGAGCATGTCACAAGTTGTCACAGATCGTATGTGCTAACATAAAACCAACTTGACCTTTTCAAAACGAGTAAACGTTTTCAGTTTCTGCTCAAATTGTAAATATCTGCTCTCTTACTCATTGACATCAATTGTATTATACATAAATACTGTCTGTTTTGTATATTTTATAATTAAAACATCTAAAATTATGTAAATAGTAACTGACAACTGAATCTGTTTATGTATAACGCATAAATGACACTTTACCCCACATTTTAATAATGAGCGAGTCAAACTTTATGTTGTCTTTGTGTGAATGCCATAAAAATCACCCGTAAGGTCAGTCTATTCGACGAACTCTATGTTGTATAAAGAAAACACAACTTTAATACTAAAACCAAGTTTCTGAATGTCAAAGTTTGCCAATGAATAATGACTGGATTACCTTCGCTGCTCGCGCCATCGCTGCTGGCTTCCGTCTGTTATTGTTCCGGGTGAGTAAATGAACGGAATATACAAGGTTCCGCCTCAGACATTCGGGGGAAAAAGGAAATATCATCTTATTCCAAAACACTTGAAAAATTGTCTAATATTTAAGTCGATGCACTTTAGGCAAAACACAGTTTTATGCACTTTTCAACTTTGAAATGTGGCTTTTGGGGCCAACATCTACGTTTAAAGCTGCTGCCGGAAGTTAACAAGAATTATTTATGTTATTTATTAAATTACCCAATAATTACACTCAACGTGATAAAAATTACTATTGTAATTTATAGTAAATACCGTAGTGCTTTTGACTCATACTATAAAATTCTTGAATTAATCTGCTGTGATCATTCCTGCGGTGGTAATACAACTTTTTCATGTAAACAAATGTCTAAGTTTTATTTTACTATATTTCTAACTATAGGGTAGCCTATACTACAACACATCACAGTTTACTGTTGTAAACTAAAGTATATTACAGTATTTATTAGTTTATCAGTAGTCAAATAGACAAATAAAAACACTACTGTACCTCACCAAAGATTTTTATTCATATTTTGAAGGTTGTAACTTCATGGAGATCAGACCAACTTACTACAGGCGATATTTTGTCAAAACCACCCTTACTGTACATACAGTAGTCAAATAGACAAATAAAAACACTACTGTACCTCACCAAAGAGTTTTATTCATATTATGAAGGTTGTAGTAAATTCACAGAGACCAGACCAACTTACTACAGGCGATATTTTGTCAAAACCACCCTTACTGTACATACAGTCTAATAGACAAATAAAAACACTACTGTACCTCACCAAAGATTATTATTCATATTTTGAAGGTTGTAGTAACTTCACAGAGACCAGACCAACTTACTACAGGCGATATTTTGTCAAAACCACCCTTACTTTACATACAGTAGTAAAATAGACAAATAAAAACACTACTGTACCTCACCAAAGATTATTATTCATATTTTGAAGGTTGTAGTAACTTCACAGAGACCAGACCAACTTACTACAGGCGATATTTTGTCAAAACCACCCTTACTGTACATACAGTAGTCTAATAGACAAATAAAAACACTACTGTACCTCACCAAAGATTTTTATTCATATTTTGAAGGTTGTAGTAACTTCACAGAGACCAGACCAACTTACTACAGGCGATATTTTGTCAAAACCACCCTTACTGTACATACAGTAGTCAAATAGACAAATAAAAACACTACTGTACCTCACCAAAGATTTTTATTCATATTTTGAAGGTTGTAGTAACTTCATGGAGACCAGACCAACTTACTACAGGCGATATTTTGTCAAAACCACCCTTACTGTACATACAGTAGTCTAATACACAGATAAAAACACTACTGTACCTCACCAAAGATTTTTATTCATATTTTGAAGGTTGTAGTAACTTCAGAGAGACCAGACCAACTTACTACAGGCGATATTTTGTCAAAACCACCCTTACTGTACATACAGTAGTCAAATACACAGATAAAAACACTACTGTACCTCACCAAAGATTATTATTCATATTTTGAAGGTTGTAGTAACTTTATGGAGACCAGACCAACTTACTACAGGCGATATTTTGTCAAAACCACCCTTACTGTACATACAGTAGTCTAATAGACAAATTAAAACACTACTGTACCTCACCAAAGATTATTATTCATATTTTGAAGGTTGTAGTAACTTCACGGAGACCAGACCAACTTACTACAGGCGATATTTTGTCAAAACCACCCTTACTGTACATACAGTAGTCAAATACACAGATAAAAACACTACTGTACCTCACCAAAGATTATTATTCATATTTTGAAGGTTGTAGTAACTTCATGGAGACCAGACCAACTTACTACAGGCGATATTTTGTCAAAACCACCCTTACTGTACATACAGTAGTCTAATAGACAAATAAAAACACTACTGTACCTCACCAAAGATTTTATTCATATTTTGAAGGTTGTAGTAACTTTATGGAGACCAGACCAACTTACTACAGGCGATATTTTGTCAAAACCACCCTTACTGTACATACAGTAGTCTAATAGACAAATAAAAACACTACTGTACCTCACCAAAGATTTTTATTCATATTTTGAAGGTTGTAGTAACTTCACAGAGACCAGACCAACTTACTACAGGCGATATTTTGTCAAAACCACCCTTACTGTACATACAGTAGTCAAATACACAGATAAAAACACTACTGTACCTCACCAAAGATTTTTATTCATATTTTGAAGGTTGTAGTAACTTTACAGAGACCAGACCAACTTACTACAGGCGATATTTTGTCAAAACCACCCTTACTGTACATACAGTAGTCTAATAGACAAATAAAAACACTACTGTACCTCACCAAAGATTATTATTCATATTTTGAAGGTTGTAGTAACTTCATGGAGACCAGACCAACTTACTACAGGCGATATTTTGTCAAAACCACCCTTACTGTACATACAGTAGTCAAATAGACAAATTAAAACACTACTGTACCTCACCAAAGATTTTTATTCATATTTTGAAGGTTGTAGTAACTTTATGGAGACCAGACCAACTTACTACAGGCGATATTTTGTCAAAACCACCCTTACTGTACATACAGTAGTCTAATAGACAAATAAAAACACTACTGTACCTCACCAAAGATTATTATTCATATTTTGAAGGTTGTAGTAACTTCATGGAGACCAGACCAACTTACTACAGGCGATATTTTGTCAAAACCACCCTTACTGTACATACAGTAGTCTAATAGACAAATAAAAACACTACTGTACCTCACCAAAGATTATTATTCATATTTTGAAGGTTGTAGTAACTTCATGGAGACCAGACCAACTTACTACAGGCGATATTTTGTCAAAACCACCCTTACTGTACATACAGTAGTCAATAGACAAATAAAAACACTACTGTACCTCACCAAAGATTATTATTCATATTTTGAAGGTTGTAGTAACTTCATGGAGACCAGACCAACTTACTACAGGCGATATTTTGTCAAAACCACCCTTACTGTACATACAGTAGTCTAATAGACAAATAAAAACACTACTGTACCTCACCAAAGATTTTTATTCATATTTTGAAGGTTGTAGTAACTTCACAGAGACCAGACCAACTTACTACAGGCGATATTTTGTCAAAACCACCCTTACTGTACATACAGTAGTCTAATAGACAAATAAAAACACTACTGTACCTCACCAAAGATTTTCATTCATATTTTGAAGGTTGTAGTAACTTTATGGAGACCAGACCAACTTACTACAGGCGATATTTTGTCAAAACCACCCTTACTGTACATACAGTAGTCAAATAGACAAATAAAAACACTACTGTACCTCACCAAAGATTTTTATTCATATTTTGAAGGTTGTAGTAACTTCACAGAGACCAGACCAACTTACTACAGGCGATATTTTGTCAAAACCACCCTTACTGTACATACAGTAGTCTAATAGACAAATAAAAACACTACTGTACCTCACCAAAGATTATTATTCATATTTTGAAGGTTGTAGTAACTTCATGGAGACCAGACCAACTTACTACAGGCGATATTTTGTCAAAACCACCCTTACTGTACATACAGTAGTCTAATAGACAAATAAAAACACTACTGTACCTCACCAAAGATTTTTATTCATATTTTGAAGGTTGTAGTAACTTCATGGAGACCAGACCAACTTACTACAGGCGATATTTTGTCAAAACCACCCTTACTGTACATACAGTAGTCAAATAGACAAATAAAAACACTACTGTACCTCACCAAAGATTTTTATTCATATTTTGAAGGTTGTAGTAACTTCATAGAGACCAGACCAACTTACTACAGGCGATATTTTGTCAAAACCACCCTTACTGTACATACAGTAGTCTAATAGACAAATAAAAACACTACTGTACCTCACCAAAGATTATTATTCATATTTTGAAGGTTGTAGTAACTTCACAGAGACCAGACCAACTTACTACAGGCGATATTTTGTCAAAACCACCCTTACTGTACATACAGTAGTCTAAATAGACAAATAAAAACACTACTGTACCTCACCAAAGATTATTATTCATATTTTGAAGGTTGTAGTAACTTCATGGAGACCAGACCAACTTACTACAGGCGATATTTTGTCAAAACCACCCTTACTGTACATACAGTAGTCTAATAGACAAATAAAAACACTACTGTACCTCACCAAAGATTTTTATTCATATTTTGAAGGTTGTAGTAACTTATGGAGACCAGACCAACTTACTACAGGCGATATTTTGTCAAAACCACCCTTACTGTACATACAGTAGTCTAATAGACAAATAAAAACACTACTGTACCTCACCAAAGATTTTTATTCATATTTTGAAGGTTGTAGTAACTTTCATGGAGACCAGACCAACTTACTACAGGCGATATTTTGTCAAAACCACCCTTACTGTACATACAGTAGTCAAATAGACAAATAAAACACTACTGTACCTCACCAAAGATTTTTATTCATATTTTGAAGGTTGTAGTAACTTCACAGAGACCAGACCAACTTACTACAGGCGATATTTTGTCAAAACCACCCTTACTGTACATACAGTAGTCTAATAGACAAATAAAAACACTACTGTACCTCACCAAAGATTTTATTCATATTTTGAAGGTTGTAGTAACTTCATGGAGACCAGACCAACTTACTACAGGCGATATTTTGTCAAAACCACCCTTACTGTACATACAGTAGTCTAATAGACAAATAAAACACTACTGTACCTCACCAAAGATTATTATTCATATTTTGAAGGTTGTAGTAACTTCACGGAGACCAGACCAACTTACTACAGGCGATATTTTGTCAAAACCACCCTTACTGTACATACAGTAGTCTAATAGACAAATAAAAACACTACTGTACCTCACCAATTATTATTATTTATATTTTGAAGGTTGTAGTAACTTCATGGAGACCAGACCAACTTACTACAGGCGATATTTTGTCAAAACCACCCTTACTGTACATACAGTAGTCTAATAGACAAATAAAAACACTACTGTACCTCACCAAAGATTATTATTCATATTTTGAAGGTTGTAGTAACTTCACAGAGACCAGACCAACTTACTACAGGCGATATTTTGTCAAAACCACCCTTACTGTACATACAGTAGTCAAATAGACAAATAAAAACACTACTGTACCTCACCAAAGATTATTATTCATATTTTGAAGGTTGTAGTAACTTCATAGAGACCAGACCAACTTACTACAGGCGATATTTTGTCAAAACCACCCTTACTGTACATACAGTAGTCAAATAGACAAATAAAAACACTACTGTACCTCACCAAAGATTTTTATTCATATTTTGAAGGTTGTAGTAACTTCACAGAGACCAGACCAACTTACTACAGGCGATATTTTGTCAAAACCACCCTTACTGTACATACAGTAGTCTAAATACACAATAAAAACACTACTGTACCTCACCAAAGATTTTTATTCATATTTTGAAGGTTGTAGTAACTTCACAGAGACCAGACCAACTTACTACAGGCGATATTTTGTCAAAACCACCCCTACTGTACATACAGTAGTCAATAGACAAATAAAAACACTACTGTACCTCACCAAAGATTTTTATTCATATTTTGAAGGTTGTAGTAACTTTATAGAGACCAGACCAACTTACTACAGGCGATATTTTGTCAAAACCACCCTTACTGTACATACAGTAGTCAAATAGACAAATAAAACACTACTGTACCTCACCAAAGATTTTTATTCATATTTTGAAGGTTGTAGTAACTTCACAGAGACCAGACCAACTTACTACTTGCGATATTTTGTCAAAACCACCCTTACTGTACATACAGTAGTAAAAAAGACAAATAAAAACACTACTGTACCTCACCAAAGATTTTATTCATATTTTGAAGGTTGTAGTAACTTCATGGAGACCAGACCAACTTACTACAGGCGATATTTTGTCAAAACCACCCTTACTGTACATACAGTAGTCAAATAGACAAATAAAAACACTACTGTACCTCACCAAAGATTATTATTCATATTTTGAAGGTTGTAGTAACTTCATGGAGACCAGACCAACTTACTACAGGCGATATTTTGTCAAAACCACCCTTACTGTACATACAGTAGTCTAATAGACAAATAAAAACACTACTGTACCTCACCAAAGATTATTATTCATATTTTGAAGGTTGTAGTAACTTCACAGAGACCAGACCAACTTACTACAGGCGATATTTTGTCAAAACCACCCTTACTGTACATACAGTAGTCAAATAGACAAATAAAAACACTACTGTACCTCACCAAAGATTATTATTCATATTTTGAAGGTTGTAGTAACTTCATGGAGACCAGACCAACTTACTACAGGCGATATTTTGTCAAAACCACCCTTACTGTACATACAGTAGTCTAATAGACAAATAAAAACACTACTGTACCTCACCAAAGATTTTATTCATATTTTGAAGGTTGTAGTAACTTCACAGAGACCAGACCAACTTACTACAGGCGATATTTTGTCAAAACCACCCTTACTGTACATACAGTAGTCAAATAGACAAATAAAAACACTACTGTACCTCACCAAAGATTTTTATTCATATTTTGAAGGTTGTAGTAACTTTATGGAGACCAGACCAACTTACTACAGGCGATATTTTGTCAAAACCACCCTTACTGTACATACAGTAGTCAAATAGACAAATAAAAACACTACTGTACCTCACCAAAGATTTTTATTCATATTTTGAAGGTTGTAGTAACTTCACAGAGACCAGACCAACTTACTACAGGCGATATTTTGTCAAAACCACCCTTACTGTACATACAGTAGTCAAATAGACAAATAAAAACACTACTGTACCTCACCAAAGATTTTATTCATATTTTGAAGGTTGTAGTAACTTCATAGAGACCAGACCAACTTACTACAGGCGATATTTTGTCAAAACCACCCTTACTGTACATACAGTAGTCAAATAGACAAATAAAACACTACTGTACCTCACCAAAGATTATTATTCATATTTTGAAGGTTGTAGTAACTTCACAGGAGACCAGACCAACTTACTACAGGCGATATTTTGTCAAAACCACCCTTACTGTACATACAGTAGTCAAATAGACAAATAAAAACACTACTGTACCTCACCAAAGATTATTATTCATATTTTGAAGGTTGTAGTAACTTCATGGAGACCAGACCAACTTACTACAGGCGATATTTTGTCAAAACCACCCTTACTGTACATACAGTAGTCTAATAGACAAATAAAAACACTACTGTACCTCACCAAAGATTATTATTCATATTTTGAAGGTTGTAGTAACTTCACAGAGACCAGACCAACTTACTACAGGCGATATTTTGTCAAAACCACCCTTACTGTACATACAGTAGTCTAATAGACAAATAAAAACACTACTGTACCTCACCAAAGATTTTATTCATATTTTGAAGGTTGTAGTAACTTCACAGAGACCAGACCAACTTACTACAGGCGATATTTTGTCAAAACCACCCTTACTGTACATACAGTAGTCTAATAGACAAATAAAAACACTACTGTACCTCACCAAAGATTTTATTCATATTTTGAAGGTTGTAGTAACTTCACAGAGACCAGACCAACTTACTACAGGCGATATTTTGTCAAAACCACCCTTACTGTACATACAGTAGTCAAATAGACAAATAAAAACACTACTGTACCTCACCAAAGATTATTATTCATATTTTGAAGGTTGTAGTAACTTCACGAGACCAGACCAACTTACTACAGGCGATATTTTGTCAAAACCACCCTTACTGTACATACAGTAGTCAAATAGACAAATAAAAACACTACTGTACCTCACCAAAGATTTTTATTCATATTTTGAAGGTTGTAGTAACTTCACAGAGACCAGACCAACTTACTACAGGCGATATTTTGTCAAAACCACCCTTACTGTACATACAGTAGTCAATAGACAAATAAAAACACTACTGTACCTCACCAAAGATTTTTATTCATATTTTGAAGGTTGTAGTAACTTTATAGAGACCAGACCAACTTACTACAGGCGATATTTTGTCAAAACCACCCTTACTGTACATACAGTAGTCAATAGACAAATAAAAACACTACTGTACCTCACCAAAGATTATTATTCATATTTTGAAGGTTGTAGTAACTTCACAGAGACCAGACCAACTTACTACAGGCGATATTTTGTCAAAACCACCCTTACTGTACATACAGTAGTCAAATAGACAAATAAAAACACTACTGTACCTCACCAAAGATTTTTATTCATATTTTGAAGGTTGTAGTAACTTCATGGAGACCAGACCAACTTACTACAGGCGATATTTTGTCAAAACCACCCTTACTGTACATACAGTAGTCAAATAGACAAATAAAAACACTACTGTACCTCACCAAAGATTTTTATTCATATTTGAAGGTTGTAGTAACTTCACAGAGACCAGACCAACTTACTACAGGCGATATTTTGTCAAAACCACCCTTACTGTACATACAGTAGTCTAATAGACAAATAAAAACACTACTGTACCTCACCAAAGATTTTTATTCATATTTTGAAGGTTGTAGTAACTTCACAGAGACCAGACCAACTTACTACAGGCGATATTTTGTCAAAACCACCCTTACTGTACATACAGTAGTCAATAGACAAATAAAAACACTACTGTACCTCACCAAAGATTTTTATTCATATTTTGAAGGTTGTAGTAACTTCATGGAGACCAGACCAACTTACTACAGGCGATATTTTGTCAAAACCACCCTTACTGTACATACAGTAGTCAAATAGACAAATAAAAACACTACTGTACCTCACCAAAGATTATTATTCATATTTTGAAGGTTGTAGTAACTTCACAGAGACCAGACCAACTTACTACAGGCGATATTTTGTCAAAACCACCCTTACTGTACATACAGTAGTCAAATAGACAAATAAAAACACTACTGTACCTCACCAAAGATTATTATTCATATTTTGAAGGTTGTAGTAACTTCACAGAGACCAGACCAACTTACTACAGGCGATATTTTGTCAAAACCACCCTTACTGTACATACAGTAGTCAAATAGACAAATAAAAACACTACTGTACCTCACCAAAGATTTTTATTCATATTTTGAAGGTTGTAGTAACTTCATGGAGACCAGACCAACTTACTACAGGCGATATTTTGTCAAAACCACCCTTACTGTACATACAGTAGTCAAATAGACAAATAAAAACACTACTGTACCTCACCAAAGATTATTATTCATATTTTGAAGGTTGTAGTAACTTCACAGAGACCAGACCAACTTACTACAGGCGATATTTTGTCAAAACCACCCTTACTGTACATACAGTAGTCAAATAGACAAATAAAAACACTACTGTACCTCACCAAAGATTATTATTCATAATTTGAAGGTTGTAGTAACTTCACAGAGACCAGACCAACTTACTACAGGCGATATTTTGTCAAAACCACCCTTACTGTACATACAGTAGTCAAATAGACAAATAAAAACACTACTGTACCTCACCAAAGATTTTTATTCATATTTTGAAGGTTGTAGTAACTTCATAGAGACCAGACCAACTTACTACAGGCGATATTTTGTCAAAACCACCCTTACTGTACATACAGTAGTCAAATAGACAAATAAAAACACTACTGTACCTCACCAAAGATTTTTATTCATATTTTGAAGGTTGTAGTAACTTCATAGAGACCAGACCAACTTACTACAGGCGATATTTTGTCAAAACCACCCTTACTGTACATACAGTAGTCAAATAGACAAATAAAAACACTACTGTACCTCACCAAAGATTATTATTCATATTTTGAAGGTTGTAGTAACTTCATGGAGACCAGACCAACTTACTACAGGCGATATTTTGTCAAAACCACCCTTACTGTACATACAGTAGTCAAATAGACAAATAAAAACACTACTGTACCTCACCAAAGATTATTATTCATATTTTGAAGGTTGTAGTAACTTCACAGAGACCAGACCAACTTACTACAGGCGATATTTTGTCAAAACCACCCTTACTGTACATACAGTAGTCAAATAGACAAATAAAAACACTACTGTACCTCACCAAAGATTTTTATTCATATTTTGAAGGTTGTAGTAACTTCACAGAGACCAGACCAACTTACTACAGGCGATATTTTGTCAAAACCACCCTTACTGTACATACAGTAGTCAAATAGACAAATAAAAACACTACTGTACCTCACCAAAGATTATTATTCATATTTTGAAGGTTGTAGTAACTTCATAGAGACCAGACCAACTTACTACAGGCGATATTTTGTCAAAACCACCCTTACTGTACATACAGTAGTCAAATAGACAAATAAAAACACTACTGTACCTCACCAAAGATTATTATTCATATTTTGAAGGTTGTAGTAACTTCACAGAGACCAGACCAACTTACTACAGGCGATATTTTGTCAAAACCACCCTTACTGTACATACAGTAGTCAAATAGACAAATAAAAACACTACTGTACCTCACCAAAGATTATTATTCATATTTTGAAGGTTGTAGTAACTTCACAGAGACCAGACCAACTTACTACAGGCGATATTTTGTCAAAACCACCCTTACTGTACATACAGTAGTCTAATAGACAAATAAAAACACTACTGTACCTCACCAAAGATTATTATTCATATTTTGAAGGTTGTAGTAACTTCACGGAGACCAGACCAACTTACTACAGGCGATATTTTGTCAAAACCACCCTTACTGTACATACAGTAGTCAAATAGACAAATAAAAACACTACTGTACCTCACCAAAGATTATTATTCATATTTTGAAGGTTGTAGTAACTTCACGGAGACCAGACCAACTTACTACAGGCGATATTTTGTCAAAACCACCCTTACTGTACATACAGTAGTCTAATAGACAAATAAAAACACTACTGTACCTCACCAAAGATTATTATTCATATTTTGAAGGTTGTAGTAACTTCATGGAGACCAGACCAACTTACTACAGGCGATATTTTGTCAAAACCACCCTTACTGTACATACAGTAGTCTAATAGACAAATAAAAACACTACTGTACCTCACCAAAGATTATTATTCATATTTTGAAGGTTGTAGTAACTTCATGGAGACCAGACCAACTTACTACAGGCGATATTTTGTCAAAACCACCCTTACTGTACATACAGTAGTCTAATAGACAAATAAAAACACTACTGTACCTCACCAAAGATTTTTATTCATATTTTGAAGGTTGTAGTAACTTCATGGAGACCAGACCAACTTACTACAGGCGATATTTTGTCAAAACCACCCTTACTGTACATACAGTAGTCAAATAGACAATAAAAACACTACTGTACCTCACCAAAGATTTTTATTCATATTTTGAAGGTTGTAGTAACTTCATAGAGACCAGACCAACTTACTACAGGCGATATTTTGTCAAAACCACCCTTACTGTACATACAGTAGTCAAATAGACAAATAAAAACACTACTGTACCTCACCAAAGATTATTATTCATATTTTGAAGGTTGTAGTAACTTCATGGAGACCAGACCAACTTACTACAGGCGATATTTTGTCAAAACCACCCTTACTGTACATACAGTAGTCAAATAGACAAATAAAAACACTACTGTACCTCACCAAAGATTTTATTCATATTTTGAAGGTTGTAGTAACTTCATGGAGACCAGACCAACTTACTACAGGCGATATTTTGTCAAAACCACCCTTACTGTACATACAGTAGTCTAATAGACAAATAAAAACACTACTGTACCTCACCAAAGATTATTATTCATATTTTGAAGGTTGTAGTAACTTCATAGAGACCAGACCAACTTACTACAGGCGATATTTTGTCAAAACCACCCTTACTGTACATACAGTAGTCAAATAGACAAATAAAAACACTACTGTACCTCACCAAAGATTATTATTCATATTTTGAAGGTTGTAGTAACTTCATAGAGACCAGACCAACTTACTACAGGCGATATTTTGTCAAAACCACCCTTACTGTACATACAGTAGTCAAATAGACAAATAAAAACACTACTGTACCTCACCAAAGATTATTATTCATATTTTGAAGGTTGTAGTAACTTTATAGAGACCAGACCAACTTACTACAGGCGATATTTTGTCAAAACCACCCTTACTGTACATACAGTAGTCAAATACACAGATAAAAACACTACTGTACCTCACCAAAGATTATTATTCATATTTTGAAGGTTGTAGTAACTTCACAGAGACCAGACCAACTTACTACAGGCGATATTTTGTCAAAACCACCCTTACTGTACATACAGTAGTCTAATAGACAAATAAAAACACTACTGTACCTCACCAAAGATTATTATTCATATTTTGAAGGTTGTAGTAACTTCATGGAGACCAGACCAACTTACTACAGGCGATATTTTGTCAAAACCACCCTTACTGTACATACAGTAGTCAATAGACAAATAAAAACACTACTGTACCTCACCAAAGATTATTATTCATATTTTGAAGGTTGTAGTAACTTCACAGAGACCAGACCAACTTACTACAGGCGATATTTTGTCAAAACCACCCTTACTGTACATACAGTAGTCAAATAGACAAATAAAAACACTACTGTACCTCACCAAAGATTTTTATTCATATTTTGAAGGTTGTAGTAACTTCATGGAGACCAGACCAACTTACTACAGGCGATATTTTGTCAAAACCATCCTTACTGTACATACAGTAGTCAAATAGACAAATAAAAACACTACTGTACCTCACCAAAGATTTTATTCATATTTTGAAGGTTGTAGTAACTTCATGGAGACCAGACCAACTTACTACAGGCGATATTTTGTCAAAACCACCCTTACTGTACATACAGTAGTCAAATAGACAAATAAAAACACTACTGTACCTCACCAAAGATTATTATTCATATTTGAAGGTTGTAGTAACTTCACAGAGACCAGACCAACTTACTACAGGCGATATTTTGTCAAAACCACCCTTACTGTACATACAGTAGTCTAATAGACAAATAAAAACACTACTGTACCTCACCAAAGATTTTATTCATATTTTGAAGGTTGTAGTAACTTCATAGAGACCAGACCAACTTACTACAGGCGATATTTTGTCAAAACCACCCTTACTGTACATACAGTAGTCTAATAGACAAATAAAAACACTACTGTACCTCACCAAAGATTATTATTCATATTTTGAAGGTTGTAGTAACTTCACAGAGACCAGACCAACTTACTACAGGCGATATTTTGTCAAAACCACCCTTACTGTACATACAGTAGTCAATAGACAAATAAAAACACTACTGTACCTCACCAAAGATTATTATTCATATTTTGAAGGTTGTAGTAACTTCACAGAGACCAGACCAACTTACTACAGGCGATATTTTGTCAAAACCATCCCTTACTGTACATACAGTAGTCAAATAGACAAATAAAAACACTACTGTACCTCACCAAAGATTTTTATTCATATTTTGAAGGTTGTAGTAACTTCACGGAGACCAGACCAACTTACTACAGGCGATATTTTGTCAAAACCACCCTTACTGTACATACAGTAGTCTAATAGACAAATAAAAACACTACTGTACCTCACCAAAGATTATTATTCATATTTTGAAGGTTGTAGTAACTTCATGGAGACCAGACCAACTTACTACAGGCGATATTTTGTCAAAACCACCCTTACTGTACATACAGTAGTCTAATAGACAAATAAAAACACTACTGTACCTCACCAAAGATTTTTATTCATATTTTGAAGGTTGTAGTAACTTCATGGAGACCAGACCAACTTACTACAGGCGATATTTTGTCAAAACCACCCTTACTGTACATACAGTAGTCAAATAGACAAATAAAAACACTACTGTACCTCACCAAAGATTATTATTCATATTTTGAAGGTTGTAGTAACTTCATGGAGACCAGACCAACTTACTACAGGCGATATTTTGTCAAAACCACCCTTACTGTACATACAGTAGTCTAAATAGACAAATAAAAACACTACTGTACCTCACCAAAGATTATTATTCATATTTTGAAGGTTGTAGTAACTTCATGGAGACCAGACCAACTTACTACAGGCGATATTTTGTCAAAACCACCCTTACTGTACATACAGTAGTCTAATAGACAAATAAAAACACTACTGTACCTCACCAAAGATTATTATTCATATTTTGAAGGTTGTAGTAACTTCACAGAGACCAGACCAACTTACTACAGGCGATATTTTGTCAAAACCACCCTTACTGTACATACAGTAGTCAAATAGACAAATAAAAACACTACTGTACCTCACCAAAGATTTTTATTCATATTTTGAAGGTTGTAGTAACTTCACAGAGACCAGACCAACTTACTACAGGCGATATTTTGTCAAAACCACCCTTACTGTACATACAGTAGTCAAATAGACAAATAAAAACACTACTGTACCTCACCAAAGATTATTATTCATATTTTGAAGGTTGTAGTAACTTCACAGAGACCAGACCAACTTACTACAGGCGATATTTTGTCAAAACCACCCTTACTGTACATACAGTAGTCAAATAGACAAATAAAAACACTACTGTACCTCACCAAAGATTTTATTCATATTTTGAAGGTTGTAGTAACTTCATAGAGACCAGACCAACTTACTACAGGCGATATTTTGTCAAAACCACCCTTACTGTACATACAGTAGTCAAATAGACAAATAAAAACACTACTGTACCTCACCAAAGATTATTATTCATATTTTGAAGGTTGTAGTAACTTCATGGAGACCAGACCAACTTACTACAGGCGATATTTTGTCAAAACCACCCTTACTGTACATACAGTAGTCAAATAGACAAATAAAAACACTACTGTACCTCACCAAAGATTATTATTCATATTTTGAAGGTTGTAGTAACTTCACAGAGACCAGACCAACTTACTACAGGCGATATTTTGTCAAAACCACCCTTACTGTACATACAGTAGTCAAATAGACAAATAAAAACACTACTGTACCTCACCAAAGATTATTATTCATAATTTGAAGGTTGTAGTAACTTCACAGAGACCAGACCAACTTACTACAGGCGATATTTTGTCAAAACCACCCTTACTGTACATACAGTAGTCAAATAGACAAATAAAAACACTACTGTACCTCACCAAAGATTATTATTCATATTTTGAAGGTTGTAGTAACTTCACAGAGACCAGACCAACTTACTACAGGCGATATTTTGTCAAAACCACCCTTACTGTACATACAGTAGTCAAATAGACAAATAAAAACACTACTGTACCTCACCAAAGATTATTATTCATATTTTGAAGGTTGTAGTAACTTCACAGAGACCAGACCAACTTACTACAGGCGATATTTTGTCAAAACCACCCTTACTGTACATACAGTAGTCAAATAGACAAATAAAAACACTACTGTACCTCACCAAAGATTATTATTCATATTTTGAAGGTTGTAGTAACTTCATGGAGACCAGACCAACTTACCACAGGCGATATTTTGTCAAAACCACCCTTACTGTACATACAGTAGTCAAATTGACAAATAAAAACACTACTGTACCTCACCAAAGATTATTATTCATATTTTGAAGGTTGTAGTAACTTCACAGAGACCAGACCAACTTACTACAGGCGATATTTTGTCAAAACCACCCTTACTGTACATACAGTAGTCAAATAGACAAATAAAAACACTACTGTACCTCACCAAAGATTTTATTCATATTTTGAAGGTTGTAGTAACTTCACTAGAGACCAGACCAACTTACTACAGGCGATATTTTGTCAAAACCACCCTTACTGTACATACAGTAGTCAAATAGACAAATAAAAACACTACTGTATCTCACCAAAGATTATTATTCATATTTTGAAGGTTGTAGTAACTTCACAGAGACCAGACCAACTTACTACAGGCGATATTTTGTCAAAACCACCCTTACTGTACATACAGTAGTCAAATAGACAAATAAAAACACTACTGTACCTCACCAAAGATTTTTATTCATATTTTGAAGGTTGTAGTAACTTCACAGAGACCAGACCAACTTACTACAGGCGATATTTTGTCAAAACCACCCTTACTGTACATACAGTAGTCAAATAGACAAATAAAAACACTACTGTACCTCACCAAAGATTATTATTCATATTTTGAAGGATGTAGTAACTTCACAGAGACCAGACCAACTTACTACATGCAATATTTTGTCAAAACCACCCTTACTGTACATACAGTAGTCAAATAGACAAATAAAAACACTACTGTACCTCACCAAAGATTATTATTCATATTTTGAAGGTTGTAGTAACTTCACAGAGACCAGACCAACTTACTACAGGCGATATTTTGTCAAAACCACCCTTACTGTACATACAGTAGTCTAATAGACAAATAAAAACACTACTGTACCTCACCAAAGATTATTATTCATATTTTGAAGGTTGTAGTAACTTCACAGAGACCAGACCAACTTACTACAGGCGATATTTTGTCAAAACCATCCCTTACTGTACATACAGTAGTCAAATAGACAAATAAAAACACTACTGTACCTCACCAAAGATTATTATTCATATTTTGAAGGTTGTAGTAACTTCATAGAGACCAGACCAACTTACTACAGGCGATATTTTGTCAAAACCACCCTTACTGTACATACAGTAGTCAAATAGACAAATAAAAACACTACTGTACCTCACCAAAGATTATTATTCATATTTTGAAGGTTGTAGTAACTTCATAGAGACCAGACCAACTTACTACAGGCGATATTTTGTCAAAACCACCCTTACTGTACATACAGTAGTCAAATAGACAAATAAAAACACTACTGTACCTCACCAAAGATTATTATTCATAATTTGAAGGTTGTAGTAACTTCATGGAGACCAGACCAACTTACTACAGGCGATATTTTGTCAAAACCACCCTTACTGTACATACAGTAGTCAAATAGACAAATAAAAACACTACTGTACCTCACCAAAGATTATTATTCATATTTTGAAGGTTGTAGTAACTTCACAGAGACCAGACCAACTTACTACAGGCGATATTTTGTCAAAACCACCCTTACTGTACATACAGTAGTCTAAATAGACAATAAAAACACTACTGTACCTCACCAAAGATTATTATTCATATTTGAAGGTTGTAGTAACTTCACAGAGACCAGACCAACTTACTACAGGCGATATTTTGTCAAAACCACCCTTACTGTACATACAGTAGTCAAATAGACAAATAAAAACACTACTGTACCTCACCAAAGATTATTATTCATATTTTGAAGGTTGTAGTAACTTCATGGAGACCAGACCAACTTACTACAGGCGATATTTTGTCAAAACCACCCTTACTGTACATACAGTAGTCAAATAGACAAATAAAAACACTACTGTACCTCACCAAAGATTATTATTCATATTTTGAAGGTTGTAGTAACTTCACAGAGACCAGACCAACTTACTACAGGCGATATTTTGTCAAAACCACCCTTACTGTACATACAGTAGTCAAATAGACAAATAAAAACACTACTGTACCTCACCAAAGATTTTTATTCATATTTTGAAGGTTGTAGTAACTTCACGGAGACCAGACCAACTTACTACAGGCGATATTTTGTCAAAACCACCCTTACTGTACATACAGTAGTCAAATAGACAAATAAAAACACTACTGTACCTCACCAAAGATTATTATTCATATTTTGAAGGTTGTAGTAACTTCATGGAGACCAGACCAACTTACTACAGGCGATATTTTGTCAAAACCACCCTTACTGTACATACAGTAGTCAAATAGACAAATAAAAACACTACTGTACCTCACCAAAGATTTTTATTCATATTTTGAAGGTTGTAGTAACTTCATGGAGACCAGACCAACTTACTACAGGCGATATTTTGTCAAAACCACCCTTACTGTACATACAGTAGTCTAAATAGACAAATAAAAACACTACTGTACCTCACCAAAGATTATTATTCATATTTTGAAGGTTGTAGTAACTTCATAGAGACCAGACCAACTTACTACAGGCGATATTTTGTCAAAACCACCCTTACTGTACATACAGTAGTCAAATAGACAAATAAAAACACTACTGTACCTCACCAAAGATTTTATTCATATTTTGAAGGTTGTAGTAACTTCATGGAGACCAGACCAACTTACTACAGGCGATATTTTGTCAAAACCACCCTTACTGTACATACAGTAGTCAAATAGACAAATAAAAACACTACTGTACCTCACCAAAGATTATTATTCATATTTTGAAGGTTGTAGTAACTTCACAGAGACCAGACCAACTTACTACAGGCGATATTTTGTCAAAACCACCCTTACTGTACATACAGTAGTCAAATACACAGATAAAAACACTACTGTACCTCACCAAAGATTTTATTCATATTTTGAAGGTTGTAGTAACTTCACAGAGACCAGACCAACTTACTACAGGCGATATTTTGTCAAAACCACCCTTACTGTACATACAGTAGTCAAATAGACAAATAAAAACACTACTGTACCTCACCAAAGATTTTATTCATATTTTGAAGGTTGTAGTAACTTCACAGAGACCAGACCAACTTACTACAGGCGATATTTTGTCAAAACCACCCTTACTGTACATACAGTAGTCAAATAGACAAATAAAAACACTACTGTACCTCACCAAAGATTTTTATTCATATTTGAAGGTTGTAGTAACTTTATAGAGACCAGACCAACTTACTACAGGCGATATTTTGTCAAAACCACCCTTACTGTACATACAGTAGTCAAATAGACAAATAAAAACACTACTGTACCTCACCAAAGATTTTTATTCATATTTGAAGGTTGTAGTAACTTCACAGAGACCAGACCAACTTACTACAGGCGATATTTTGTCAAAACCACCCTTACTGTACATACAGTAGTCAAATAGACAAATAAAAACACTACTGTACCTCACCAAAGATTATTATTCATATTTTGAAGGTTGTAGTAACTTCACTAGAGACCAGACCAACTTACTACAGGCGATATTTTGTCAAAACCACCCTTACTGTACATACAGTAGTCTAATAGACAAATAAAAACACTATTGTACCTCACCAAAGATTATTATTCATATTTTGAAGGTTGTAGTAACTTCACAGAGACCAGACCAACTTACTACAGGCGATATTTTGTCAAAACCACCCTTACTGTACATACAGTAGTCAAATAGACAAATAAAAACACTACTGTACCTCACCAAAGATTATTATTCATATTTTGAAGGTTGTAGTAACTTCATGGAGACCAGACCAACTTACTACAGGCGATATTTTGTCAAAACCACCCTTACTGTACATACAGTAGTCTAATAGACAAATAAAAACACTACTGTACCTCACCAAAGATTATTATTCATATTTTGAAGGTTGTAGTAACTTCACAGAGACCAGACCAACTTACTACAGGCGATATTTTGTCAAAACCACCCTTACTGTACATACAGTAGTCAAATAGACAAATAAAAACACTACTGTACCTCACCAAAGATTTTTATTCATATTTTGAAGGTTGTAGTAACTTCATAGAGACCAGACCAACTTACTACAGGCGATATTTTGTCAAAACCACCCTTACTGTACATACAGTAGTCAAATACACAGATAAAAACACTACTGTACCTCACCAAAGATTATTATTCATATTTTGAAGGTTGTAGTAACTTCACAGAGACCAGACCAACTTACTACAGGCGATATTTTGTCAAAACCACCCTTACTGTACATACAGTAGTCAAATAGACAAATAAAAACACTACTGTACCTCACCAAAGATTATTATTCATATTTTGAAGGTTGTAGTAACTTCACAGAGACCAGACCAACTTACTACAGGCGATATTTTGTCAAAACCACCCTTACTGTACATACAGTAGTCAAATAGACAAATAAAAACACTACTGTACCTCACCAAAGATTATTATTCATATTTTGAAGGTTGTAGTAACTTCACAGAGACCAGACCAACTTACTACAGGCGATATTTTGTCAAAACCACCCTTACTGTACATACAGTAGTCTAATAGACAAATAAAAACACTACTGTACCTCACCAAAGATTATTATTCATATTTTGAAGGTTGTAGTAACTTCACAGAGACCAGACCAACTTACTACTGGCGATATTTTGTCAAAACCACCCTTACTGTACATACAGTAGTCTAATAGACAAATTAAAACACTACTGTACCTCACCAAAGATTATTATTCATATTTTGAAGGTTGTAGTAACTTCACAGAGACCAGACCAACTTACTACAGGCGATATTTTGTCAAAACCATCCTTACTGTACATACAGTAGTCTAATAGACAAATAAAAACACTACTGTACCTCACCAAAGATTATTATTCATATTTTGAAGGTTGTAGTAACTTTATAGAGACCAGACCAACTTACTACAGGCGATATTTTGTCAAAACTACCCTTACTGTACATACAGTAGTCAAATACACAGATAAAAACACTACTGTACCTCACCAAAGATTATTATTCATATTTTGAAGGTTGTAGTAACTTTATAGAGACCAGACCAACTTACTACAGGCGATATTTTGTCAAAACCACCCTTACTGTACATACAGTAGTCTAATACACAGATAAAAACACTACTGTACCTCACCAGAGATTATTACTCATATTTTGAAGGTTGTAGTAACTTCACAGAGACCAGACCAACTTACTACAGGCGATATTTTGTCAAAACCACCCTTACTGTACATACAGTAGTCTAATAGACAAATAAAAACACTACTGTACCTCACCAAAGATTATTATTCATATTTTGAAGGTTGTAGTAACTTTATGGAGACCAGACCAACTTACTACAGGCGATATTTTGTCAAAACCACCCTTACTGTACATACAGTAGTCAAATACACAGATAAAAACACTACTGTACCTCACCAAAGATTATTATTCATATTTTGAAGGTTGTAGTAACTTCATGGAGACCAGACCAACTTACTACAGGCGATATTTTGTCAAAACCACCCTTACTGTACATACAGTAGTCTAATAGACAAATAAAAACACTACTGTACCTCACCAAAGATTTTTATTCATATTTTGAAGGTTGTAGTAACTTCACAGAGACCAGACCAACTTACTACAGGCGATATTTTGTCAAAACCACCCTTACTGTACATACAGTAGTCTAATAGACAAATAAAAACACTACTGTACCTCACCAAAGATTATTATTCATATTTTGAAGGTTGTAGTAACTTCATGGAGACCAGACCAACTTACTACAGGCGATATTTTGTCAAAACCACCCTTACTGTTCATACAGTAGCAGTGCTGCCAACTCTCACGCATTCGGCGTGAGAGTCACGCAATTGACAGTATTCTCACGCTCTCACGCCACACATCCATTTTCTCACGCAGGAAAATCATCCCGTGAATATTTTTTTCCCGTTGTAATAAAGACGGTGTTAAAGATATTTATTGCTTTATAATGATGTTATTCTCTCTATGTGCAACCGATCCAACGCTGGTGAAAGCAATGTAATAGAAAAAGAAACTGACGCATGCGCGCAGAAAAC
The DNA here is from genome assembly GCA_903798195.1 of Danio kyathit. Lineage (NCBI taxonomy): Eukaryota > Metazoa > Chordata > Actinopteri > Cypriniformes > Danionidae > Danio > Danio kyathit. The sequence goes on from LR812527.1 coordinate 64,636,844, forward strand.
ATACCCGCGAGCCTCTCGCACCGCCCCTGCTTGATGCGCTGCTCGCGTTGCCGCTCCCGGTATGAATCCCGGTTGTGAACATGTATGCCGAAAAAAAATAGGCGCTGCTCACGCTTTGTGCAACAGGTGTTGTGACGAGAAACGCACCCCTATTTAGGCTAAGTGCAAATAGCGCACCTCGTTGGAATAAGCTAGTTCAGTGATTCCCGTTTATCACTTTGATCAGCAACAAATAGCTGAGACAGTGGCGTAGTTTGTAAAGCGCCTGGCATGGCATGTGTTGAAGCGATTGATCATGAATCCGGTTCGAATCCAGCACTTTTCAACATATCAGATTTTGCCTACTCTTCATCACGAGGAAGACAAGTAGGAATCATTAATCAGTTGTGTGTATTATGGAAGACTCAGATTCATAGAACTGGATTGGAGAGGTGTTATATGCAAATCATATGCATTATAGGTTTGTAGAAGTTATACATTAAAAATACCCTTATATATAATTTTTAGTACTGCTTCTGTGAACTTGAACAAGTATATTAAAATCCATTCATTTTCACTAGTTTTATTAGTATTTTTTTTTTCAAAGTGGGCTTTAAATGCTTTAAAAATAAGTTAAATCTTTGTAGACTAGAAATATATGTACTGTATATCATTTATTTTAAATATGCGGGCAATACAATATAGATTAATTTCATAAAAACATATTTTATTAATCTTTTTTTAAATTCAACTATAGGGGTGTGGCAGGTAAGGGGCCTACAAGACATTGTGCCCAGGGGCCTCTGAATTCTTAATCTGGGTCTGCCTTTCATAGACTTTCATTGGGATTCTGTCTACATGAAAACCAAAGGCCATAATTGATTAAAACCTAATATGATTATTATCTTGATGGATAAAGCAAAACAATAAGTGAAGCGCATTTTAAAACGCACTAGTTTTACAAATAAATGTAAAAACAAATCTGTAATCTTCTGTAAGGAATGGGTTCACTCTCATTAGTGTCATAATGATGTTATTAAATAATTATCAATTTAAGTTAATAGATGCACATTTCAGAGGGGCTGTGTTTTATGGCAGGGGTAACAGCCTTTAATGTTCAGGTGTCAGCGCCTAGTGAGTTTTGTAAATCGGCTAAATTAAAGTTTAACTAATATGATGATGATCTTAATTTGACTAAGCAGAAAGGAGGGATAAAGTCAGGGAGTTTAGACTTAATAAACCTAATTATTGGCCATAAGTCAGGTCTAAGACAACACACAACAGATAATTCTATAAAACATTTTTTGTGTTCTATACAATCTGTAGAAATTCATTCTAATGAAATTAATATTCATTCATTCATTTTCCTTCAGCTTAGTCTCTATTTCAGAGGTCGCCACAGCGGAATGAACTGCCAACTGTTCCGGCATATGTTTTACGCTTTGGATGCCCTTCCAGCCACAACCCAGTACTGGGAAACACCCATACACACTCATTCACATATACACTACAACCAATTTAGTTAAATTAATTCCCCTACAGCGCATGTGTCACTCGAATCAGTGACCTTCTTGCTGTGAGGCGACAGTGCTAACCACTGAGCCACCATGCTGTTCTGAAATTAATATATTTACGCAAAAGATTTCTTAAATGTTCTTAGCATATCACTTCAGTTGTATCTTTACATAGTTTTTTATTTATTTATTTATAATAGGATAATTGTATAATAGTAATAATGCTCTAATTTAATAAATATCTTAGAAGTATTTATTAAAAGAATATATTTATTATTTGATATATTTATGAATAATCTGGGCGTGGCTTGCTGTGGGGGCGTGGCTTGCGGATATGGGCGGGGCTTAAATTCTCACTCCAAGCTAAAGCCAAAAGTTGGCAGCCGTGCTAATACAGCATTCTGTATCACTCGTTAACACAGAGTTGTAATACTACATAATGTGTAGGGTCTAGCATATCACATATGGTTCAAAAACACTTGAGTACTTACTACAAATTACTATAGCACTTTGTCATATGGGTACACCAAACTATATTCAAATCTATATTCTGAAGGTTTTTAAAGAGCGATATGTTACAAAATTTGCCCAATTTCCCTGCTGAAAAAAACAGCATATGCTGGTAAGGTATGTTTTGATGCTGGTATGCTGGTCTTGCTGGTTTCAGTGCTGGTATTGCTGGTTTCGATGCTGGTGTCGATGCTGGTCTTGCTGGTTTCAATGCTGGTTTTGCTGGTCTTAATGCTGGTCTTGCTGGCCTGAGTGCTGTTCCTGACCAGCATTGAGACCAGCAAGACCAGCATTAAAACCAGTAAGACCAGCATCAAGACCAGCAAAACCAGCATTGAAACCAGCAAGACCAGCATCAAAACATACCTTACCAGCATATGCTGTTTTTTTTCAGCAGGGTTATACAAAAAAAAAATCTGTCTGTTTGCAGTACATTTTCTGAATTATTCATTCATTCATTTTCCTTTCATTCATCAGGGGTCGCCACAGCGGAATGAACCACCAACTTATCCAGTATATGCTTTTTGCAGCGGATGCCCTTTCAGCTGGAACCCAGTACTGGGAAACATCCATACACACTCATTCACACACATACACTACAGCCATTTAAGTTTATTTAATTCCCCTATAGCGCATGTGTTTGGACTGTGGGGGAAACCGGAGCACCTGGAGGAAACCCACGCCAACACGGGGAGAACATGCAAACTCCACACAGAAATGCCAACTGGCCCAGCCGGGACTCGAACCAGCGACCTTCTTGCTGTGAGGTGAACAAACAATTAGTAATACATTTTGTTATGGTATTTATTAATCTTTGTTAATGTTAGTTAATATTACGCAAGGTTAAATAACGTTAGTTCATGTTAACTCACAGTGCATTAACTAATGTTAACAAGCACAACTCTGGATTTTAATAATGCATTAGTTAATGTTGAACTATGATTAATAAATGCTTTACAAGATTATTCTTACTTAGTTAATGTTAGGACATGAACTAATTCTAAAGTCTTACCCTAATACTAACATCTCTGCAATATTGTGCAAGGACTGATTGATAGTAAAAATCTTACCCTGTTCACATGCATTGTCTTGCCTTAATTATAATCTGAATAAATCTACATGTACAAATAAAAAAGGTGTCACAATGTGCCTGTAAAAGTGAAGTGCTGATGGATTATGCAAATGTACATGTAAATAAACGGCAAATGATTTACAAACCTTCCAGTAATCTCTACCTATTAAATGTGAGCAGATTTCACCGGAGTCTCTTTATACAAGATCCAACATGTATGTGGGTCAGACGTGCTCCTGGAAATCCTCATATATCCAGTCATAACATGACTATGACAGTTTCTGCAGGGCAAATCACACGGTTGGATAAACATGCATGTATTAAGAAGGGACGTGATTGTTGCGCATGAATTTATGAAGACAAAAACTGAGCAAATATTTTGTACTCAGAGAAAGACTGATATGAACATTTAATATGCTACATACAGTATTGACATTAAAATAGGTTTTTCTTTATGAAACATTTACTACACTTAAAATACTACAGTAACGTATACTGACAGGCCACTTTATTAGGTACACCTTACTAGTACCGAGTTGGACCCTCTTTTGCCTTCAGAACTGCCTTAATCCTTTGTGGCATAGATTCAACAAGGTACTGGAAATGTTCCTTAGAGATTTTGCTCCATATTGACATGATAGCATCACACAGTTGCTGCAGATTTGTCGGCTGCACATCCATGATGCGAATCTCCTGTTCCACCACATCCCAAAGATGCTCTATTGGATTGAGCTCTGGTGACTGTGGAGGCCATTTGAGTACAGTGAACTCAAAGTCATGTTCAAGAAACCAGTCTGAGATGATTCGCGCTTTATGACATGGTGCGTTAACCTGCTGGAAGTAATCATCATAAGATGGGTACACTGATTTCATAAAGAGATGGACATGGTCAGAAACAATACTCAGGTAGGCTGTGGCGTTGACAATGAGAATGCTCAATTGGTACTAATGGGCGCAAAGTGTGCCAAGAAATATTCCTCACACCATTACACCACCACCACCAGCCTGAACCGTTGATACAAGGCAGGATGGATCCATGCTTTCATGTTGTTGACGCCAAATTCTGGCTCTACCATCCGATTGTCGCAGCAGAATTGGAGACTCATCAGACCAGGCAACGTTTCTCCAATCTTCTATTGTCCAATTTTGGTGAGCCTGTGTGAATTGTAGCCTCAGTTTCCTGTTCTTAGCTGTCAGGAGTGGCACCCGGTGTGGTCTTCTGCTGCTGTAGCCCATCCGCCTCAAGGTTGGATGTGTTGTGTGTTCAGAGATGCTCTTCTGCAGACCTTGGTTGTATCGAGTGGTTATTTGAGTTACTGTTGCCTTTCTATCAGCTGGAACCAGTCTGGCCATTCTCCTCTGACCTCAGGCATCAACAGGGCATTTGCGCCCACAGAACTGCCGCTCACTGGATATTTTCTCTTTTGCAGACCATTCTCTGTAAACCCTAGAGATGGTTGTGCGTGAAAATCCCAGTAGATCAGCAGTTTCTGAAATACTCAGACCAGCCCGTCTGGCACCAACAACCATGCCACATTTAAAGTCACTTAAATTCCCTTTCTTCCACATTCTGATGCTCGGTTTGAACTGCAGCAGATCGTCTTGACCATGTCTACATGCCTAAATGCATTGAGTTGCTGCCATGTGATTGGCTGATTAAAAATTTGCGTTAACGTGCAGTTGGACAGGTGTACCTAATAAAGTGGCCGGTGAGTGTCTAAAATAGGTTTTTATGAAAAATGGTACTTTCGTCCCTGCTCTCCCATATAATACATACAATTTAATATATGGTTTAAAAACACTACTGTATTTATTATAATTTACTATATTATTATTTTTTTCATGCAGGAATACTCTTTAATTTCCATCCAATTAGTAGTCCTCCTTTATGAATTCATAACTGTTTTCAATGTATTTTGCTTTGTGAATCACAACAGAAGCAAACTTGACATTAAAATACAGGAATACAGGAGTTTTATTGTCTTTAAGCAAAACACACACACACACACACACAAATATTAAATAAGTAAACATGTCAGAAGTAACAGTTTTTTCATTTATTAAATGTTATGTAAAACATTCATTTGTGTGTCCTCTGAAAGACATCTTCGCACTGATTATGAATATAATTTTTGGAATAACTGTTTGCACACACAAACACACTCACAACATTAACCTTTTTCTCTGGGTTTGTCGTTTGTTAGTAAAATAAAACTACTTGAATGAGATAATATATAGGGCTTCTGACAATCACAGTCTATTTGCATATACGTGTATAAATATATGGCTTCATTTTGCAGGGGGTCAAGAAAAGCCTTTACTTCTCTGCCCTTTTCATAACCCTTCTGATTGACTAGAAAAATAGTTTTAATTAAAATAAAACATGCAAAAATAAATGGTGACACTTTACAATAATGTCGACTGCCTTAGTTAAACTATAAACGAGCAATACGTCTCAAGAATTTATTAATCTTAGGTAAATGTCAGCTTTCATATTATGAAAATACGGTGGTAAAAATTTTGTGGTCTTGACCTAATTTTGTTTATAAAAAAATTCAAAAGAAAAAAACAATAGTGCTGTGACAAATATTGAAATAATAACAAATATTCAATTAGGGCTGGGCGATACGGCAAAAATGCAATGTCGATTATTTTCCTTATTGAGCGATAACCATATATATATTTCAATACATGTTGTATATGTTTCCAGATGTTTCCAACAATCACTAGTAATTTGTCGGTGGCCGAAAATTCGGTACATCTCTAATATTAACACGCTTTTAGATTCCCATTGTTGCACATTTCTTCTGTTCTGTGTGATTGGCTCTTAGATCAATATAGAGTAAAAAAAAAGTCAAGAGCTTATTATTGTTATTGACATAAATTTATCGCGATTCGATATAATATCGTTTATCGGCCCAGCCCTATATTCATTCATTTTCTTTTCGGCTTAGTCCCTTTATTAATCTGGAGTTGCCACAGCGGAATGAACCGCCAACTTATCCAGCATACGTTTTACGCAGCATATGCCCTTCAAGCCGCAACCCATCACTAGGGAAACATCCACACTCATACACTACGGTCAATTTTAGCATACCCAGTTCACCTGTACCGCATGTCTTTGGACTGTGGGGGAAACCGGAGCACCCGGAATAAACCCACGCCAACACGGGGAGAACATGCAAACTCCACACAGAAATGCCAACTGACCCAGCAGAGGCTCGAATCAGCGACCTTTTTGCTGTGAGGCGAACGTGCTACCCACTGCGCCACCGCATCGCCCCAGCTCAATATTCAATGTTAATTGATGAACTAATGTTAACTAATATCATTTTATTGCAAAGCATTACCAATAAATACAACAAAAACAATTAATAAATATTTTAAATATACTTATGAAAGCACAAATTTCTGAGATACAGTATGAAAATAAAAAACCACTACAACCTACATAATAACAAGAGACTAAATAATAAAGCACATTAAATCACTTTACATAAGGCTTCATTTGTTAACATACATTGTTAAAATACATTAGTTAATATGAACTAAAATACTTTTAAATCCTTTTACTCTCAATTAATGTTGACTGAATGTTGTTTAATTAAAAAAAAAGAATGACAAGAATTGTGTTGTTTCAGCTCATTTTAAATAAGTAGTTTGAATAAGCAGCAAAAATCATTTTTGAGTAATGGATATTATTGTAAAGTGTCACCAGTAAAATAAAGTAAAAGTCTGGCCTAATATTAAATCTAATACTGCAAGTGCACAAGGAACAGTTCACCTAAAACTTATTTAATCATTATCATCATTCACCTGTCACAAACCTGTTTGAGTTTTTTTCTTCTGTTAAACACAGGAGAAGATATTTAGAAAAATACTGTAACCACTGACTTCCATAGTATTTGTTTTTCCTACTATGTAAGTCAATGGTAAAATCTGACATTTTTCAAAATATCTTCCTTTGTGTACAACAGAAGAAAGAAACTCATAAAGGGTTTGCAACCACTCGAGGAAGTGTAAATACTGAGTAAATCTTTATTTTTGGTGTGAACTATCCCTTTAATTATTATAAGGTTACTAAATGTATTGCTCATAGTAATACTAGTTAAAGCAAGTTATTTAGTTTTACTCGATAAATAACAAATGTATTTTAAATGATTGTTTAATATATTAATAAAAAATGAACTAATGGATATTATTGTAAAGTGTCACCAGTAAAATAAAATAAAGTCTGGCCTAATACTAAATCTAATACTGCAAGTGCCAATAATTAAAGGAACAGTTCACCCAAAACTTATTTAATCATCATCATCATCATTCACCTGTCACAAACCTGTTTGAGTTTTTTTCTTCTGTTGAACACATGAGAAGATATTTAGAAAAATGTTGAAAACCTGTAACCATTGACTTCCACAGCATTTGTTTTTCCTACTATGGAACATAGTAGATATTTTGAAAAATACTGTAACCATTGACTTCCATAGTATTTGTTTTTCCTACTATGGAAGTCAAATGGTTGAATCTAACATTTTTCAAAATATCTACTTTTGTGTTCAACAGAAGAAAGAAACTCATAAAGGATCTGCAACCACTCGAGGGAGAGTAAATAACGAAAATTTTTTGAAGATTTTATGAAGATTTTTTGGGTGAACTATCCCTTTAAAACTCATAAGGTTTGTTCATAAGCTAAATCTAATACTGCAAGAGCCAATAATTAAAGGGATAGTTCACCCAAAACTGAAAATTATGCTTTCATTTAATCATCTTTCGCTTGTCACAAACCTGTTTGAGTTTCTTTCTTCTGTTGAACACAGGAGAAGATATTTAGAAAAATGCTGAAAACCTGTAACCATTGACTTCCACAGCATTTGTTTTTCCTACTATGGAACATTTTTCTAAATATCTTCTTTTGTGTTAAATAGAGGAAAGAAACTCAAAGGATTTGCAACCACTCCAGGGAGAGTAAATCATGAGTAAATCTTTATTTTTGGTGTGAACTATCACTTTAATTATTATAAGGTTACTAAATGTATTGCTCATAGTAATACTAGTTAAAGCAAGTTATTTAGTTTTACTCGATAAATAACAAATCTATTGTAAATGATTGTTTAATATATCAATAAAAAATGAACTAATGGATATTATTGTAAAGTGTCACCAGTAAAATAAAATAAAGTCTGGCCTAATACTAAATCTAATACCGCAAGTGCCAATAATTAAAGGAACAGTTCACCCAAAACTTATTTAGTCATCATCATTCACCTGTCACGAACCTGTTTGAGTTTTTTTCTTCTGTTGAACACAGGAGAAGATACTTAGAAAAATGCTTAAAACCTGTAACCATTGACTTCCATAGTATTTGTTTTTCCTACTATGGAAGGCAATGGTTGAACCTAACATTTTTCAAAATATCTTCTTTTGTGTTCAACAGAAGAAAGAAACTCATAAAGGGTTTGCAACCATTCGAAGAAGAGTAAATAACGAGTAAATCTTTATTTTTGGTCTGAGCTATCCCTTTAAAAATCATAAGGTTTGTTCATAAGCTAAATCTAATACTGCAAGAGCCAATAATTAAAGGAATAGTTCACCCAAAACTGAAAATTATGTTTTCATTTAATCATCTTTCGCTTGTCACAAACCTGTTTGAGTTTCTTTCTTCTGTTGAACAGAGGAGAAGATATTTAGAAAAATGCTGAAAACCTGTAACCATTGACTTCCACAGCATTTGTTTATCCTACTATGGAACATTTTTCTAAATATCTTCTTCTGTGTTCAACAGGGGAAAGAAACTCATAAAGGATTTGTAACCACTCCAGGGACAGTAAATCTTTATTTTTGTGTGAACTATCACTTTAAAAATCACAAAATTTGTATTCACACTAAATCTAATACTGCAAGTGCCAATAATTAAAGGGGTAGTTCACCCAAAACGCATTTAATCATCATTTACTTGTCACAAACCTGTTGAGTTTTTTCACTTATTTAACACAGACAAAGATATTTAGAAAAATGCTGAAAACCTGTAACCACTGACTTCCACAGCATTTGTTTTTCCTACTATGGATCATTTTTCTAAATATCTTCTTTTGTGTTCAACAGAAGAAAGAAACTCATTAAGGATTTGCCACTTGAGGGAGAGTAAATAATAAACAAATCTTCATTTTAGGTTGAACTATCCCTTTAAAAGGTTTGTTTTCACACCGAAGATGTTTGCAGCGACTTTCCCTGCAAACTCCCAGAAATAGTGTCCGATTCCAGCAGCTCGACGACACTGTACGGCGAACAGTCCTCTAACCCGAGCTTCCCACAAACCCATCCACAAAACCCCTTCTCCAAATCCCTGACTGACATCCACCATTCACTGAAGGCCCAGGAAACCTGAACCACGGCCGAATATAAACCCAGCGACACCGACAGCGCCACGATCAGCACCGGATAGAAGATGATCAGAAAAGGACACACTGTGATTTTATGGCAGAACGTCCGCTCTTCATTGTACACTAGGAATATGTTATACCAGGTGAGAGTACCGTAGTAAAACGAGGTAATGAAGGACAGGACGAAGACAACCGGAGCGCAGGAAAGGCTCCACAGGACGATGTGTGGCCCCTGAGAAAGACCGAATCCACAGGAGCGACTGGAACCCTCGCCAGAGTCACATTCGGCGTCCAGACGCTCTTTAGATCTCGCCATCTCGCGCAGCTCTTTCTCTGTGAGCGTGACGTGGATGTCCACCATCTGACCCTTTTTTTTCCCACGTGTGATGGTTCCTGTGAGCGTCACATAGCGGCTGTCTGGAGGCACAGACCAACCTAAGAAGGACAAGACATTTCATACAACAATCCATACTTTATTCTTCACGGTTCACAGTTCTTTATCAAGATATACTGAACTATTAGGGCCCAATCATAATTTTCAATCTTAAAGGGCACCTATGGTGAAAATCAGGCACATGCACACATAGGGCTCAACCTGTGCAGTGTACAAGCCCTTTTGAGTGTGGAATATAAAGTGCCCTTCCAAAATGAAAGTAAGTGCCCCACCCTCCCCCTGCTCTTTATTCCGTGATCGCCTTCAAACAGTGACTGTCAACCCCCCCCAACTTTTTCGTGAAAACAGTGACTGTCAACCCCCCCATCCCCCCCCCCCAACTTTTTCGTGAAAACAGTGACTGTCAACCCCCCTAACTTTTTCATGAAAACAGTGACTGTCAACCCCCCCCCCCCCCCCCCAACTTTTTCGTGAAAACAGTGACTGTCAACCCCCCCCAACTTTTTCGTGAAAACAGTGACTGTCATCCCCCCCCAACAATTCTGCACATGCCCTTTTGAACGCCTCTGCACGGTCTGGGCCTGGTGAAAATCATCTTTTGTAAGCTGTTTGGACAGAACTGTGTGCAGGTACACTGTAGTGTGTCTACTGTCATATTGGGGTGATATGAAGACAATAAGCCTCTTTTTTTTCCCTGACGTTAAAATAGGATCCAAAACCCTCCCATTTTGAGGTCCAGGTTTATTTTGTACATTAGCATAACATATATTCATACAGCAGTGGATATTAACATGTATCCTGTCACATTTGCCATGCAAAGAGTGCAGAGCAACACGTGTGTGTGTGTGTGTGTGTGTGTGTGTGCGCAAACTTTGTGACAACATTATGTGTTACTAATCATTTTAGAAAGGCTTGAATTGAATATCTTATATTTAAACTTACAAAATTAAAAATTCAGTTTTCTTGTAAAGATATTTTTTGATATACAATAATAATAACAAAACTTTGGAGCAAAACTTGTTTATTAATATAATGATAATATATGGGAAGTACCATGTACACAAACAAAAATGGTCCAATGATAAGCCTAATATTTATTTATAAAATTAATCTTAAGCATTATATCGAAACCCTAAAGGACACAAAAAAATAAAATAAAGTATAAGGATGTATGCAATTTTGCATTTTAAAAAATGTTTTGTAATTTATATATCCCCTGTAATTATATTTATTTATTCATTCATTCATTCATTCATTTTCTTTTCAGCTTAGTCCCTTTATTAATCAGGGGTCGCCACAGCGGAATGAACCGCCAACTTATCCAGCACATGTTTTACGCAGCGGATGCCAATCCAGCAACCCATCTTTGGGAAACATCCACACACACTCATTCACACACATACATTACAGACAATTTAGCCTACCCAATTAACCTGTACCGCATGTCTTTGGACTGTGGGGGAAATCGGAGCACCCGGAGGAAATTCACGCGAACGCAGGGAGAACATGCAAACTCCACACAGAATTTTGCACTGTCTGGAGCCAGCACCTAAGCTTTTCACTCATCATAGCACACGTGCTGCTGATGATGTGACAATAAAAGTGATTTGATTTTTTTTTTTATTTGAAACGCCAACTGACCCAGCCGAGGCTCGAACCAGCAACCTTCTTGCTGTGAGGCGACAACACTACATACTGCGCCACTGCGTCGCCCTTATTTATTTATATATTTATTATTATTTGAATTTTTTTTTTACTTTCTACCGATTTGTTCCCTTTGATGGGGGAAAATGTACTCATTGTATTCCTCATTTTTTGTATGCTATTGTACTTGTTTTTGAAATAAAAAAAGGAAGGCTTGAATCAACTACACAACAAATACATCAAATAAGCATTGGGAAAGTTCTTACTGTAGTATTTCTAATAAATGGTAGATCAGCTTCCTTCGTATCGGTCACTGTGCTGTGACGCAGCAGGAAAAGGAGACACACATCCAGTGTTGCAAACTATTTTCAATGAAAAGGCACTAAGATCTGCATATTAATGACGTCATCACGTCCAACCGTTTCTGTTTGTTTAACAGCCTATGGTAAACCAAGGGGTTTTATTGAAATTATATACTTATACCATCTCTGTAAATGTATTTGTTTTATTTAAGGTCATTTATCATTTATAATGTTCTTTAGAGCTGTAATGCACTCCAGAATCTGACAGATTGATTAGCTGTAGGCTCTAGAACAGTCATCTGAAGCGTTGTCATACAGTGTTCTGCCTGGATTTCATCAATAGCCCTGCATTTACTAACACTATCACTGAAGTGTTTTGAAGTAATTCACACTTTCCTCCTGTTGAAAAACATCATAAGAACAATGCTTAGTGGCTCAATGTATTACAACCGTGTTTTTAAAAGTCTAAACACTTTATTGATATAGTGTACAACCAAACACATGTGGTCAGAACACAAACGAGTCGCAGGTGATGAAGTATTAAGCGTTTCTCCCAAAGAAAAGCCTGTCTAAGCAGAATGCCAGCATGTGTCTGTATCTCCGCTCGTGTTCCGCCTCTTTGCCCTTGTTTGGTATCCCCCGGTTGGTGCGATGCATAGATATATACACTAGATATCGCATAGGGACCCTGAGCATGCGTCAATAGCGCCGCCACATTGGTACAGTGCTTTTAGGACAAACGTCATTCAACCGCACTAGTCAAGACAGTGTGCCAATGGGAAGATGCTGGACTTTAGCGCTGTGTTTGCGCTGTAGTAACGAGCAAACAAAGAAAACAAAGCACAAAGGCAGAACATTTCATAGGTAAGATTTTGTTTTTTATGTCTTTTGTATGTTATGAACTTTTGTGCTTAAAAAGTAATGTTATTGATGATAATACAGTCTCTTACTGCAGTCACCATAAGGCAAAGTACCATCAACTCGCACTAAATTCTAGACTTATGCTAGTTTTGTTGAATAAAATAAGCAAAAAATGTTATAAAATATGACAAGAAGATGCTGCCGTGCTAGAAACTTGTATTATTGTCAGCTAAGTGAACGAGTCGTTCATAACGGAGATTCATTCACAAACGAATTGCTCCCTCCGTCAGAATGAGAAGTGAAAGCAGGAGAGGGGGTGTGTTTCAGGACATGGATTAGATCAAATTAAACAGGGAAGGAGGGTAATGCATTTCCATGCACACAAACACACGCTCTTTGTCAGGAATGCCGGTGCGGTCACATCCATCAATGTAGAAAAGTGATGTAAAAATATAATATTTCGTAATTGAAAAAAATATTTGCATACTGACCAGCGGGGAAAACTCCCGATCATAGATATATGTGTATGTGTGTATTTCTCTGGCTTTGGATGGCCACAGTCCTCCACTTCACCTTGGTCCCGCATTCATTTAAAAGGAGCGCTACCCTGTACTAAAATGGCGGCTCTATTGACGCATTCGTTCTAATAGACAATAGCAGGGTAGGCGACATCTAGTGTATATATCTATGGGTGCGATGACGTGCGAACAATATGGTGACGGTTGGGCACGCCTACTGGTAGCTTCATTTGGGTTCTTCATAAACCTATGGGTGACGTCACGGATACTACGTCCATATCTTTTACAGTCTATGGTATGGACACATGAGAGTCTATAGAAATCTCCAGTAAAACCAAAAAAGTTGCTAGATTTGTCGCTAGTCGCTTTTTTGAAAATTTGTCGCTAAATATAGCGACAAAGCCGATAAGTTGGCAGCACTGCATGCATCAGAGCAATCTCTATGGCTCTGACACGTAAGTTGGACTGGTGGGTGGGGAGAACCAGCTCATTTGCATTAAAGGCACAGGCAACAAAAACAGCCACAGTGTCCTAAGAGCTCAAAATTCCCATATTGAGAAAGGTATAATAAAGAATCTGATGGGTGTTTGGAGCTGAAACTTTACAGACACATTCTGGAGACACAAAAGAAAATCTTAAATCTTGAAAAAGGGGTAAAATAGGTGCTCCTTAATACATTCATAACGGCATTCGTGTTTTACGGTCATGCTTTAAAAAAAAAAACCCTGCCTTCCCCACTAAATTTGGCCATCTATAAAGCCTAATATTAACTCCCACATATAGTACTCCCATATAGTACTCCCATAACATACTTTCTCATCTGTCACTTGCTGACACTCGAATACCCTGTCAGAAAAGTCTAGTGCAGTGTTTCTCAACTGGTGGGTCGCGACCCAAGAGTGGGTCGCGGGAACATTTTCAGTGGGTCGCGGAGTGCGTGGTCAAAAAAACAACAAAAGTTTAATTTTTGACTTATTTTGCTTATACCGGACTTTTATTTTGAAATGCGCGCGCAACAACCATACCGACTACTTTCTCGATAAACATGATGATGATCCGTGGATAAGCAATCCCTTTGGAATCGACGTGGAAAGCGTCACGTTGCCGAGCAACAAAGAGAATCAGCTGGTGGAGCTGTCATGTGATAAGTCGATGAAAAATATATTCAGTGAAGTAAGCCTCTCCCAGTTTTGGTGCCGCGAAGTGCTTTCTGAGTATTCGCCCCTTGCCATTCGTGCGATCAAATCCATCCTACCATTCAGCACTACCTATTTGTGTGAAAGTGGCTTCTCTTCCTTGGTGCAGCTTAAGTCAAAGCAAAGGAACAGGTTGGACATAGAGCACGATCTTCGGGTCTACCATCACCCCAGACTTTAAAACTCTTATCAGGAGTAAAGCACATCCTCAGTTATCTCATTAGCTTCCCAAATTACTGTTAAGTGAAACAGATGTTTATAATTGCTGTCATATTAGATGTAAAAATGGTTATGATTGTTTTAATCATTTTACTGTAATTTGCTGATTTGTTCTGTTCAACAGGATCAGTGTTAATGTTTTATTAACAGTTCAGTTTAGTTCATGGTAACTGAACCTTTTCTTACCCTTACTTTGTAATATTTCTATAATTTGATACATTTTGTTAAATGACAGCAATAAAATATTGTTTATTTGTAAATATTGGTGACTTGTGATTTATCTGTCACTATTTGTGTATGTTAACAAATAAATACAAATTAATTATAATTCCTAAAATTATATTATAGTTCCTAAAAGTTTGGGTCGCGGCTTGATGACCATGTAAAAATGTGGGTCCCATGGCCAAACCAGTTGAGAACCACTGGTCTAGTGGCTAGGAATGAGCTTTTTACAGCATCTGCTATAATGTTAATGTTGTTTTCGTGTGTTTACATAGATGAATATGGCCACGGTGTAAATGCACAGTACAGCTGCGATCTTATTGCCACATTATATCATTATGATAACATGATATTATTGCCTTTAGTGATTTCCTGAAGATGAATATAAAAAAATAACACATCTGGAATAACTACAGCAGTCGCCATGGTCTGATCTCATATGAAGAACTCGCGACGACATATGACGTGTGTTTGTGCCTGTTGTAGTGCTGTCCCATTTCCTATGGGTACATTTGAAGCCCTTCCCCTTTACACTTTGTTTCAAGGGCTAAGGGAAATGTCTAGGGGGAAAAACAGAAATGGGATTGGGACTAAATATTGGCATATGTCTAATCTGCAGTAAATACTTAGGAAACCCTTCACCTTCAGTGGTGGTGTTGTTCAGAAACGTTCCCTCCTCAGAGCTCCTCTCTCCTCCATCAGCGTCTCCTTCCCCAGCGGACCTCTCTGGATCACAGCGGTACACAATGATGGATTCAGGACGCTGTTCCCGCTTCCTCCTCTTCCTCCGAGTGCTGGTGTTTCCTTCATCCACCGCTCCTTCAGAGACCTCAGATCTGACCGAGTCCGGCTCCTGCTCCATCATCCAGATCCAGATCCACTCTCTCACAGGATTTAGGAGGAGCTACGATCTTAGGAGAGATAATATGAGGCTATTTACTCCATCCAGACTTGACAAACCTGTGAGAAAGCGAGAGGAATGTGATGCACAGATTATATTTTGCATGCATTTATTTATTTAGGACATGAGGAGATTATTTAAGAGCGTCTAAATGGCAAGTTTGAAATTTGTCATGTTTTTTTTTTATGTTTTAAATATATTCATAGCAGGTTTATATTGTGGCAGCATGCACCTCTAGATGTTTACAGCATGTATTAAAATGTTTTATTTATTGCTTTTAATGAATAATACCATGGTCCAATATTGTTAATGCTTTCCATTTATTAGATGCAATACAAAAACAGATTTGACCTCAAGTACTAAAATGACTAAAACTGAAATAAATATGAATTAAAGCTAGCACAAAGTATGAAAACAAAACTAATAGAAATTTAAAAAAACACATACTTAAAAATAAAACCTGAAAATGTTCAAAAGTTAATTATATATAATTATTTTAAATAAAATAACTAATAAATGAAAAAATAAACCCTAAACTTAACACTGAAAACAAAAGAAATATTAAATAACATTACATATGTTACAGTATTTTTGATATTGTTACAATATTTTTTATATTTTAAATGCAATACAGATAATATAAATGTTGCTTTGCTAAAATATCAAAATGCTTAAGCAAATAAACATAAATCAAAGCTAACAAGAATAAAAAAAAAACTGATAAAAATGACAGACGTATAGTTAAAAATATATAAAAAGAAAAGCTATTTATATAGAATAATTTTAAATAAAAAAAACTAATAAATGACAAAAAAACTAAACTAAATCTTAAACTAAAATAAAAAACCGAAAACTATGAAAACTGAATAACAACTTTAGCATGTCTCAATAATGTTTTTCATTTACTAAATGCAGAAAATATATAAAAATAAACTGAAAAACAGCACAATAAAATGACTCAAACTAAAATGAAAAGAAAAACTAACAACAAAAGCATTAAATATAAAGCATAAATGTCAGATTTAAATAAAATTAAAGCCAAACAGAAAATGAAATGTATATTTAAAAAAAGAAAAGCACAATAAAATGACTCAAACTAAAATTAAAACTTTTAACAACAAAAACTGATTAAATATTAATTAAAGCTATGACATCTCAGATATAAATAAAATTCATTAAAGCTAAACAGAAAAATAAATAAATATATATATATACACATACATACAGAAAAAGCACATTAAAATGACAAATTAAAACGAAAAGGGAAACTAATAACAACTAAACCGTTTCAAAATGTTAAAACTTTAAAAAAGCAAATAAAGCTAGCCTTTGTCTAGCAAACAACACCTTTTCGTCTGCTCATTCAGCTCTAGTACTAAAATATCTTAAATTGAAATAAAAATAAAAGTAAAAAAAAAAAAAAAAATTATATATATATATATATATATATATATATATATATATATATATATATATACATTAAACCAGATCCATTAAAGCTAAACAGAAATATATATATACAGTTGAAGTCAGAATGTCATCACTTTACTGTG
This sequence comes from Danio kyathit, assembly GCA_903798195.1. NCBI lineage: Eukaryota > Metazoa > Chordata > Actinopteri > Cypriniformes > Danionidae > Danio > Danio kyathit. Next base: position 64,654,109 of record LR812527.1, read on the forward strand.
AATTAACAAACAGGACACATTGAAAGTCTGTTCAAGTCCATCCACCAATCTAAGTCTATACAAAATTTAGCATTTTAAGCAACAGCAGACCTGAAACTGAAAAAAGCTAAATAAAATGACTCAAACTCAGGGGTGGATTTGTCCAATAAGCAAGATAAGCGGCTGCTTAGGGCCGCAGGAAATCTGAGGGCCCCCAAATAAACCCTTAGAAGTATAAATTATACCTATAAATTATATATAACACCTTTTTTTAAATCACATTTTGTATAATGAGTGTCTATAAAAAAATAATAAAAAAAAGATTATGTTTATTACATCTGCTCAAACGCATCCCCCACCCTCAATCACGGAGAAGTCCAGCAGTCAAATTAGGTAAAGATTTAGTTTGAAAAACAAAAGTTAATATATAATCTTTAGTTGTCAATTCATTTTAAGAAAACAAATTTAAAAAGTTTTGCATGATGCTTTACATGATGTTATTATTATTTTGCATTAAGACAAAATTTAGAAAAGGAGTGATTGGGTGATAGAAAACAAAAAAAAAAACAGCAAAATAAATCAATTAAAAATAAATTAAAGTACAAAAGGAGCATTTTAGAACTTTTGGGCCCCATGGCTGGATTTGCTTAGGGCCCCCAAATCACTAACTCAGCCCCTGCTCAAACTAAAATAAAAAGAAATACTAAAAACAACAGAACCTGATTAAATATAGCCTAAATTAAAGCTAGAACATCTCAGATGTCACCAAATGCATCAGTTTGTCTCCAAATGCAATAAAACTAAACAGAAATCAAATGTATACATAAAAAACTGAAAAAAGAACAATAAAATGACTTAAACTAAAATCAAAAGGAAAACTAATAACAACAAAAACTGATTCAAGATGCTTATAATTACTTTGAATTGCAAATAAAACTAAATAAAACTAGCTTTTGTGTAGCAAACAACACCCTTCCGTCAGCTCATTCAGCTCTATTGTCAGAGAAACAAAGAGACACAGCAGACACATAAACAGTACAACCAATGAGAAGATTGTGTTTAACTAAAACACCACGTGTAACCCAAAACCCTCCATTTTAAAGTCATTTAAGAGCAGTTTGTGTGAAATAAATCAGTGTACTGTAAGCGCCAGGCGGAGGCTGTTTTCCTCTCAGCTGATCCGCTCTGGCTTTAATCACAGATCTCACAGCGTTAAACGTCTTATTCACAAACACCAGAAGCTTGAGCTTAATTCCTAGCAAATACAGTCTTACTTACCAGATGCACAAACATGGAAGAAAAAGCTGTGAAACTCCTGCGATGAAAATGTTCCGCTGGTTTAATGTCAACAGCAGCCGCCATGCAGATGCGCCTGGGCCACAATGAACACAAGCCCCGCCCATTAAATCTGGAAGGCCAGTCCCGTCCAATCAGATGTCGGTGTAATCGAAGTCCCTCCTCCTTTTATTTAAAACCATTACTACAGTATAAATCTATTTGACAGCAGTACAATCAATAACTGTAACTCTTTACACTATTATAGTGAAATACTACGTCTGGTAACACTTTAGATTAAGTAACTATTCACACTACTGGCTTATTACCTGTCTGTTAATACTATAACGTGTTTCTTAGTACTTATAAGTATGATTCTTCATCCCTAAACCAACGATTATTCATCTCTAAAATCCAACTACTGGCTTACTAAATATTAATAAGCAGCTAATTAGTAGTTATTGAGCTAATAGCGTGAATTGTAGGCTATATTAAAATAAAAGCATGACCCTACTTTTTTATATTATCATCATCATCATCATCATCATCATCCATATTTTATTCGTTTTTGGATGTTTTGGATTATAGTTAATAAAAATATGCACATTAAATGTCATGATTGAAGAACATTGAACTTTGATTAAACTGTGTAGTTTTATTCGAGATAGGCTATTTATTTACATACATAATTTGGCTGATTATAGCCAACGAACTTTTATTCTACAATGAAATGCAAAAATACTTAAAATTAATAATAATAAATTAAATAATAAATAAAAGATGACGTAACCTAAAATGTCGTCATCATGCAGAAACTCGCGCATTAACGGCTGCTTTAACGGACACGCTTGAGCTCCGTGTTAAAATGGGCTAAAAACGCACGATATTCCCCTTTTTATTATCATATTTCCGGTGGATAACGTCTTAAAACCGGAAAATAGACCTATTTAGGACATTCGTGTGTTGTTTTCACGGCTTCTGTGTGTTTCATTAAGTTTTCAAAATGGAGGAGCAGGCCGTAAATCAACTGGACAACATGTTGCTTCAGTTTGGTGATTAAATCGTTTGTTTTTATACATTTTTCACATACTTTTACGTTTAACTTGATATATATTTAATGTATACTGTTATACATAAACAGGTATAGAGACTCGGGAGCTTGCTCAGAGGAAAGATGACCTTAAACAACAAATACAAAGTAAGTTTTTAAGCATATCTCCTCACCTTATCGACAATAAAGGAATTTCCAACATGTATAAAAACAAAGCATTAGTTTGTCATTAGCATTTTCTTTTCTGTTGTGTTTTAGTTTGTGAATCCAACATTCAGGAGATGAAGGATTATATTAGCAAAACTCATAAGTCCATCAGCAAACTTGATGAGGACATCCAGCAAAAGCAAACCACAGTGAAGTTTATCAAAGAAAACACCAAAAAGTATGGCGAAAGTATATATATATATATTTATTTATTTTCAAATGGCAAATTGAGCATACTGTCACATAATGTGAATTAGGAGTGCTTAATCAGTGAAATATTGCTATATGAATAGGGCTACATTTACTAAAAACAGGGAAAAGTTCAAAACTATATGATTGGAGTGATTTTATAGGGGTTTATATTTTATTATAGACACATTACAAACATGTATAGATACAATAGAGCAAAGCAACAAATGAAATAAACAGTGATTAATGGCTGGAGAGTCTAACAGTATAATCAAATGTAAAATAACACTGTATAGTCTTCATCCTATACATAAAAATAATAATTGTGTTTTAAAGTTACAAAGATTATATTTCTTTGTGCCTGAATGCTTTAAACTAGCTTCAAATGCTTAGTTATAGGGCTTAAAAACTCTGGTTAAAATTATGGTTAAACTTTGTAATGACTCCATACATCAGATGTGTTTAAACTGCTCGGTCAACAATAATCCAGACTCAACATTGTACATCTCTCAATTGTGACCATTGCAATGTCGAATCTGAAATGATATATATTGTGCAGCCCTAATGTAAATACAAATATTGTGATATCAGTCTACAGCGAACACAACATCTGCTGCTTCAGTATGAAAAGACACTGGAAGCAGAACTGGAGAAGAGACAGGACAACTATAACCATGACATGTAGGTCCAGCTTTTAAGTCTGCATGAGGAAACTGTAGTTCTTGGATATGCTTAAAGGGATAGTTCATGCAAAAAATAAATAAATTCAGTCATCATTTACTCACCCTTCATTTGTTCAAAACCTGTTTGAGTTTCTTCTGTTGAACACAAAAGAAGATATTTAGAAAAATGCTAATTAACTGCACCCATTGACATCAATGCTATTTTTTTCCTACAATGGAAGTCAAAATAACTTTTGTGTTCAACAGAAGAAAGAAACTCAGAAAGACTTAATAGTTAAAATATATTTTTACTGATTTTTGCTGCTTGTTCAAACTACTTATTTAAATTGAGCTGAATCAACACAAATCTGGAGGTTTTTGTGGAACATTCATTCATTCATTCATTTTCTTTTCGGCTTAGTCCCTTTATTAATCTGGGGTCGCCACAGTGGAATGAACCACCAACCTATCCAGCATATGTTTTACGCAGCGGATGCCTTTCCAGCTGCAACCCATCACTGGGAAACATCCATACACACTCACTCACACACATGCACATGCACAATACAGTCAATTTTAGCATACCCAATTCACCTGTATCACATGTCTTTGGACTTGTGGGGGAAACCGGAGCACCCGGAGGAAACCCACGCCAACACGGGGAGAACATGCAAACTCCACACAGAAATGCCAACTGACCCAGACGAGGCTCGAACCTGCGACCTTCTTGCTGTTAAGTGACAGTGCTACCCACTGCACCACTGCGTCACCTTTTGTGGAACAACTTAATAGTTTTATGTTTAATCTACCTAATTTAGCGAAAAAAATTAAGTTAACTTATAGGTGCTTTCACACTTGGTTCAATTGCTCCCCCCTCCTTGCCACCTTCTCGACTGGTTTGCGTTCACATCGTTTTTTTTTCTTCTGAACTCCGGTACACTTGCGTAATCGTGTGTACAGCTGTTGCTAGGTGACGGCCATGAAAGCCAAGGCGCCAAAATGGAAAGACATATGCACATCACGATCTTTCTGCTTTTACTGAATCTGTTGGTTTTGGTAACATACACAGAGCGACTTGCATCTATCTGCTGCAAAGATATTAAAAACGTTCAGAACATCACACAATGTCTGCAGAAGTTGGTTTTGGGAGGAGACAAGAAGACATTATCACTATGTTTGCACTGGCTCAGTCCCGCTTACCTCCAAGGTAACATTAGGTTATAATGTTACACAGGCATACACACATGAGTGAACGATATGAAAACTAAAGTTTGTCGTACCGTTGGCGGTTCACTTTTGTTATTTGGTACGATTGCATTCATATCAGAAGTGTACCTACTAGAGTTTGCACAAACTGTACCCCAGACCACCTCTTTCAGGTGGACTCGGGTACAGTTCATGGGTGCACACCCGAGTTCAGAAGACATTGTTCACACTAGCTAAACGTACCGAACTCTGACGTCAAATGAACCCAGGTGCGGACCAAAAGTGCTAGTGTGAAAGCACCCTTAATCAGTTTGTGTGGTCGGACAACATGAAGAAATTGCATGAAAACCAGCATCTTTTACAGTGTATTAGATAAATTATTCATTTTTGTGTGAATTATCCTTTTTAAATGCTTGTTTTATTTATTATTTTTTAGGAAAATGTTTCAGGAGAGGATGGAGAGCTACAGGAATGTATTTCTGCAGCATAAGGATCGATACTGTCAGAACTCGCTGGCTCAAAATCTGCTGAAGGTTCAAGCAGAGAACGAGGAAATCGAGAGCAGAATCAGAGCAATAGAAGAACAAATAATGGAGAAAGAGACAGAACTGACAGCAGCATTGGGTAATTCATCCAAACTTTCCAAATCCTTTAAAGGGATAGTTCACCTAAAAATGAAAACATACTCATTATTTACTCATACCCAAGTGGTTTTAAAGATTTATGAGTTTCTTTCTTCTGTTGAACAAAATATATTTTGAATGCTGAAAACGTGTAACCATTGACTTTCATAGTAGGAAAAATAAACACTATGGAAGTTAGTGGTTACAGGTTTCTTCAAAATATTTTCTTTTGTGTTCAACAGAAGAAAGAATCTCATAAGGTTTTGACAGAATTTTAAATTTTAGGTGAACTATCCCTTTAATATGTACTCTTAAAGGGATAGTTCACCTAAAATTTTAAACTCTGTCATCATTTACGCACACTTTACTTGTTTCAAAGCTTTATGAGTTTTTTAAACCTGTCTGAGTTTCTTTCACCTGCTGAACAAAAAAGCAGATATTATGTAGATAGCAGGAAACCGGTTTTTCCTACTTTGGACGTCAATAGCTACCAGCTTTCTTCAAAATAGTTTCTTTTGTTTAACATAAAAAGAAACTCATAAAGGTTTGGGACCACTTGAGGGAAAGTAAATAGTGATTAAATTAAATATTTTAAGGGGCTCTAAATTTGATGAATATATTTTAATTTAATGAATAAAATACATTCATTCATTCATTTTCTTTTCGGCTTAGTCCCTTTATTAATCTGGGGTCGCCACAGCGAAATGAACCACCAACTTATCCAGCATATGTTTTACGCAGCGGATGCCCTTCCAGCTGCAACGAATAAAATACATTGATATATAAATGTTATTATTTTTTAAAATGTTCATTTATTCATTCATTCATTTTCCTTCGGCTTAGTCTCTGATTTATCAGAGGTTGCCACTGAGGAATGAACTGCCAACTATTCCAGCATATGTTTTACGCAGCAGATGCCCTTCCAGCCGCAACTCAGTACTGGGTACTCAGTACCCATACAATCTCACATTCACTCACACTCATACACTATGGATAATTTATCATGTTCATCCAGTTCACCTATAGCGCATGTGTTTGGACTGTGAGGGAAACCGGAGCACCCGGAGGAAACCCACGCCAACACGGGGAGAACATGCAAACTCCACACAGAAACGCCAACTGGTCCAGCCAGGAGTTGAACCAGTGACCTTCTTGCTGTGAGGCCACAGTGCTAACCACTGAGCTACTTTTCTTTATAAAATGTTATTATATAAAGTTTTATAATGAAACAAGATATTCTGAAGAATGTTGATAAAAAGCAGCTATTGACATCTATAGTACAGTAGGAACACAAAAATACAATGCAAGTCAGTGGCTGTTTCCATAATTCGTCAGAAAATCTTTCTTTGTACTCAACAGAAGAAACCTAAACAGCTAAAAAATTGCCAGAATTTAAATTTTTGAGTGAACTATCCCTTTAAAAATGAGAAAATCATTCAACCACAGATGAATGTACACAAATAATGTTTGAGTGAACTAGTCCTTTGACACAAATCATCTTCTTCTTTTGTGATAGGTAAGGATGAGCCGGTCCCTGAAGAAGCTGACAGGTACATTAACTTGTTTTTTTTTTTAATCAGTTGTTAGTTTCATTCGTGTAATTAACATAATTTCTAAAGTAGCTATGAAAACAGAAAGTGCCAAGAAAATGATGAAATGGACCCTCAGCAAGACGCAGTAATGCAGGTACTTCTGCTGGTGTACAGTAGACTGAGATTGTTTGCTTATCTTGAAAAATGAGGGAAAATGATTGTAAATTTTGTTACTGCTAGAAACCTGAGGAATGTGCAGATGAACACATGGAGGATGAAGATCAGTCTGTGGAGATTAGGGACAAAACAACAGAAAGTGAATCTCAAATGGACACAATTAGCCATGGCTTGTGGACAAAGAGAGAAACTGAAGAAGGTAAACAGCAGAATATATGAATATACTGGGATTATTGCTAAATAAACCCCAATAAATGCTGACCAGAAAAGACAGGCCAGTCACAATCAAGTGTTTTTTTCTTTATAGATGACATGCAAGAAGACGATCAAACATCAGAGGAAGTGAATAAACTGGTACAGTTAAAGTACATTACAATTTAATGTTTTTGAAGTCTCGTTTGTCTACAAAAGTAGGGCTGCGCTATATATAATTTCAACATCGATATCGCAATGTGCGCATCTGCAATAGTCACATTGCAGGATCTGCAATATTGAAAGATTATAGGTGACCAGAAGCCACAGTTGATTGTGTTTGTGTTTTTAAGGCATGTGACTGTGTTTAAAGCATTCATCCTCAAGAAATTATGTTTTTAACTTTAAGAAAGATAAATTGTATTTAAGTATATATACACACAATGAAAACTAGTTATTTTACATTTGATTACTCAATTTGTGTACCTGAATACTGCTAGACTCCAAAAAACAAACAAACCCAAAAAACATCTGTTGTTTCTTTTCATATATATCTTTCTATTAATTTCATCTAGTAAAATTATATTGCAATATGTATTACATAAAAAAAAATATCACAATAAAGATCATGTTCCCTGATGAAAATTTGTATAGTTCACACCATAAATAAATCCAAAACTTAATTTCTGATAATTTATTCATTCATTTTGTTTTGGCTTAGTCCCTGATTATCAGGGGTCGCCACAGCAGAATGAACCGCCAACTATTCTGGCATATGTTTTTTATGCAGCGGATGACCTTTCAGCCACAACCCAGTACTGGGAAACACCCATACACCCTCACACACACACGTTTGTTTTTGTGAATTGTGGGTACATTACATAGGTTTCCGTTGTTTTTATACTGTACAAACTATTTCGTATTGGCATAACCCCCTCTACCCCTAAACCCAACCCTCACAGGAAATTGTGCGCAGTTTTACTTTCTGAAAAAACTCATTCTGTGTGATTTATAAGCTTTTGGAGAAATGAGGACGTCAGCAATCTCCTCATATTTCACCACCTTCTTATAATACCTGTGTCATTATACAGATGTGTGTCCTGATATGTCACAAAAACATGTACACACACTCATACACTACGGCCAATTTAGTTCATCCAATTCACTTATAGCGAATGTGTTTGGACTGGGGGAAACCGGAGCACCCGGTGGAAACCCAGACCAACACAGGGAGAACTCTACACAGAAATGCCAACTCACCCAGCCAGGACTTGAACCAGTGACCTTCTTGCTGTGAGGCCACATCGCGAACCACTGAGTCACCATGCCACAATTTCTGATTAGTAATATGTATTGCTAAGAGCTTAATTTGAGCAACTTTAAAGGCGATTTACTTATTATTTATTTTTTTTAACTCTCAGATTGCAGACTTTCAAATAGTTGTAGATAAAAATTTGTTCTATAGCAGTATAGCAGTGTATTCCGATAAACAATCCCAATATCAGTGGAAAGCTTAATTTAGATTTTAGATGATGTACAAATCTCTTTTTCAAAATGTTTCATGGTACAGGGTATACATGTGTGTGTGTGTGTGTGTGTGTGTGTGTGTGTGTGTGTGTGTGTGTGTGTGTGTGTGTGTGTGGGTGGTGTGTGTGTATATTATTACAATTTGAAATAACTATTCCTATAGAATAAGAGACTTTTTTTCAAAAATATTTAGAAAATCATGACATTTATACTGCTTCTATCTTGTTTGGCTGAATGCAGGAGGGAAATCTGAATGTTTCATGTACTGCTGAGCTCATGGTGGAAACAGAGGAAAAGGAGGATGATCATTTGGACACGAGCACAGCAGACGTTCATGAGGACTTAGAAAGTGATGGTGTCGTCTGTCCTCCTCCTTCACCTGCTAGAATACAAGCCACACCAACCACACCAACCTTCTCCTTAAAGTACGATCTCACCATTTACTGTTTACTATATACTGCAGACGGTCACTTTCATCAATGAATCAGTAGGAATATGCATTAAGAAAGAGTTTAAATGGACTAATATGAAATTGATTTCTGTTTGATCTATGAACAGCAACAGTCCCAATGCATCACCTGGACGTCAGGAGATCTCACACAGCAAATCTCCAGCTTTTGTCTTCTCTATGAACTCTGGTCCAGGCACTCCTGCGTTCTCGAAGCTGGGCTGTGATTTTGATGTGGGATCAGCCGGAGAAGAGGTGAATCGCTGAAACTACAAATCTGACACATGCAGTGGTGTAAAGCAACAAATTACACATACCCAAATGACTGTAATTGAGAATCTCCCTTTGTACGTGTCAACAGAGGGGGAAAGCCCTGCCCGCTATTGACCATGTCTCCCTCATTAGCATAAACAGCCCTTAGTGAGAAGCAGCAGACTTATTTTACATCTTGTAAAAAGGGTCATAATAGGTCCTCTTTACGTAAATTTTTAGTGCTGTATTGTAGTGTAGTTACTGTTATATAGGGCTCTATTTTAACGATCTAGGCACAAAGTCTAAAGCGCATGGCACAAAAGCATTAAGGGTGTGTCCGAATCCACTTTTGCTATTTTAAGGACGGATAAATACGCTCTGCACCCCGATGCATCGTCTAACAGGGTTGTGCTTATTCTCTTAATGAGTTCTAGGTGTGTTTTAAAAACAACGTGCATTAAACCCCATCTTAAGTCCCATCTCACATTCCCTTTAAGAGTCAGTTGTGTCGCGCCATGGCGCATTCGTTATTTACATGGAGACTTTGTAAGTGTAAAAACTGAACGCTTCACTAGCGATAAAACAGTTAAACGGAGCATCTGCAGCGCAAGGATAAAGAACGAGCCTCCTCCATTTAGCCTCTTTACTCTCTCTTTGCTTTACTTTTACTCATTACTTTACTCCTTTACTTTGAGGAAGACATCCACTCCACTCCTACTCCACTGAAGACATCCATTAGCCTACATATTTAATTTTGTTTGATAAGCGCATGACTAACTCACTCTGCGCTGGAATTTAGAGCAGCTTTTAGTTGGTCAATGGCGCTGTTCTTCAGTTATTCAAAACAGCAACACACCAACAATGCGCCTTAACACACCTCCTTTTCAGACCAGCACACCCATGAGTCCACAAAGTGGCTCAAATGGATTTGCTATTTAAACAACGTAGTGCAAAACGTGAAAATTACAGTTGCGCTGGTCTGAAAATAGCAACAAATCGTGCCATACACATCTTGCGCCTAATTGCGCTGGGTGTATGATAGCGTCCTTTAATTCAACCTGCAGTCACTACTTTTTCCTGCACTACATCAATAAGTAATATAATGGTAATGGTAAAAGTAATGGTACTTTTATTTATGATTTTTCACTATTATTTAATTTGTGTTGTAGGCATCTCCATTTAACTTCACAAGCTCCTATTTCAGTGACAAGGTACAGTATTTCTGCAGAAACACGATGCTTATGTTTAATGGCTGAGTGTTTTATGTTTTCAAAAGCTGATTTTGTGTTTCTGTTAGCAGAAGTCACCAGGATCTGCACCCAAGTTCACAGGTGAGATAATATATGGTTCATGAGTGATATTTAACATCCACACCAGTTTAAAAGATATATTTTGGTTTGCACACCAAAAGCAAAGGAGAAATAGAAGACATTGGATTTTAAATAATGAAAACGAAGCATATTAAATATATATTTAACACAATTTAAAGAATAAGATTTGATTTGCTGATGACTACATAAGTAAGCATGAACTAATAATGAAAATGCATTTATTAATTTAGTTAATATCTTTTTTAACATTTACTAATATGTTTAATAAAAGCAATTCATAAAACATCAAAAATGGCCTGAGTACAGTATGAAGTTGCATTTTGGTTATTTTCCAAACAATAGTGTAACCTTTAGAAGCTTTTAAAGATTAAGAGAAGTTAATTATGATTAGGCCTGTTATGATATCTGTTTTTTTTTGTACGATATATTGCACCAAAATATATTGCGATTAAAAGTCAATGGGGCCATATTGTGTTACCAAACACTGTTTTTCTGCAAGGTTTTCTGTTTGATGAAGCCAGTTGCCAAGAGGAGTTCTCCTTCTCGTTTGGGGCAGAAAGTCCTCGGCCGAGCGTGAACGCACCAGACACAGCAGGTCCGTCTGATTCCTCTCCATTCTTTTTCAGATTTGGAAAGTTATAACTATATTAATCTCTTCCTTATACTACAGAAATTAGTTCAAATGTTTGTTAGAGTCTGTTGTATAATACATGAAGTGAGGAAATATGTCCTGTTACATGTAAGATTTCACATTAGTTCAGATGAGTTTCACTCAACATGCAGTATAACTAAAAAAACTAACATGAATAATTCAACTCTGAATATATGATTGCAGTAAAAATACATGCATTATAATTATTAGAAATTTCAATCCCCTGTATGTTCTTCTCATGAAATGTATTTGGTTCTACTTTGTACCTGAAACAAATATAACAATGCTGACTTTCCAAAAGTCCATTTCTGATAATTTCCCATCATTTACAACACAGCAAACATATATAATCTTTAAATATATTTTATTATATATTGTAGTATTTATATATATTTTTTTATCAATTGACAGGACATTCAGGTGCATGATTACATTCATTATACATGTAGATTTTAATGGCTTACGTTTTTAGACACAAACACTCAAGAGTTCTCAAGATGTCAGCAAAACAACAGATTCATATGATGCGTCCCAAATCGCATACTTATGCACTATTGTACGCCATTTTGTAGTATAAATAGTGTTAAGTGCATTCAGACAGAAAACTCTAAAAATAATAAGTGCACTTTAAATACCGGGATGATGCACTTATTTAACCGGTAATATGAAGTGTGTTATGTTGGACACTTAGCGCACTCAACGGCCGCTGCTTTGCTCATGTAGCGGAAGCGGCGGAGCTTTCGGGCACTGATGTTGGATTACTTTATACATTTTGTGTTGTGAAAGCAGTATTCTCCTACGAGAGTGATTGTAGCGCCTCCCGATGGTAAATGCGGCTATACTCATGCCAGTATTATTTGGTAGTTTGGTCATTTATTTCACTAATTTGGCAACCGTCAAACGTCACCAGGGAAACGGTTTGAATTTCCGCTTAGTAAAAAAACGTTAGTGCTCCATTTGGGACAACACTACATTCATATACTGTACTGTTGAGTGTGTAAGTGCATAAGTACATAATGTGCCATTTGGGACGCAGCTATAGTTGTTGACAGTTAAAAGGCTCATATGCAACACTAATAAACATGCGAGTCATGTGGTCAGCTGGATAAACATGCTAAGGCTAGTTTAAACAACTGCAGTGATCTCTCTTCCTATTTGGATTAAAGCTACACAAGTCTATTTTAGACTGCCTTAAAAAGTGACTACTTATGATTAGTCTGAGCAGTTTATGCAACTGGCCACAGGTTATATTTCATCTGAAAATCAGGAGCAAAACTGTTTACAAACCATGAAGCTATGATTTTAAATTTTGCATCATGACATTTTTTTGTGACTGTTATTTATCTACAAATACTACAAATTCTCATTTCTGCCATGCCAAATATACTGTAAAGGGCCGTTTACACTAAGCACGGTAATGATAAAGAGACTGTTTTAAAAATCATTCTGAATGTAAAACAACAGCAGAGTTCAGACCACAGTTATAACGCTAAAGATGCAGAGAAACGATATCATTGGAATCACTTTCAGACATTTATTTCCTGATTAAATACTTTAAAACTCTGACAGCCAATTAGAATCCAGTGAAATAAAATGAGTTTGCACAATTTAAAGCTATAGACGGCATTGTGGAGATACTCTGCTCGATGTCAAACCCGCTTTTTAAAGATTATTAAAAGATAATGACTATTTTAAAGGGGTGGTCCACTACGATATACATTTTAAACTTTAGCTGATGTGTAATGTAGCTGTGTGAACATAAACAACATCTCTGAATGTAAGACGCTCAAAGTTCAATGCAAACGGAGACATTGACTTTTAGAGTTAGCTTAGCAAAGCATACAGCAAACAAATTTGGGGACTACAAAAAACACATCCGGGTTAATGAGATCACAATCGCTTCAGGTTACGCACATACACCATGAAGGGGCGTGGCAAGAGGCGCTGTAATGTTACACCGGAGAAAGCTAAAATGCCATCCAAACGCTGCTATTTCCACAGAGCTTCTTCTGTTTCTGTATTTGGACTTTCAAAGGACACGACACAAAGAGAGAAGTGCAGTTTCATTTTAGTTATGTTCCAGAGAATTATAAAAAAATATATAGCTCTAGCATTTGACAAAGGAGAACTTCCAGAATCTCTCTCAGTTCAGTGCTGGATTCAGCTAAAAACTCCTCAAAGAAGGAGCAGCTCCAACCAGAATAGCTGAAGCTGTGGATTGTGAGCCACAACCTGTAAGTGTTTTTATTTGTTAAAATTGATCTATGACATGCACAGTTTCTAGCGTTAACGATATGTTGTAGTGAGGACGTAAACAAGGATGTAAACAACGGGAAATGCTGTTTGGCACCGCTAACAATTTAGCTACAAATTCATATTTATCCGTCAAACCGCTGTAAACAGCCACAATCTTCGGCAGCTCTGCAGTGTCTCTCTATGCGGACGCTTTCCCTGCATTCTACATCTCAAATAACAAACTTACAAAAGATATGTGAACGTTTCATATTACTTACACATGCTTATAACCCGAATATATGTGAAAGACACTTGTCAGACTTTATTTTAGAGAGCAGGCGTGAGGTTTAGCTGTGTCCTCTGTGTCATTTTCTGTCTAATTCAGGCTAAAACTGATACGGCTAACAGCTACTCAGACAGTGTTTACACAGGTCAATAGCATGTGCTTGTAGACATGTGATGCTTTTCCTGGTGACCTCTGGACCACCTCTTTGAAAACAATTGGTTATACCATGGGAGGGAATGATAAAAAATAGTATATAAAACATAATAAATAAAAAAAGTTACATGAAAGCTATGCAAGCCAGGCTCGCAAATTGTAGTTTAAAAATAAATGTACCTCAGCTATCCAGTATAGTTTCAGTATCTTTATGTTTCCTCCTTTAAAAAATGATGGGGAAACATTATTAGTTTTGTTTTTATTTCATTAAACTGACTGCGATTGCTAAATTCACTGTTTGATTAGATAGATTACACGAGCTGGATTCACTGGTCAGATGTGCTAAAAACGCAGCACACTGAGGACACCTGCTGGTTACAAGAGGACAATGCAAAAAAGAAAAGCATAAACTGAAAAAAAAAAAGAACAGATTGTTATTGTTTGGGGCGACGCGGTGGCGCAGTAGGTAGTGCTGTCGCCTCACAGCAAGAAGATCGCTGGTTCAAGCCTCGGCTGGGTCAGTTGGCGTTTCTGTGTGGAGTTTGCATGTTCTCTCCGCATTCACGTGGGTTTCCTCCGGGTGCTTTGTTTTCCCCCACAAGTCCAAAGACATGTGGTACAGGTGAAGTGGGTAAGCTAAATTGTCCGTAGGGTATGTGTGTGAATGAATGTGGGTGGATGTTTCCCAATGATGGGTTGCAACTGGAAGGGCATCCGCTCCGTAAAAATGTGCTGGATAAGTTGGCGGTTCATTCCGCTGTGGCGACTTCACATTAATAAAGGGACTAAGCCGAAAAGAAAATGAATTAATGTTATCGTTTGCTGGTGTGGACACACATATATATCACTATATTTATAGTCCTTAGTGTAAACGTCCCTTTAGTGGATTATAAAAATGTCACAATGCAAAATATATATATAAAACAAATAAGCTAAGCTTTATTCACGTTAATGCATCGGTTTTCTTTAGATTAGACTCTCACATTGATATTCACTATAGTTCAATAGTGATATTTTCCAGAGTGTTAAATACTGGAGATGTAAAACATGCGGCACTAGAATCATCTATTGCTTCACACTTATCACAGATTGCATAGGCACAACATTGAACATAACTCAAGCTCACAATCACAAGTACATACATTTATCAGTCAAAATCTCCATCCTAACCTGCTCGTGATGCACTTTATCACATCAAACCATTCCAGCTGCTGGAATAAATATTTTCTATGATATAAAGATGTTGAGCTCTCTACTATTAACAGCAGTTTATTATTATAAAGAAAAACAGTGTCTGCACTGGAAGTGACTGGTGTTGCATTGCACTATGAAAAATAGAGGAGTTTGCATGATTGTTTTGGCACAGCAAAATAACGCTGGTGATAATTTACAATAAGGTTTCATTTGTTAACATTAGTTATTACACAGCATGACATTCTGAGGTATGTTATTTCCAGATAACAACCTCTGAAACTAATAACAGAGGGTTGTCCAGGTACTACGAATCAACTTGACTGAATATATTCATATGTTTATTTATGTTTATGTGTCACACCGCTGTTTTGTGAATGTTTAATGCCATCTTACTACTTAATATTAAGTAGTTTTAGTAGGTTAGTGTAATCAGCATTCAGTCAGTTTTGTTTCTGCAAGCTTTATGTTTAATTAAAGTAGCTAATACATGATTACTAATTTTAAATCAAGCAGCCACGTATTAATCAGCATAATGTAGATCTAGCCAGTTATTATCGCATAATAAAGGCCTTCAGTCTAATACAACAGCTGCTGATAAACCTGTCAGGCTTTATTCTGTGAGAGCACCTACCTGGATGTACATAATCCATGAAATAAAAAACAACACTTCTCAAGTAGTCATTAATCTTAATATCTACTGTATGTTTCCATCCATGTGCTTTTATGGACAGTTTAATTATGATATTGCATTAGAAAATGCTGGAATTAAACACTAAGATGTGCATAAAAACAAATGCACTGAATTAAGGCGGATAATTAATAACTATGATGGAAACAAATATATATAATAAAATCCTTAATGCACAAATAGCATTTGGCACGTCTCAGATGCTACTTTAGTTGTTCTGCCAAAGTCTGTCAGTACATTAATTTGGTTAAATTACTCTCTGAATTCAGAAACACTAAGCATCTGAACACAATTAATGCATTAACTCACGTTTATAGATGAGATCTCATTTTAAAGTGTGATTATAATGCTGGCATTGCTACAGCTGCTTAATAAACAGTGAGATTGTACTTAGAAACCAGAACCATCATGTGCTGGCTTTATCAAAATCATAACAAATTAAATTGACAGTAATCAATCCTCAATTATAAATGTTAACCAAGTATTATAAGGATATGAGCATTGTTCATAGCTATCTAGATAATAACATGAGTGACGTAAACCAGTGTAAACATGGTGCAAATGCAGAGGATATGAGCTTTTATAGGCACAGAGCTGGAGTTTACCCTCCTTTACTCACTAAAGGATGAGGTGTTTACCCGTTTAGGAGTGGCAGTGGTAGTGTGTTAGTTTCAGGATGGCAGTAGCGGTGTGTGTTTTAGAAGCCAGTGTCGATGCTGAGCGAGCGCCGGGTCACATGTTCAATCTCTCCTGTCACGTACTCATTGAAGGATGTCTGGTACTTCGCCAACATCTTCAGCATCAGCCGCAGATTCAGCCACCACTGCGTCTTGGGCATCCGGTGTCTGCAAGACCAGAGAGACGGCTTGTTAATAGTAGAACTTTACTTTTTTTTTTTTTTTGCATACAAGTCCATCAATTTCTAGCTACCAACATGGTTGTATAATAGTGGTGTAATGGATCACAAATCTCACGGTTCAGATCACATTTTGGTTTTTTAGTCACGGATCAGACCATTTTTCAGATCAGCCAAAAAGGGCAGGAGACAAATGTCATTTACTTTCCATTTATTACAAAAAGAGCACCGCAAGACACTTTTGGTTTTAACAAACAGAACTTAGAACCTGTAATTTAATTAAAAAATAAAATGTTGCAGATAACGCTAAATGTAGAAATCTAACATTATAATTTGTACAACCCATATTTATTTTTAGTTTCATACTCAATAAATGATTGACTTATTTACTCATAAAACTTCATGTTTTATTGCTAGATGATCATTTTTGAAGAATTATTCAGTGGCATATTTTTGATGGCTGTTTGTCGCCACCTTTTGGTTAAATAATGTAATTGCTGCCTACAACTTTCATTTTTGAGCGTCACTTTAAATGCATATGACAGTGATTTTAATCTTTACCATAAACATCAGTGGTTTTATCTAAACTATAAACTGTTCTCCCAGTACTTCTGTGTTATTTGACTGTTGCCAACTTCATAACTAACTCAAAAGACTAAAGCTGCAGTCACACTAGAGTTTGTGCGTGCGAAATTCTGTCATACGGCACTGTGAAAAGGGGCGGGATTAAACAAGATGACTAGACATAAAAAAAAAAGCCAGCAATTGGTCCATGTTTTAAATTTCTGCCCATAGAGGTCATGTTTTGATCTTCGATTGGTCTCACGCAATCATGTGATGTAATTTCGCAGGTCAGAGTTCATCACGATTGAACTTTCCAATGCGAACTGCAAAATTTTTCACACAAGCTTGCGTTTCCGGTCTGACGCATTCGCGTGCGTATAAATGGAAGTCTATGGGGAGAGAAGTGCAGTGTGACCGCAGCTTCAAGACTCATCATTTATAATTTATGTTGCGTGGGTGTTGAGATCCTGATCTTTGAATGATTAATTGTGCAGCTTACACTGAATGCATTAATGCAGGCTAAACAGTAGTGCCAGAAAACACCTTTAATAACCTAAGAAACCCACCACATCCTGAATAACCCACCACAACTTCTTCCGTCATCATTATATTTTACAGGAAAGCCTAAATGCTTTCAAACATGTGATTTCAATGACGCGAGAGGCCATCTATCTGTGATCGTTACAAATTGAGGATTAATCTACAAGTAAAAAAAAATATTAATCTGTGGGTCACGTGTGTTCTGAACTGGGTTGTGATCTGTACAAATCATGGATCAACCGTGATCCGTTACACCCCTAATGTAAATACATGTAGAGAACAAAAAACATTCTTAGGACATAAATAATAATAATAATAAAACTACTTTTTAAATACCCAAACACATTTACTTACAAGTAACTGTCCAACAGAAACAGCTTACAATAAATAGATGCACAGGAAAGTAATAAATACATGCATGCATTAAAAATATAAAAACAAGGTGTCCGCAGGGTCTTAAAAAGTCTTAAATTCACAGAAATGTTGTGTTGTAAGTCTTAAATCATTTTAAATAAGTCTCAATTTTCCTATATCCACGAAAAGCTACCCTATCAGGAAGACACGCATCCAATCAGCAACAATACAGCTCTCAATAAAACCTTTAAAGGTGCAGTATGTAAGTTTGACACCCAGTGGTTGAACTAGGTATTGCACTCCTGGATCATAATAAAAGTACGCTGGGATGCCAGATTGAGTACAGGAGCGAGTGATTTAAACTGTGTTCTAAATAAAAGCAACCACACGCGATAGAGGGAATATTTTCCATATTAAAAGGAGTTTTTGTCCTAACCAACACCTCGAATTGATATATTAGAAATGGCTTCTATTTCTCACAGCTGAACAACAGAAACCTATGACAGCTAGATCACCTCAGGTAAATCTCGTGTGCTTTATTCTGTGCTAAATGCTAACAATGCGAGTTTGAATGCATTTTACATGGCATTTGTTGCCATATACTGAAAGCAGAAAGTTCACCTCAGATCTTGAAAATACAATAAACCGTCTGAAATTGAACTTTAGAACTAAACACATATGAGTGATTCAGCATCTACATTGATGTTAAAGTGGGTTAACATGTATTAAATAGATTCTAAACCTTACCGTTTCGTGAGCGAGTGCATATTCTGTGCTTCTGAAAGGCTGTGTTTACATTTCTGCCGTGTCTCGTCTGGTGCAAACAGCCAAATAGCTGATCACTGCCTCTCTCGTCACAGCGTGTTGTTAGGACACGCGGTTACAATGTAACCTGCTCACCTAATGTTTACGTTCGTAATATTTATGTAATTTGCTAATTAATAACCTCATGTGGAACTGCATCTGTCTCCCATACTGTCCTTTTTGGTCACGGACGCATGCTTTCAGAGTCTTTCTGAATGAATGAATGAAATACGCTGTTTTCCAACAAGGCAACCCGGAGTGCTGACATATAATTGGCTAAACTGGCATCGTGCATATGAAATTTATCTAAACAAAGACAGCGTTCCGGCACGGAAAACCCATTTTCAAAGCAGAATATCTGACTTCAGCATTGTTTTTCAGTTAAACAAGTATGTTCACTTGGGATGTTTCTTAAATATCTGCACACATATTATGGTATTTTTATGCTTTAGAAGAGTCAAAAACTTACATACAGCACCTTTAACAAAAGTGTAATTCTGTTTACCAATATGGTTTAATTATCTTCCTTTCAATAACGTTTGTTAAAAGTTGTGTTTGTGTGTGTGACCTGGACAGACTGTTGTGAATACATTTAGTTTACTATTTGATGTAGCATTTATCTCTAGAATAACTGTTTATTTTAACCATGCATCATGAAGGACCTTACAAGCCTGGAGAACTAAAAATGCTCTATAGAAATGTGTTAGCAAGTCGACTGATTTACAACACACAGCTGAAAATCTTTAAAAAATTCTCCAAACAGAACAAAACTGCATTTTCAGCTTTAGCATTTCTCTAAAGGTTTATGGATTTACGGTTAACTGAAGTAAAAATGTAGAAGGAAAACTTTAGTTCATTAGTTTTTTGATGGTTGCCAAGACAGGATAAAGTATAGAATATAAAGTCATGCTGCAGTGGAAACAGAATGAATATTGTGTCTGACTCCATCATGAGCTTGAAGGACTGCATCCATACATCTCTGCAATGACTCAAATCACTTATTAATAAAGTCATCTGGAATGGCAAAGAAAGCGTTCTTGCAGGACTCCCAGAGTTCATCAAGATCCTTTGGATTCATCTTCAATGCCTCCTCCATCTTGCCCCAGACATGTTCAATAATATTTAAGTCTGGTGACTGGGCAGGCCAATCCTGGAGCACCTTGACCTTCTTTGATTTCAGGAACTTTGATGTGGAGGCTGAAGTATGAGAAGGAGCGCTATCCTGCTGAAGAATTTGCCCTCTCCTGTGGTTTGTAATGTAATGGGCAGCACAAATGTCTTGATACCTCAGGCTGTTGATGTTGATCATCCACTCTGCAGATCTCTCGCACGCCCCCATACTGAATGTAACCCCAAACCATGATTTTTCCTTCACCAATCTTGACTGATTTCTGTGAGAATCTTGGGTCTATGCGGGTTCCAGTAGGTTTTCTTCAGTATTTGTGATGATTGGGATGCAGTTCAACAGATGATTCATCAGAAAAATCCACCTTCTGCCACTTTTCCAAATGATCAACTAGAAGTCAAGTTATTATTTGTTGCTCTTACAACTGGGATCAACGGCAAGACTTTTGTCAGGTAGTGTATGTATATATTCATTCCTTTTCTTTTCAGCTTAGTCCCTTTATTAATCTGAGGTCGCCACAGCGAAATGAACCGCCAACTTATCCAGCATATGTTTTACGCAGCGGATGCCCTTCCAGATGCAACCCATGACTGGGAAACACCCATACATTCTCATTCACACACATACACTATGGACAATTTAGCCTACCCAATTCACCTATACCGCATGTCTTTGGAATTGTGGGGGAAACCGAAGCACCCGGAGGAAACCCACGCGAATGTGGGGAGAACATGCAAACTCCACTCAGAAATGCCAACTGACCCAGCCGAGGCTCGAACCAGCGACCTTCTTGCTCTGAGATGAGAGTCCTACCCACTGCGCCACCGCATTGCCGTATATATATATATATATATACACACACACACACACACACACACACACACACAAAAATGATTTATATATTATACTAAAATAACACCAAGTTTGTTCATCTCTACAGAAATTTCAACCATAAAATCAAACAATTATATAAATAAAGTCAACATAACATAAAACACAACCTTAATAATAAAAATGTGAAGCAGTATGCCTATGGAAAACAAATACATAACTACATTATATGCTCTTAATTTATTGTCAGTTCTGTTTGTTGTAGCATTATGGGGCGAGAGGCAACTGGATAGCATTTTACTACATAACTTGACATACATGTAACATATTTATGTGAACAATAATTATGTGTTTTGTGTTTGTGTAACTGTAAGAGTCACTCACTCAAAGTCAGTCTGTTCCTTCAGCTCAGTGACAGGACTGAAGGCCATAACCTTCTTATACAGGCCCACCACACAGGCTGTTTCTGGAGTGTTCGCAAACACACGACCTGATTGACACAGACACACACACACATAATCAAATTCATTCAGCCACATGACTAAAATACAAGGAAACATAATCCTACCCAAAACCTAAACCCAAATAAAACCTTACTAACAATCAATCAAGCTGCTAATTAATAGTTTACAAAGTTAAAAGTCTTAGTAAATGGTTTCTTAATAGTGTGAATTGTAAATGTAAAAATAAAGTGTGACTGTTAATTTAGAAGGTATGGATTTCTATAAGCTGTTCAATATAGTTATGCTGAGTTTTAAGTCTGGACGTCTCACCTTGTCTGAAGCTGTCGTTCATCTTCTCCGTCAGCCACTGAACAGCTCGAACACCCAGTTTAGTGCCGTAGTTTCTGTCAAAGGGAGTAGGAACTCCACCCTAATAACATATGAACAACATAAAGGTGCTAATCTGACTCCATTAATGACACTATTGGATTTTTACACCTTGCCTTATCGCTGAATTTGATTGTGTCTCATGTTTAATTGCATTATTGATTATTTTATTTTCCTGTTCATTTTACTTTTATTGGCTGGTTTAGGCCTGTCATTGGTAAATAAATATGACGGTATAACTCCAGTAGGTGGCGCACGTCTCTGTTTTAATGATTGATCGACTAGTTTAAAACTGCTCATTCTTTTACTGACTCAAAAAAAAAGATTCATTCAGGAAGGAAACAGTGACGGTTGCTCAGAGATGCTCAAAAGTTCGTCATCGGCTTTGTTTATTTTTTATCTGAAAAAAACAAACAAAAAATGTTGTATCTAAAAGTAATTCAATACTATAAGTAATATAAGTAATTAAAGTTTGCTAAAATAATATCATTAATTAAAAAAAAAAATTAAGAAATATTGCTGATATTAAGGAAAACATATAAGGAACTATATCATATGTTATAAATATATAAACAAAAGCCCATAGAGGGATAGCTTTGCTTTTTCTATCTCTGAGGCTCTCCTTGCCCTGCTCTCCAAACAAATAAGGAATTATGGATTTGATCAACTGGTCTCTGAATGCAATTGACACCATCTTCACGACGAGAACTTTGGGTTCGGGGGAACCCAACTGTCCTGCGGAGACATTTACAGCTGGGTACATGATGGACGGGTGGGAGAAGTGGCGCGTCCTGTGCCTGGCCGCTCTGTCCCTGGAGGATATTGAAGATATCTGTTTATTAGGAACTTTGATAACAGGGTTACTGCTGATGGGCTTATGTGGGGCCCTGGGGTATCGACGATTGATAAAAGTGGTCAGTGCGGTTTAAATCCCCACCAAGCTGGCCAGCTGGATTGAAACAGTGGTGAACAGGGTTGTTGGTACTCGAACAGTGGCATTAGACCGCAAATTGGAAAACAGAGAGAAGAAACTAGCAGAGCTGCAATGTGATTTGGTCAGACCTGGAGACCAGTGACGGACATTAAATATCTGCGAAATTGGCAGATATTGATCCAAATTGAAAACCTTTTCTTCTCTTTCGGCTTCCCTGTGACTCTCCTGCCAGACGGCCTCGGCAGAAGACAAACAACTTCCCCAAGGAGAGCAAGATAAGGAGACGCTCAATATTCCTGCTCCCTGTTTCAAGGACACCTGTGAGACTCTGCAGACTTACACACACACATATATATCCACATCCCCTGTTGCGATGTTATGTCTTTGTGTTTATGTGCTTGTGCTGGGGCTTTTTTTCCCCCTGATCTCACACTGCCTTACTTCAAGGACAGTCTGAGAGGGGCTTTTTTTTCGCCTCCCTCTTCTCTAATGTATCTTATTTCCTCTTTCTAAAGCTACCTCTCGTCTGACCGGTCTTCCCCTGAAATGTGTGATGTTTGTGTATGGTCAGGGGTCCAATTTCGCTACATGTAAAAGTGAATATGACAAATAAAGGCTTTTCATGCTCAATAATCATCTGCAACTCTATTCATATCTCACTAATGAGGTTTCATTTCATAAGCCTTTATAAGCAGAAATCATGTCAGTGCAGCAAGTTTTGTCCACTGATGAAGTGTGTGTGTGTGTGTGTGTGTGTACCTGCTGCAGATGTCCCAGGATATTAACTCTGCAGTCAAACACACCTTTCCCCTCGGCGGAGTAAAGCTTATGGATGAAATCAGTGGTGTATTGCTCATGACACTTCTCATTCCTGAAAACACACTCACGGTCAGTCACAAGCATAAAAGAGTAAAAACTAGTATCACAATCAGTGACCAGGTGTAAACAGGCCCATAATAAGCAGGATAAAGTACATCCATGTGTTTGTTTTCTCAGAATAACCTGCATGAGGCCCAAATGATCTGACTGCATGTTTGGTTTTATCATGAAAAACAGAATTACCTCAGCACCAGACCTCTCTGAATGTCCTTCTTCATTTTCTCTGTCAAATGCACCACATTGGTCTAAAAAAAGTAGCAGAATGACAATAAAATGTTATACAAAAACATATATATAAAATAACACAGTAATAAGCATGTGTTCAGTCCTACCGTGAGGTCATGGATGTTGAAAGGATCTTCAAATATGTACGCAGCATCCGCACCGACAGCGATGCTAGTGGTGGTTGCCAGATAACCACAATATCCACCCATAGTCTCCACTACGAACACTCTCCTCTTGGTTCCTGAGGCCGACTGCTTGATCTTATCACAGCTCTGGAGGACAAACACACAAACATTATCCACGCCTCGCAATCTTGATTTATAGCTGGTGCAGTGAAGGAAATAAGATTTGGCAGGTGTGTGTGCACTGATGCGCAATGTCATTTCAAAGCGTATTACATTACAAAGCAGAAAAAGACACTGTACTTTAAACAAATGATTTTTCTTTGTGGTTTACACAGAGGCCGTCCACACTTCTCAACATCAAAGGGCAGCCGGTGGATAAATACAGTCTTTGTTTTTGTTTAGTTCATGTAGTTCTGAGAGCTGAGATGCACGTTTTGATTTTCTCAGACGCATCAAGGTAAGTGTGTAAAGGTCACTCTCATACTCTCACACACACACACACACTTTAATTTGCTGTTATACTCCATATAAAATCCAGAAACAGCTTTTTTTTGCATAGGCCTATCTAAAGAATTAATACTGCAAACTGATGATCAACAGTAAAAATAACAAATTTGACGTCTTCCCAATAGGGAAAACCGACAACAATCAAAATGCATGATTATGTGCTGTCATGCCTTTGTAATAAAAATGTGGTTATAATGGAAGTCAAAAACAGCACCAACAGTAAATTAGGGTGCTTTCACACCTAGACTTTTGTTCTGGAACCTGCTGCGTTTCCTCAGTTAGCACGGTTTGTTTGGCATATGTGAATCTCGCAATCGCTCTCGGATCCATGCCAAAATGATCGGTCCGAGATCGCCTGAATAAGATTTGAATCGCCTGAATGAGGCTCAATTGAAACAAACTCTTGAGCGGATCGATGGCAGTGAGTAAGCAATACGATTCAAACCAGGCCTTCTCACAGTGTATTATGGTTGTGTAATAGGCATACGGCTATATGAAGAGAGAATGATGAGTAGGGCGGGATGTCATCATTCCTATCGGTAAATGTGCGTTTCATGTATAATACACAAGTGAAAGCATGCTGAAATATGAAAGCTGTTTATGGGTTAGGAAAATTGACCGAACAGCAGTCTTGGTTTATCTGTTATTCCTCTATAATGTAAAGTCTGTAATGAATAATTCTAGCTAACGGCTCTGTATGAGCAAGTCTTACCTCTGATTTATATCTGGTGATGATGTCTGTGGCTGTCACCATTCAAAATTAAAGCACGGCTTTTCGCTTATAATGTCTTATTGCTCATCGTCATGAATTAAAATAAGGATGCGTGACAGCTGAGCGAACTTTGTGAAATAAAGCGTGAAACTCTGATGTGAGCAGAGTTTATTCGCACGTGACTTATTTTAGCTATTTTGGTCCGTTTAGAAAATTTGCAGTGTGAAAGTGAACCGCACCAAGAACAAAACACAACAATGTGACAATATTAATCCCAGTTTCGCAACAAAACAATCGATCTACAGGTGTGAACGCACCCTTAAGGAGAAAAAATGAAAATCTAACAATGCATCAAAGCCAATGTTGTTATTAATCCTTCACATGTCTAAGACATAAAAAGTTTTATAAAAGAAAAAAAAAAAGTCCACAATTACTTTTAATATTGAAAATAAATAAGTTAGTGTGTTTTTCACCAAATCAGTGACATCATTTCTGAATTCGGCAAGAGTAGTTTAACAATTTAGCAGTTTTGATCAGGACTGATGTTGATTAACAGATTTATACAAAACAATTTGAAAAACCAAATGTATCTGATGCATTTTTACAGCAGTTTAATTTAGTGGCTGTCTTCATCCTGAACATAATGAAAGGGTAGTGAATTTGCCCAGAGTGTATCGTTGAGTTTTTAAAACATTTCAAAAGCATTTTATGTGTCAAAATAAGATTTGTCACCAAAAATCACTCTGCTATCTGAAACACAGAGGAAGTGGCCAAATTAAGACCCAAAATCCCCCCAGAGTGGATGAAAACGACCCAACAGCAAATAAGGCTTAATGTAACAATTAAAACAAATAGTCAATCTAATGGTCACAGTAAATATGGATAGGGTGTATATATGGATGTTTAGGTGTCTTGTGTCCTGTACCAGGGTTTCTGCAGGTTTCACCAAGTTAAAGACTTTTTAAGACATTTGTAAGGCTATGAATGAAATTTAAGACTTACACAGAGCTAAATGCCATTAAGATTTGTTTCGAATATCCCAGTTAGAAAAGATTTTCACTTGTCCAATCAAACATGATTAAAATTGAGTACATTTAATAATACAATAATAATAATTTTGTTTGAATATTTGTTATTATTTTTCAAATATATCCATTCACAAACCCTATAACCCTTACCAGGAATAGAACAAAACATAGCTGTCAATTACTTCAGTCTACAATAATAATAATGTATTAATAAAAAATATAGGTCAGGTCAGTATCCTCAGCATAAATAAATGGAGAACTTTTAAGCAAATGTTACTGTAAGGAAAGTAATTAAATGCTATTTTTAAATAAAAAACTTTAAAGGGCAGCTATGGTGAAAAATCTACTTTTCAAGCTGTTTGGACAGACATGTGTGTTGGTATAGTGTATAGGCCGTCATATTGGGGTGATATAAACACACTCAGTCCTTTTTTTTTCAATTTAACAACATAAAAGCGGTGGACCAATTGGAGCGGTTTTGAGATCGACCGCAACTTGACGTAGAAGTGCGGTCCCCCCGCCCACCAATATTGATTGACAGGTGCGCATTACCATATGCTCAGTATGTTGTTTCACGTCCGCCATTTTCAGCGTGTGAGTCGAGTCAAAGTGACGTCACCAAAGAAACACCCTTGCTCTATTTTTAGATGTAAGGCTCATTGGGCTCAACAATCACCACGTTATCGCTCTCCTCGCCGCCAGTGTTTGTGAGTTTTGGTGTGTTTGCATACATGTGTACTTTTCATTGCGTCTTCCTTAAACTTCAGCGGTTTGCATTTCCCGCGGTCACAGAAGCTCCCTGTCATCTTAACTAGGTGCAGCTGGAAAGTGCGAGCGTGTTGCCTCACGTGCGCGTCCCTCCATTGGAAATAACGAACTAACAACGCGCAGCGCCATGCATTTCGCGGTGTCGCGGATGAAAGTGAGGACAGGACCGGGGGGGTCGCTCACTATTCTGCCTTACTATTCATTTTAAATAACATGCGAATGTGCGCGTCTGGTATGCCGTGTCGTGGCTCTGAGCGGCGCATCCGGTGTATGACGCCCTTTAGTTATAGCCTCAAGCAGGTCGTACACCAGAAGCGCCGCTCGGCAACACGCAGCATCGCGTCACGCAGCGGCATGCATTTCTGAAATCTAACATAAGTTTCTGTCAGGGGACACACACCGGCGCCGCAAGTGTGCGATATTTTCAACTGTCATGTGCGCGCCGTGTCGCGGTGCATCCGGTGTGTGATGCCCTTCAGTCAAAGTTAATTCAGTGTGCTTGGTTATTAGTCTCAGTGTAGGCTACAAGCTCGGAGCTTTAAACTAGCACACAGTTGGCTGTAAAACTATACAAAGACACAAATGATTTTGTAGTCTCTGCTTGGTCTGTGTCCGAGTCGTACATGTACGGCTGAATGCTGGTCCACTCACTCATGTTGCTTCTCTCTGTCTGTCTGTCTGTTGCCATACACAAAGAGGGGAGCTCTTGGCTCCGCCCCCTTGTTAAGTTGGGCGGGAAGTCGAAACTAATTTTCATGTGAAGCAACACGCCCCTAAAACAACGAACTGTGTACACACACCCCAAAATCACACTTTTTAACACATCATAATAAACAAATCTGAATTGTGTTTTGAACTGAACCTAAACTGGCACACTCAGAAGAACCATAATACTAACATTAAATCTTAAAAAAGGGGGTAAAATAGGTGCCCTTTAAAGTTCATTGAGATGGATTGTTGGTGATTGTATGGGTTTAACAGCCAGATTGGGAAGCTATATGAACAAAGGAAAATTAAGACCTGTTAAAAAAGATTTAAGACCTACAACACAACATTTCAGTAGATTTAAGCTAGCTTTTGAGATTTAAGACTTCTTAAGACCCCACGGAAACCCTGTGCACTTACAGACATGGCAGCATTAACAGCAGTATCGCTGCCCAGGCTGAACTCAGTTCCTGGCACGTTGTTGCTGATGGTGGCAGGGATGATGCACATGGGAATACACAATTCATCATAGCGGCCTCTCGCTTCCACCAGCTCAAGAACTCCTTCATACGCCTGCACATGACACAAAATATACTCAAATATCATGAAGAGCAACACAGACATGGTCTAATACAGTGTTTCTCAACCATGTTCATGGAGGACCGCCAGCACTGCATGTTTTGAATGTCTCCTTTGTCTGTCACACCCATTACAGCTGAGCTGGTGATCTGAATCTGGTTGATTGGTCTTTGGTTAAGGTGACATGGGAAATGTGTATAGCTAGTGGTTCTCCAGGAACATGGTTGAGAAACACCGCTCTAATATACAGTGGTGGTTCTAAGGGTATCTGTGGCCGCATATCAACAAGCCTGGCATCCCGAAATTTGCAATCACAAAATAAAGAAACAGTACAAACGGCATTCTTACATCCAGTACTTACTGCGTACTTGGGGCTGTTCACACAGAATGCGTTTTTCCTCTCCAACACGCTACTTTCTATTGTTTTTCAATGTAAACAAGTGCTTGACAGACGTGTTTGACCGTTATGTTCACGTCTTGCATCGTTTGAAGCACTGTGCATGTGAGCGAATACCTGGTCGAGAACGAGTCTGTGTGTATTCCTACTGTGAAATGACCACATCAAACGTGACGTGCTAACATGGATGCAGTTCACTAGAGTGAATCTGATTAATGTTAGCTCCACACCTAACTATCAGGCACCTGTAGAGTTTATGCGTTCCAGTAAAACATACAAATAAAATGGACCAGGTGCTTTTTAAAGTGAACGACGGTGAGTGAAAGTCAAACTGGTGAGCCGGCTGACAAAAAAAAGTGTCCTTCAGAATCAAATCAGCAGGATCTTCTGGATCTTTCACTCACTTCGAAGACACTACTGACTACGCTTACATGGACATCTGTAGTCTAGTTATTTGCCTTAATAGACAATAATATAGTTAAGGTGTTTACATGAAGTGCTCTCATGTAAGAGTTTCCTGTAATTTTGGGTGACTTTAACTGCAGTTCAGCAGTTTCACTTTCACTCATGAACATTTCATTCATGCCCCCGTGACAAACTGGGGTAATAGAGGCACATAAGGAGTAAGGACTGGTGAGAGTGTTATGGAATTTAATAACGCAAGCCAAATGGAAAGAAAAAACTTATGCATTTCACGGTGTGTGTGACATGATGGTAATAGTTTGATTGCGGTGTTTCCTTCAATAATGCCACTAATATCTGCATACTCCACATCTTAATTCCATTTCTGTTTAGTTCAGTTATGACTTTAGTCAGATTAAGGTCATCAAAATTCGCTGTTTAGAGCTTATGTAGGCCTACAGTTCAACATTCATGTTTAACTGAATAAACAGTTAGTAAACACAAGTATATCTTATTGAACATCATTTATTTTCATCACCAATTATCATAGTAGAACAGTTTCTCAAGCAGTTTGTGATGCATTTTGGAAACAGGAGATGAGCCCCTGGTCTAATGCGCCACCTGGCATGAGAAACCCGTTCTTAAAGACTTACTTTTAGTCATTATTTGGGCAGCACACATATTCTGAATGCCTTCGGCAGAACTCAAATGAGCCATTTTAATCTAGATTTTTAGAATTTACCACACTCTTCCAATAAAATAAGCCTCTGAGGCACATTTTGTTTTAAATGCAACAAGACCTGATACAAATAAGTGTGGAACGGGACAAGATTTAACAGGAGACTAATATGGATATATATAAAAATAAATCAGTAGCATTAAAAATATGATGTTTGCGCACCTCGAAACCACCGATGACCAGCAGTGAGTGGATGCTGAACTTGTTGAGGTTTTCCACCAGTTTGTCCATGCAGGTGCTGGGGAGGGTTCTGGAAAACACTGAGGCTGTGAAAAGCTGGATTTCAAAAATAAAAGCTGCATTGATTTCTGAAGGCGACTTACCGTTTGGTTCCCAGCAGAGATCCACCCAGACCCGTCCAACCGGCCACCTGATTCCAGGACACTTCATTCACCTGCAGCATCACAGAAAACACATCAGACCGTCTGCATCCTTATAGACATCTCTGATTTTCTATTTTAGTGTTAATGTCAATAGAAGATAGTTTGGCAAAAAGTGTATTGGTATTGAAATGTTAATATTTAATCCAGCATTTAATAATAATCTCTGAGTGACTCTGAGACACTGAAGTAGCGTAATGACAAAAGCTTTAAACACAAGAACAAATCATATTTGAAGACCTTTTATTTATATTTTGTCCAAATAATTGCAGCCTTAGTTAACTCTTTACAAACTTTGACTGGTTTAATTACGGAAAAATAAATAAAAAATCTAAATTAATAACACGTATAACATGCGTCACGCTCTGAATAAAGCAGCATCAGATCACGATGGTCCCGTGAGGTTAAATGGCTCATAATTCCAATTTATTCCTGGGAATAAAAATTAAACAACCTTCCTAGCAAGCGCGCTGTGTTTGTTTGTGGGCGTGCACGAGGTCAGGCAGCTATCGTCATCATTTGTGTTCATGGCGGACACGGGAAGAGCTGGCGTGATGCGCGCTCTGCTGGGAGAATTCTATGGATTACCTAGCGAGACAACATTTGTTTTCAAAATGAGTTGGAAAATGCACCTTCCAAGCCTTATGCAGGCATGTCTCATGTATCTCTCACGTATTCGTGTGATAATTCGGAGATGCTTTTTCTGACCACAGTTTACATGTCGCGTGTGTCTCACGTGGACAATTGTAATAGCAAAGCCTTGTGGGCAAGGTCGTATTAAAAATAATGAACTCAGACTGAGAAACTAGACAGTGTTGGTTTCATGCTGATTACTTTACTAAACAATGTTTCTTTTCAACACGCATTTAAAAGTAGACACTTCAAGCTTTCTATAGATGTGTCTCATGTCTGTGTGTTTTGTTTTCGCAGAGTTTCAGTGCATTTTACTGACGCGTTTCTAAAAATAGTTCGCGGAGAGACAAAAGAAAGAATGCCTACACTGTTTATTATCCTTATTTTGCAAAAGCACACACGTTTGTTGTCATTGTGAGTGTACACAACAAAAAGTAGACCCCTAACAGATTTGATTGATGTATTGCTCTTATCTATACGATCAATACTGAAAGTGTAAAATAAGATATTTTCAGCGTTATCAGGAGAAGACGGCTCAAAACGCATATACGTGGTCTTCGACCCCTGAACGGTAATCCTCATTTCTGTTCAATAATCCATATTACACTAGGTACCAAAATAAAAAAGGATATAAACATTTTTACATATGCATATAAACATAGGGCCACATTACTACAGAAATGCTATTAAATTAAATAATTCGAAGTTTGATTAAACAATTTTTGATTAAACCAATAGACCTCCACACACACAAAAAATAATAATTGGAAAGAAAATAAACACTTCATCGGGACATATTACTGTAGACTAATCTTATTAAATTAGTAAGTAGTAAATGTTTGATTAAATAAATACGTTTTTTTATTGAAACAATAGAACTATGATAATAAAAACCTACACTTTAGCAAAGTAAATAAACACTTTATACGGCCATATTATTGTGGAAATATTAATAAAAAAATTAGGAAAAGTTTGATTAAATAATTGCTTTTGGATAAAAAAAAAAATAAGACAAAAATAACAAAGGGAATTTTGGGAATAAATCATCACCTTGGAATTATAAGGTTCTCTCTGAGATTTTTGTCAAAATTAAGTTATTGACATTCTTATTAAATGACAACTTATTTACATTATGGGATGTTTTTTTATAAGTTGTTTACATTTTAAGACTTTTTATTTAACAAACAAATATTACACACACACTGTTTGCTATGGAATGCAAAACCTTTGAAGCTCAATATCTCAAAATCATTTAGAACACAGATAGAACCTTATAATTCCAAGGTGACGAAATATTTATACACATAAATATATATATTGTTGTAAATTGAAGAACCCAACTCATTACACGCAGAATTCTTTTTTGGGACTTGTTGTTTGATCTGCAGTCAAACAGTCATCTTCAAACAGTCCACATGAGTCTGCACGAGTCTCTTACAATCCACAAGAGTCTAATAAGCAGTGTTGTGCAAATAGTGACGCTACAAGTTTAACTGCATTTCTCAGTAGTGTGGCTACTTTGTGTAATAGTACTTTCCTAATCAAATAGCTTTTTCTGTAACGAAGCTATTATTTTAAGCAAGTAGCGCAGTAGCGTCCACACAAGGTACATTTACCGATTGCGGATCAATAAGTGACACCGACATTCATGGAGCTGTGAGGCCGGTGTCTAGCCGATGAAAGTAAACCTGTATGATGGCGCATTCTTCTGACACAAGAAACTGGCTTGATGGTGAGATGACTGTAGAGGAAATATTTCTGAAGCCGGACCATATCTCGAAAAGTACATAACTTGAAGTTAATTCAGTTGCTGTGCTCTTGTTAGAGTTGAATTGTTTTTAAAATTATTCACTGATTGTTCTGCAAATGTGCACTTACATGGTTTCACTTCCACTGATCACACTCACAGCTGAATCATGTCAATATTGATTGTTTGGACTATTTATACACACTGCACCCGTTTGTTGTTACTGAGTCGTTTGTTTTGTAGGATATGTTGTTTATGTGCTGTGTTCCCGTACCTTGCCTTAGTTTCTTGTTTTGTTTATTATTGTTCTATTGATACTTTGATTCTTGGATGCCCCGTTCTTTTTCTGTTACCTGAACAATATTTTTCATTAAATGCATTTGGATCCTTCCTCTTGTTTTCGACCTCTTCAACGTATCGTGACAGAACGACTCAGTCAACATGGATCCAGCAGATGAAGAAATTGTCAGACTTTGTCAAGGTAATCGCTCTATCGAGCGTTATGTGAAGGAGTTTTTGCAGTTGGCTCTGAAATGCAGCTTCAACGATCTGTGTGTGATGATGTTTTTTCAAGGAGGACTCTCAGACCCAGTTCGTTCTAATATGCCAGCATTTAATGAGTACTGGGGTTTATATTTATATATGGAGTTTGCACTGTTGTTGTCGGGCTCTGCCTTCTCGGTCTCTTTTGTGGAGGAGGAGAACCCCCAGGAGAGAGGGTTGAGAGGTGAACAGCAGAAATTTTTGGTTACGGGATCTGCTGTTCAATCTATGGGTGAGAGGAGGAAAGCCAAACTTAAACTCCGCGCCTATCCCCGACAATCAAGTTCACGACCAGTTTTTTCTGAACCCCTTGAAAGACTGCTAGAAATGTGTAACTCCCCAGTGTCGCCAGAGCCACCATCTGAGTTTCATGAAAAGCTGTCAGAGTCGTGTGAACCTCCAATGCTGCCAGAGCCATGTGACTTCCCAGGACTGCCGGAGCAGTTGTCTGAGTCCCACGAAAGGCCGGTGCCACTGCTTGAGTCCCATGAAAAGCTGCCAGAGCCGTGTGACTTCCCAGTGCTGCTGGAGCAGTCACCTGAGTCCCACGAAAGGCTGGAGCTACCACTGGAGCCCCACAAAGAGCTGTCAGAGATGTGTGACTTCCCAGTACTGCTGGAGCAGTCGTCTGAGTCCCACGAAAGGCCAGTGTCACTGCTTGAGTCCCATGAAAAGCTGCCAGAGCCGTGTGACTTCCCAGTGCTGCTGGAGCAGTCACCTGAGTCCCACGAAAGGCTGGAGCTACCACTGGAGCCCCACAAAGAGCTGTCAGAGATGTGTGACTTCCCAGTACTGCCGGAGCAGTCGTCTGAGTCCCACGAAAGGCCAGTGTCACTGCTTGAGTCCCATGAAAAGCTGCCAGAGCCGTGTGACTTCCCAGTGCTGCTGGAGCAGTCACCTGAGTCCCACGAAAGGCTGGAGCTACCACTGGAGCCCCACAAAGAGCTGTCAGAGCTGTGTGACTTCCCAGTACTGCCGGAGCAGTCGTCTGATTCCCACGAAAGGCCAGAGCTGCCACCTGAGTCCCATGAAAGGCCAGAGCTGCCACCTGAGTCCTACGAAAGGCCGGAGCTGCCACCTGAGTTACATGAATGGTTGAGAGAGCCGTGTGACTTCCCAGAGCTGCCACCTGAGTCCCATGAAAGGCCAGAGCTGCCATCTGAGTCCCACAAAGGGTCAGAGCCACCACTTGAGTTCCTTGAATGGCTACCACAGCCGTGTGACTTCCCAGTGCTTCCAGAGCCGTCTGATTACTCCAGACCTTCTGACCCTAAGCCTCCTGAACCACCGGGGTTATCTGAACCGCCAGTGACTCCTGATCCAGAGCCTCCTGACTCAGTGGGGTTATATGAACTGCCAGTGCTCCTTGAATCTAAGCCTCCTGACCCACTGGGGTTATATGAACTGCCAGTGATCCTTGAACCTAAGCCTCCTGACCCACTGGGGTTGTATGAACTGCCAGTTCCCCTTGAATCTAAGCCTCCTGACCCACTGGGGTTGTATGAACTGCCAGTGCTCCTTGAACCTAAGCCTCCTGACCCACTGGGGTTATATGAACTGCCAGTTCCCCTTGAATCTAAGCCTCCTGACCCACTGGGGTTATATGAACTGCCAGTGCTCCTTGAACCTAAGCCTCCTGACCCACTGGGGTTATATGAACTGCCAGTGATCCTTGAACCTAAGCCTCCTGACCCACTGGGGTTATATGAACTGCCAGTGATCCTTGAACCTAAGCCTCCTGACCCACTGGGGTTATATGAACTGCCAGTGATCCTTGAACCTAAGCCTCCTGACCCACTGGGGTTATATGAACTGCCAGTTCCCCTTGAATCTAAGCCTCCTGACCCACTGGGGTTGTATGAACTGCCAGTGCTCCTTGAACCTAAGCCTCCTGACCCACTGGGGTTATATGAACTGCCAGTGCCTCCTGAACCCAAGCCTCCAGACCCACTGGGGTTAAATGAACTGCCTATATCTCCTGAATCCAAGCCTCCAGACCCACTGGGGTTATCTGAAACGCCAGTGCCCCCTGAACCAAAGCCTCCTGACCCATGGGGGTTATATGAACTGCCTGTGCCTGCCGAACCTAAGCCCCCAGACCAACTTCAGCTCCATGCTCCAGGCCCTCTGCAGCTCCACGCTCCAGGCCCTCAGCAGCTTCACTGTTCAGGCCTTACGCGGCTCTAGCTCCACGCTCCAGGCCCTCAGCAGCTTCATGCTCCAGGGTTTCTGCAACTCCTGCTTCACAGTGTTATGTTCCAGTTCTATTATAATTACAAGTTTCAGACCCTCCATCCCTCCCCCTGTTCCGCCTCTGCTTCACCTCCCTCCGGGGTTGTCTTGGAGCGTCTGGAATCCGCTCCTTAGGAGGGGGGTACTGTCATGATCACCAGCGATCGAGCACCGCAGAGATCGCTGGTGAACTACAATTCTATCATGAACTACAATTCCCTTCATTCCGCTATACAAACACCAGGTTTCACTTCCACTGATCACACTCACAGCTGAATCATGTCAATATTGATTGTTTGGACTATTTATACACACTGCACCCGTTTGTTGTTACTGAGTCGTTTGTTTTGTAGGATATGTTGTTTATGTGCTGTGTTCCCGTACCTTGCCTTAGTTTCTTGTTTTGTTTATTATTGTTCTATTGATACTTTGATTCTTGGATGCCCCGTTCTTTTTCTGTTACCTGAACAATATTTTTCATTAAATGCATTTGGATCCTTCCTCTTGTTTTCGACCTCTTCAACGTATCGTGACAGTTTATTACAAATACAGTATTTAAAATATTTAAAATACTTCA
Organism: Danio kyathit; assembly: GCA_903798195.1. NCBI lineage: Eukaryota > Metazoa > Chordata > Actinopteri > Cypriniformes > Danionidae > Danio > Danio kyathit. Next base: position 64,689,985 of record LR812527.1, read on the forward strand.
GTGTTTTTGAACAATACTATAGGGAAATAATTGAATTAATTTGCTCTGGTACTTTTATAGTTACAATGTACTGTAGTAAAAGCTAAAGTATACTATGTTAATTACTATTTGTGCACAATAGTTACTAATAATACTATATTATGCAGTAGAATTCATTAACAGAGTTGTAAATACTATATATAGTATTTACTATATATATATATATATATATATATATATATATATATATATATATATATATATATATATATATACACACACACAGTTGAAGTCAGAATTATTTGCCCCCCTTTTAATTTTTTTTTTCTTTTTTAAATATTTCTGTGTGGAGTTTGCATGTTCTCCCCGTGTTGGCATGGGTTTCCTCCGGGTGCTCCGGTTTCCCCCACAGTCCAAAGACATGCGCTATAGGGGAATTGATGAACTAAATTGTCCGTAGTGTATGAGTGTGTGTGTGAGAATGTGAAAGTGTATGGGTGTTTCCCAGTACTGGGATGTGGCTGGAAGGGCATCCGCTGCGTAAAACACATGCTGGAATAGTTGGTGGTTCATTCCACTGTGGCCACCTCTGATAAATAGGGACTAAGCCGAAGGAAAATGAATGAATGAAGAATAAACCTTTCCACTTATATATTATTATTAATTTGGAACTAGATTATATCAATTTTTATTTCTACAATACATATAATATTTTAATATAGGGCCATATTAAACATATTGCTTGAATTTATGAGAAACTTCACAGGTTATAACAATTACTAATTAAATAAATAGTACATTTCCCAGTTTAGTTAATTACACATACTTACTAATCTGTCTTCTTTACCATAAACAAAAGTAAAATTAGGGTGAAAAAAAATCATAGGGCAATATATATTTTAAAAACTATAATATATTGTTGTTAAATAGTCTATTAAATGTTTTATTCAGAAGTCATGTTTTTTTGCTAAAACATAATTTAAACATTAAAACTGAAAATGGAAACATAAAACTGACGTCACACAGGTCACTGTGCTATAAAAAGAGCATTGAATGACGTAAATGTATGGCTGTTTACCGCTCCTTTGGCCAGCCCCTCGAAGCCATCGTTGACGATGTAAACACGATGTCCACTGGCCAGAGCCACTCTCACAGCCGAGCGAACCGCTGCGTTCATGCCCGCCGCTGGAGCACCAACATTCAGGATAGCAATGGAGTGTTCACTCTGAGGAGAAAAACACCTCCATCAGAACAGCAAATATCATCATCATCGCCACACTTCTGCTCTTTTCCAACCAAAGTCTGTGTGTTTGGGTGGTTATAAAAGAAATATCTAGTAATGCTGGTGCTAAGACAGTGACACGAGTGAATATATGATGAATTTCACCATGATTTTGATTTTGAAAAATTGTGTTGAATTTTTTGACAATTGAAATGAAGTGAATTTGCTTTTTCAAATGTTTCCCAAATAATGTTTACAGAGATCATGCGGTCATGGAAAACCTGGAAAGGTCATGGAATTTTGACATGGCATTTTCCAGGCCTGGAAAAGTTTTGGAAAAGTCATGGAAATGAGTTAAACAAATATCTGTATACTTGAATTAGGGCTGCGCAGTATTGGAAAAATCTGACATTAGCATATTTGTATTTCTCTGATGTATATTCGTCACCTTAGAATTATAAGGTTCTATCTGACATTTTTGTCAAAATTGAGTTATTGACATATTCTTATTAAATGACAACTTATTTACATTATGGGAGGTTTTTTTTATATAAGTTGTTAACATTTCAAGACTTTTTATTTAAAAAACAAATGTTACACACGCACTGTTTGCTATGGAATGCAAAAACTTTAAAGCTCAATATCTCAAAATCATTCAGAACGCAGATAAAACCTTATAATTCCAAGGTGACGTATTGTGATGTGAACACAATTTCACTAGATGATTTAACAGGTTTATTTGGATTGATTTGGGGGATTTTGTAGGGGAGTGAATCTCCAATAATATACAACAAATAAATGACAAGCATAGATAAATCAAATATAGCAAAGATAAAAGTGAATTATAGTTTTCAGGTATTCACTATTCAGGTACAGATATTAAACAATCAACACTGCAGAGTCTTCATTGTGTATTATTTCATCTTCATTAAAGCTACAAAACATTTCTTGGCGGGATGTTTTAAAATGTGAAATGTTAAAAAGTTCACACAGTCACAGGCCTTAAAGGGACAGTTCACTCTCAAAGATTAAAATGTACTCACTATTTACTCGCACTTCACTTGTTTCAATACTATAGGAGTTATTCAATTAGATTCCTTTTGTGTTCAATAAAAAAAAAGAAAACTCAAATGTTTGAAACAAGTGAAGGGTGTAATGAAAATGGTAAGTGATTTTTGGGTGAACTATCTCTTTTACTCCATTATGATTAAACTATATCTAAGACTAATATCTTAAACTAAGACGTAACTAAACTCTATATTAAACTATAATCCCAACATTGCATATGCTGTGATGTGACTATTGCGGATGCACACATTGCGATATCGATGCTGAAACCATATACTGTGTAGCCCTAACTTGAATATAGGTTAGTTGGCTTTACTTCTTTTCTGTCCTTGGCCAAAAACTTCCTCTCACATTGTTAGTGCTGTATAAGTATAATCAAAATCAATTTTACATAGATATAAAAACAAATTTAAACTAAATATTGTTGCGTGTTCTGTAATAAATTTGAACGTCATTGTTTTTCTTATTATTTACTGTATATGTAGACATTACATGAAACATTACATCATAATAATGTACTAGAAAGTTCTGGAAAAGTCATGGAATTTTAGTAGTAAAAATGTGTATAAACCCTGTGTTGAACAGATTCAGGAATTTTTCACAGTGATTCCTATAATATTTTTTCTTCTGGAGAAAGTCTTAGTTGTTTTCTTTAAACTTAATTAAACTTACTTGAGTGCTCCCATTTTATTTAATTTCTGAATTTACTTAAATAAGACCCATTTCAAAAGGCCATTTATTGTTTTAAATTCTCTTTTAGTAATGTGTAGCTGTAGTACAGATGTTTTACCTGAACCGCAGCAGGTTTCTGATACGCCAGCAGCTTATAAATGCTCCAGTTGTTCTCAAAGCTCCTGCAAGCGTCAACGTTTGATTAATTATTGATCTGCATTTTTAACATCGCTGTGGTTTATTTCCATGATGTTGATTCTCACCTGCCACGTAACTGAATGGCCTCTTCGAAGCGCTTCTCATTCATGGCCCTCTGAACCTCTTTAGTCTGTAGAAAAGAGACAGCAATTATTCTCTTTATAATAACAGATAATATTGGAGACATGAGGTTATCAAATACATCTGTCAGGTTTGTGTCCTCAAACTGCTCCTGTGTGTAACTCCACATCTCCTCTAAAGCCTTCTGTTGTGTTTTGATGTGTTTTTTGACTGTTGTAGCTGTGAAATAACCATACCTGTCAACATTGGGATGTGAAAATAAGGGACATGCCCACCATAATAAAAGATTCTCCCGTAAAATTAATAGCTCTTATAATTAAACTAGATATTAAAGTTTGAGGACAAACTTTATGGTGGCTTGAGAAAGCCGAGTCTGAAAGTTTAAAGTAGTTTTAAAGTGTAAATAACTGAAGTAGTTTTTATGAAGTTTGAAACAGTCGGCATAGATAAGTACATATATTTTAGCATGTTTCTAGTGGTAGCTAGGCAGTTGCTAACATAAATTAGCATGATTCTAGCATGAATTAGCATGTTACTAGCATGATTCTAGCATGAATTAGCATGCTGTTAGCATGATTCTAGCATGAATTAGCATGTTACTAGCGTGATTCTAGCATGAATTAGCATGTTACTAGCATGTTTCTAGCACGAATTAGCATGTTACTAGCGTGTTTCTAGAATGAATTAGCATGTTACTAGCATGTTTCTAGCATGAATTAGCATGTTACTAGCGTGTTTCTAGCATGAATTAACATGTTACTAGCATGATTCTAGCGTGAATTAGCATGTTACTAGCATGTTTGTAGTATGAATTAGCATGTTACTAGCATGATTCTAGCATTAATTAGCATGCTGTTAGCATGATTCTAGCATGAATTAGCATGTTACTAGCGTGTTTCTAGCACGAATTAGCATGTTTCTAGCATGAATTATCATGTTACTAGCGTGTTTCTAGAATGAATTAGCATGTTACTAGCATGTTTCTAGCATGAATTACCATGTTACTAGCATGTTTCTAGCATGAATTAGCATGTTACTAGCGTGTTTCTAGCATGAATTAACATGTTACTAGCATGATTCTAGCGTGAATTAGCATGTTACTAGCATGTTTGTAGCATGAATTAGCAAGTTACTAACGTGTTTCTAGCATGAATTAGCATGTTACTAGCATGATTCTAACATGAATTAGCATGTTACTAGCATGATTCTAGCATGAATTAGCATGTTACTAGCCTGTTTCTAGCATGAATTAGCATGTTACTAGCATGTTTCTAGCATGAATTAGCATGTTACTAGCATGTTTCTAGCATGAATTAGCATGTTACTAGCATGAATTAGCATGTTCCTAGCATGAATTAGCATGTTACTAGCATGATTCTAGCATGAATCAGCTTGTTTCTAGCATGAATTAGCATGTTACTAGCATGATTCTAGCATGAATCAGCTTGTTTCTAGCATAAATTAGCATGAATTTGCATGTGCTAGCATGACTAGCATGTCATTAGTGTGTTGCTAGCATCTTTCTAGCAACATTTGCATGTCAGTAGAATGTTAAACTATTAGCATGTGTTAGAATAGCTAGTCACAGTCTATGGGGCAATTGCTAGGGTGTTGTAAGTGGTTGCTAGGGAGTGGCTAGTAAGTTTAAAGGTGATCAGTGATTGGCTGCTGGCTAGACTGAGTTAAATGAGCCCAGTTAGAAATCTGTAGGACAGTCTGATGCAGAGTTATGAGCTCACAAAGTTTGACCCAATGTTAAGTCAATGGGACTTTTGGGAATTTTCTGGGTCGTTTTTCAGAAAACCGATAGTCGGATCAGTTAGAAAAGATATAGCAACCCGAGTCAGACCAGTTTGAAGGTTTGACGAAAGTTTGAAGTATGTAGCTTGAAAGGCTTAGGAGGAGATACACTTAAAAATTAGTCTCAGAAGACGGAAGAAGAAGTTTATGTAGAATATCAGAATGGTGGCTTTCTCAAGCCACCATAATAAAATCAAGCTATCAAATCTCATTAGGCGTTTCTTCACTGTATAACTTACACATTCTGATTAAAGAGCAGCGAATGAATCTCTTATTTATTTAGATTTTTTTCATTTGCTTACAGTAAATAACAGGTCCCAGATAGCAAAATACACTCGGGCCAGTTCCGGCTAGATTCTCGCCTGCCGGAGACTTACCCCTCGGCCCGACTCCGGCTGCCGTACTCGGGCCGGATGCCTATGGACTCACTGCCCGATTCCGGCCCGAATCAATCGGGCCAGATGCGGCGGCCGTAAGCGAGCCGACGCTGCCGCATCCGAGCCGGAATCGGCCCGTGAGTAATGTGCACTGCGGCCCGGAGCTGGCGCGATTAAGTCTTCATATACCTTGATATAAAACCTTTTGGTATTAAATTAGTACTTGATACATGGTATATAACCATTTGAGTTGATATAACAGCAAACGCAGGCTATGTAAACACAAAGTGTAGGCACTGCGTTTAACCTTTAAATAAAATGCAAACAGCATACATATCCTATAACGTAAATAATCAAACAAAGGACAAAATAAATAAATGATAAACGTTTATTGATGGCAAGAAACAAATAATACTCAAATTTAATAAATTATTTTGTAGTGCACAAGAAAAACAACAATAAAACTGCACAATACACAGGAAGATTTATAGAAAAAAAAGATATCTGAAATTGCACACATACACAAAAGTTTTCAAAACAACCCTGTTTTCCCAACAGATTTGAATTTAAAAAAATTGTACAAGACACATCTTTAAACAGCTCAATTTTATATAAACTTGAATATAGAAACCAATTTAAGATATAGCAAGAAACATCTTACAAATACCTATGACAATACGTAAAATATACAAGTCAAAGTTGTAAAAAGAACTGCCGAATTCTGAAGAAACGTCTCGAAACATTATTATTAACATTAAAATAACAATAAAACAAAAAAAAAATATATGAATATAAAACTGCAGATGTATGAAGACTTAAACTTAATTTTTAAATAAACTTGAAAGAATAATTTGAATAAATTGCACAAACAGCAAAACATGAGATGATGTGTGTGTGTGTGTGTGTGTATATATATATATATATATAAATCTTGTGCAATTTTATATTTAGAATTTTAGTTTATTATTATTACAGTTATTGAAAATGTTTCTTTAGAATTTTGCATACTGGCTTACAAACCACATATATATATTAAAAATTTGCAAATGAAAAACAAATTGCCCAAGTATCAGGGAACATCTTAATAAAAAACAAAAATAGTGATTTAGACATTTGACACATTAGCTTTCTCTCTTTCCTTCCTTCCTCCGTGCCTGTCAGGAGCAAGTTGTAGCCACCTTGTAATGCATTTTTCCACCTCTTCATCAGTGGCATGGTATGGATATTTGTCCTCACTGCATCTGTGATCAAAAGATATACAGATAATTAGTAGTGAACAAGTACAAATGTTAAAGAAAAAAAGAAACATGCTTGCTCTCACATAAGTACAACCTAAATGGGACAGTATATAGATTTTTTTTGTTCCTCTGGTTAATGATTCAAAGAAATACACAGATGGAACAGCTTCTAATTGTATTGAAATGTATATTTAAAACCAACTTACTGACTACGACAGTCCCAAGGGGAAGTGCACGAAAGGCCACTTTTTGTTTTGCCCCGCTCCAGTTAATTTGTTTGGCCAAGGAGTTAGCCAAAAGCTTTCCCAGGATACGCCGAACTGCTTCCTTAGTGGAAAACACCAATAATTCCTAAGTAGGCTACATACGAAGCAAAAAATCAAATAAATAAATAAACTTAAAACACTTTGAAATACACAAGAGCTTGAACTTACCATGTTCTTCATTTGTTCGGGCTGGTCCTTTAGTTGATTTTCAAGCTTTTCCAAATCAAATTGGACAAAGGAAGGTCAAATGTGCTTACATCTGGAATTTCATCATGTCTGTTTTGGTTTTGCAGATTTTTGAGAATCAGGACCAGTTGCTGCTTTATGTCGTCTTGTGATTTTAACACTTCAGTCAGTGGTGCTAAAAAAAGAAAAATAACAAATTAGTATAAATCAACCTATAGCTTATACAACTTGTGTAAATACAACAGAGGGTTAGATACTGCTGATATTCTCTAGTTGATCTTTACTTTCTAGCTGCATAAAGTCTTTACAAATGTAGTGATGTATTTAATTCTTACGAAGACATGATGAGTTCCAATAAGTTCTGTCTTGATCTCCAACTGCACTGGCACAAGGACTGTAAATGTTCATAGGCGCACTGGAATGTACAGTATCTGTGCATCTTGATGGTGTCCTTAAGGATTCTTCCATAGTCATTGGTGGTGATGGTAGTTGCGGTGCTGCATCGAATTCTGAAATCTTTATATCTGCTTCTTTTCCAGCCTCTTTGTTCCAAATATTTTTCTTCATCACTGTCACTATAGTTCTGTCTTTTATGTCCCATGATCAGATACATTTACAAAACAAAACATTATTTTAGTATAGTGCCAGGGCAAAAATTGCAGGTTGTAATAGATCAATGAAATAATGTTGACAGTATGTGTTTAAAATAATTGCAAACAAACCTGTTCTTTCTTTTGGTGTATGACGGGCGATCATCGTCCTCATCTGTTTGCAAGTCACACATCACAGTTGCCTGTGGAAGTTTGAGTCGAGCTTCCTCATATGCGTCTAATAAAACATCACATTGTTGTTAACCTCTCCCCAAAAAAAGTTCAAATCCTGAAATACTATCAAAATTAATTAATGGCTATAATACCTGTAGTGTAAATAATCAGCACCCTGAAGGTCGCAAAAGATTTATTCGGGGATTCATGCAGTGTGACAGCCTTATGATTCTTAGACATAGATTTGTAAGATGGTTAAGCACATCTATCATTCTGTTCCCATGAAGATGGCACAAATTCCATTTCAGATGACTCGAACCCCACAATATGGAACTCATTAACTGAGCCTTCAGATGTCACCATATCATAATCATCTAGGTTATCAAAGTCTTTATCTTTAGGGGCCTCATTTTTACTATATAAGACTTTTATATAGTGAGGAGTGTCATCACTACAATGAGTTTGCAAAGGCTACAAAATCTGAGCAACACTGGCCCTTGCCCTATTCAAATACTATAATTCACAGAGTAAAACTCATAATTTTCAGCCATGACTTACATTTACTGGCCTCTTCTGTGCAGAGCTTGTTTGATTGTGCTCAAGGATCTTGTTGTGGACTGTCAAACAAACAAACATACAAAAGTGTATAAAAAATGTGTATCTTTACTAGAATCATTATAAATATTAATAATGACTATTCAGAAAAAGCCTAAAACAAACATTATACCCCTTGAGCATAAGCCCAAAAATGTTATTTAAAGCAGAATAAGTCACAATCAGTCAAATTTCTTTAAAATAAGAAACCTTTTGGATCAGATAGTTGTAAGTTACTAAAAACACTGTTAACCTACCATTGTGGAAAATGTTTGATGATGATAGCCAATAAAAAAAAACATTTCAGCTGTTTGTGAAGCTATTAGTAATGTAAAGTCTGAAAAGCTCAAGTATGTTGAAAATGTATCAACAGTTTAAAGCTTATAATGGACTATAAGCACCTAACTATAACATGCATATTCACATATTTTGTCTCTGTGATGTGCTGCAAAATGGCCTCACTAACTCTTGTTAAACAAGAATAATAAGACTTAACCAAAAAATATTGTTACCCATTGATTTAAATAAGAATTTATAACTGTCAATAACAAAAAAAACCATCAAAATCTGCTTAAGACGTTCAGTTTTACATGCACATATTACAGCTTGAACATAAGATAATTGATTCACATAGGCTAACACATTAAGATCATTTAAAGAGAATAGTAAACAGTATCGAGCTTAGATCACTTTCGTGATGCACTGCATAAACAAGTTAAACAATACTATTTTATAAATGCAAAACGATTAATTTTTATTTACACAATCACTCAGAATTATTTCTGTTGGGTAAGTACACAACTGTAAAATGATTTTTTCAACACCCATGGTATATTAAAATGTCAACTCAGAAAAAAGCACATGTTTTGCCATGGTAGTGTTAACGGATTAGTCTACAGACACTTTCTTTAACGTAACGTTAAGATACACACCAATTTGTTTCAGTCATGTTTCTTTAAAATTATTAAAATAGTTTTCAGTTACTAAACACTCACTTGATTGAGGTAAAGTTGGTTTTATATTCGCACATTCGTTCAGTGCCATGCTCGCTATATTGTTTACCATGGTACGTTGAATATCCGGTCTGAAATCGCATGCAAGTAACACTTTAAAACAACATTAGCACTATTTTTTCGACCACAGACAATGTTGTAGTTTGGTATTCGTTGTCTGCTAGTATGATTTCACTATTTGGAATTTGCAAACGACAGTTTTCTAATATATTAAGAAGCCGAAATCCGAATGTGCGAATTTAAAACCAACTTTACCTCTATAACTTTAAGACGTGTTTGTAACGTTAGCATACACATCAATTAGCTTCAGTCGTGTTTCTTTAAAACAAGTTGCATTTTCTATCAAATTGTTTTAAATTACTAAACACTGTTACAACCTAACACTGTGAAAAAATGTTTTGAACACTAAATTCGCATAGTATACAGTATAAAAGCAGTAAACACCTTACCTTTCTGACCGGAAAACACGAGTTCCAAAACTTCTTCTTCTTCTTGTAATCTTTAAGGCGGTTGCCAACCAGCTTTTTGGAGCATTACCGCCACCATCAGGACAAAAGTTAAACAAGCCGAGTCCTTGCCAGAAGCGGCCCGGACTCAACAGACTGACTCGGGCCAGATATGGTTAACAGGAATCGGGCCAGGGCTTTACAGCCGCATCACAAACACATGTGCGAGAGCGAGCTGCGGGCCATACTCGGCCCAGATAACACTCGCCGATGCCGAGTCGGAGCCGGAGGCGCCGAAGGGTAGCCGAGCTCGGGCCGATTACTACCTGCTATCTGGGGTGTCACTTAAAAAATGCACACATCTAACATTATAATAAAAGCATTCGATTGCTTTCCTAACTTTTTATGCTCATTTAGGATGAAATTAGTTGTGTTTAAAAAAAAAACCCTACCAAGATCTACATCTTTAGATATTATTATTATTAATTATGTTTATATGTCTGTTTAACACGCACCCAAAACCCAGACTTTCGCTCCGTTTCAAATCGCGTGTACAGAATCTGTTTGGGAAACAGCCTCTATTTATCACTATGGAGCGCATCAGCTGATAGTCATGCACCGCTATTTGACTGTTTTGAGGATTGCATATGAAGGGGAGACGGCACCTGTAATAGAAGGAAAGGGAATCCCACTGTTTTTATGTTTAGTGTTTTCATGCCTAAACAAAGCGAAAGCACATAACAGATTCACATTTAAGAACAAAGGGCGGCCCCTGGTGGTTTGGCGGTATGGGTTGCGTATAGGGAGGATCGGCTCTTTAATGTTTATTGCCACCCTTCAGAGAAAGACTGAAAATACGGAAGAAATACGGGAAATACCTTTATGGGATGATAGCAGGATAGAACTGTAAAATACGGGAGAATCCCGGGAAAAACGGGAGGATTGACAGGTATGGAAACAACTCAAATCATTTAGCATAGTGATATGGAGCTGTATTGCGCTCAACCTGCCAGAACTACTTTATCTGAAAATAGTGGAATGCTCATCAGCCAATCAGAATCAAGCATTGACCAACCTAATAGTATAAAATTCATTTTAAAGACCAGACTTTGGTAAACTAAAATAAAATAAAAGTAGATAAATAACAATAAAATAGTAAAGTAAAAAAAATAATAATACAAAAGTAAATCAAATATTAAATAAAATAAAGTAAAATAATTAAATAAAATACAATGTTCAAGCAAAATAATAAAAGAAATAATAATAATAAAAAATAGTACAGAAAAAAAGAAACAAAAATGTATAAAACTAAAGTAAAATAAGAAAAAAATAGAAGATTTAAGTGAAATAATAAACTAAAATAATAATAATATTAATAATAGCAAAGTAAAAAATAAATAATAATATAAAATATTAAATTAAAATCAAATCAAAACTTTCAAATAAAAATAATCAAATAAAGTAAAATATAAAATAAAAGTAAAGTAAAATAAAACTATATAAGTAAAGTCCTCACCATCTCCACGGCCTCCACGAGCGGCAGCCGCACAGCCTGGTTTCCCGACAAGCCGATCACACATGCAGGAGTGTCTGGAGTCGCTTCCAGCAGAGCCACGACGGCCTCCACACCCAGCTTACTGCTCTACAGCACACACAAACATCGTCAGCAATAGCAGCACCACTGATCTGCAGTCAGCTGGGAGTTGCTCTGCTCACCAGCACTCTGTCGAAGGCTGACGGTGTGCCGCCGCGCTGCACGTGACCCAGAACAGTGACCCGCGTGTCGTAACCCAGTCGCGACACCACCAGCTGCACACAAACACACAACATTTACATTTTTACCACAGCTGATCAAATCATTATAAAACTGGTGAGTGACTTTCTGAGTCGATCTCTCTCTTTTGCATGTTGTAGCGCTGTATTTATACCATAGTAATTGTAACGTATTGAGTGTGAGATGGGACTCAGATATCAGGAATGTGTGTATTATTTGTCGGCCACGCTTTGTATAACCTGAGTTACTTTTTGGTTGGCTATCTGTTTGTTTCTAATGAGTCTCCTGTTTTTGTTACTGCAGACTAGTTCAGTACAAAGAAAGAAAGAAGAAATGCCCGCATGTGTTTAGAGTTTTTCCTTTTAGCAAACACAACAGTAATCTGCTAGTGTTTGCTTTGCTTTGGCTTTTTCAGGGTTAATTATTGTGATCTCCCGATTGCAACAGAGAAATACTGGGAAATCTTTATAGACTGATGGCATTTCATGCCGTTCAGCCTTATAATCTTTTGTTGGAAATTAATTTCTCATTAATTTTGGCTCTCTTATTTCTTTCTATAAATGTAGCTGTGTTAAGCCCATGTATGTTATATAGCTGTGTCATGCTTATGTATGTAATTTAGCTGTGTCATGTTAATGTATGTAGGTCAAGAGGGGCCAGGGTCTGTGGTGCCAAGGCCAGATAATACAGAACGTAAAGGACCACACCCAACCAATTCCTAGAACACCAGTTGATTACTTGTGTGTATAAAAGTGGTTTGAAGGAAGGAGTTGTTGTTGAAGATGGCCTGAACATACGTGAGGGACACCTCCAACCCGGAGCTCTGTATCGATCAAATTATTCAATTGTATTCAATAAATGGCTAATACTTTTGCATTGAAGAAAACCTCTCCTGACTCTCTTTGAACACGCATGGAATTGGCTAATGCCATCAAGAAAATCCAACAAATCCTAAAATGTGAGCAAAATCACCTGTTTTGTCATCATTTTAGACATTACGCTAGAGAATCATTCAAACACTAGCTCTAAAGTGATGTTGGTGAATGAGCAGCGGCTTCTGCTGTCCTGACGTCAGCTGCAGATGTGAATCAATAACGGAAGAAAGTAGTTCCTCATACAAAAGGATTTTGAGAGACTGAGAGAGTGTTTGATTTCTTTTTTATATACACGGTTATGCTGTCAAACTGTTGTATAAACGCAGTATCACACTCGTAGCAGTGCGATATGGCTGTATATCGGCATTGGGGGCACATTAACTGTGCGTTCAAACCGAAGGCGGTGAGAGCGTCAAAGGTCGCTCTGGCCGCCCTGACGACAACGCTGTCTGCCTTCAGTTCCAGCGGCGAGCGTCAAAATTCGCTACATTGATCTCATATTTAAAGGGGCCGTTGCAGCATATCATATCAGTTATTTTCCTGCATAAACCCTGCTTTCTAGCGTGAAAATGTTGCGCACTTTTTATCAAATTCATTTAACAATGGAAGATCAAGTTGCATGTGGTGTGGCTTTGCTCCACTGAATTATCCGATGTGTCAGTATGTCTGAAATATCCTGAAGCAGCAATTCTGTTTTGTATTGTTGCATGAGATTCCCGCTTTTTTAAAGAAAAAAAATACATATATAACATTAATGCCCATCAGTAACTCGCCAGTAACTTTTTAAATGTATGTTCCTGTAAGAAAACATTGCAAATAATTAGAAATCCGGCGACCGCAATAATCAAACCCTTGGGAACAACTGTGGCCAGAACCAAAGTTCACAGTGACTGTGTTCTCTGGACTCCTCTGAAGCAGTGGACTTCTACATTCCAATTGCTTGCTGCGAACTGTGTCATAGCTCATTACCATAAAGTTGACTTGATTTCAACTCTCCTCGACGCCCACACTGGCAAAAACGTGCCGTGCTGCTCCTCACCACTTGTTGCAGCCGGCTCCCATTGAAAATGAATGAGTTCTGGCTACTTTGACGCTCTCGTCGCTTGTGTCGGTGTGTACGTACAGTAAGGCAATGCACGCCTCCCACTAGTGCCGATATACAGCAATATCGCACTGCTACTCGTGTGATATTGCTGATATATATATATAGACATATATAGCCCCCCCCCCCCCCTCCCCTTATATTTATTTCCCATATTCAACACATTTCTAAACATAATAGTTTTAATAACTTATTTCTAATAACTGATTTCTTTTCTTTGCCATGATGACAGTAAATAATATTTGACTAGATATTGTTCAAGATACTAGTATTCAGCTTAAAGTGACATTTAAAGGCTTAACTAGGTTAATTAGGCAGGTTAGGGTAATTAGGCAAGTCATTGTATAATGCTCCGGTTACTAAGGTAACCCTCGTTCCCCGAGGGGGGGAACTTCAATGCTATGTGGAAACTTCCACTATGGGGATTTCATTCAGAAAGCCAATCATCTGAAAGAGTATGTAAACGGGCCAATGAAATGCCAATGAGTTGGCAGCTTCAGCTTGCGCACCTGATGCTTGTTGCAATTAATTTGGCTATAAGAGCACATGTGCGAGCAAAGCCAAAGCATCATTTTTTTAGCCGAAGAGACTTTCACCTCAACAGCTAAGGGGCAATCATTATGGCGAAGGAACATAGCATTTCCGTTCCCCCCCTAACTTAGTAACCGGAGCGTTCCCCTTCGGGAGGGGAACTTCAATGCTATGTGGAAACTTCCACTATGGGGAAATGTATGGAAAACGCCATAATGATTGAACCTTACCTTCGCCCCTGATGAGAGGTTTGCCAGGCAAAAGAGAGCGTGAGCGCACCTGCGTCACTAGAGGCACGGTCTTCCAACGTGTTGCCTGGCCCTTACTTATTCCACTTCAACAGAAGATTTACGGATTTAGATATATTTTTTGGGAGCCGCAAATGAGTCTAGAATAATTTCTAGGAATTTAATACGACAGTACATTGGGAATGCGTGCAGTCCTGATAGGGAGGACGCTGCGGAGGCCACCTGCTACCCAAGTGGGGACCACTGGTGGCGAGAGAGAGCATATGGACTAGCCCTGAGAAGGGGGAGTACGCATATGAAAATTAGATGGTTAGCGGTGAGGGAAGACACGGGTCCGCCTGTGTGTGTGTGTGTGTGTGGGGGGGGGGGGGGGGGGGGGGGGACTGCACCATGGCAGTATAAGCATATGGGATCGCCTAGTGGGGATCGCACATAGCGGGCACCTTTACCCAGAACGCGGGCTGACCAACGGGCAGACCAACAACGTAACGGGCCAGCGCCTGACTCCTCCGCTGAGTTAGATGCTGGGGGCCTCGGAGGAATATCTGCAGGGTTCGCCAGCGGGGAACTTTACTGACACAGCGAAAAAGCGCACGTATCTTCGTGTTAGAGAGAATGACGCAGCAAGCGTTTTACAACACCTAAACGAATTTCTCATTCACCGCATGAGGAAATCGGCTCCCCTCAAGATTAATAAATCTCGCAATAGGTGTCGCCCAGCCCGCAGCTCTACAGTGTCGGTTAGAGAGGCGCCGCGTGCTAACGCCCAAAAGGATGCGCGCTTCGAGATGCGCGCTCTCACTCCTGGGGGACACAGCTCGCCCTGGCTCAGATGAGTGAGGGAGATGGCATTCACTGTTCAGTGGGTATGTTCCAACCTCTGTTTGGATACGGCACTTCCCTTCTGCCGATCACTGTAACAGATAAAAGAGCTGAGTACAGTCTGTATAATACGCAAAGCGTGTAGGACGCAGCAAATAAAGGGGCTGGGTTTTTCCTTCATGGGCAGCGCTTGCAGGTTCACTACATAGATGAAAGAATGCTGTAGGAACTTAGAGCACCTAGGTGGGCGGGGGTCTCAGGTAAACGTGAGAGTGGGCCGGCCCAACACGCTGGCACATTTCGCTGACCGAAAATGCCTCCAGATACCCACCCATTTGGCCAATGCGAACCCGACCAGCAGAGCTGTCTACCTGGACAGAAATCTTAAGATACTGAGTCGAGTGATCAAGCAGACCTCTCCTAAGAGAGATCTCCAAGTTGGTATAATAATTAATATCCAGTCTCGCGCCTCTGGGAACTGAATGATGAGACGATACTTCCCAGCGCGCCTCCAGCGGAGGGGACAGCCTTAGCTCCAGTCAACTGAAGGAGGATAGCATCACTCTGATCTGGCATGTTCGGGGTTTCTTTTTCGGGGAAAAAGGTAACCACACAGCGAATAGACTCCACTTCAGGGCGTGGGCATGCCTTGTAGAGGGTGCTCAGCCTGAGTGACAGTGTTAACCACCTAACCGGTAGGTCACTTAAGTCCTCCGTGCTCCATCTATGAACCGTACTTGAGGCATAGATCTGGGCGCGGGTGCCAAACGGTGCCTGTCCCATGTTTCCAGGGGATGTGCCAGGGAAGGGCCATCACGAGGAGAGGGGAAAGCAGGTCCGATTGGGCCAGAGAGACGCAATACGAGAGCTGTTCCTCGACCTCCCTGACTTTACACAGTATCTGTGCGAGTAGGCTCACTGGAGAAATGCGTATTACGCACGTGTAGCCCGTGGACTTTGCAGGGTTCGCCAAGTGGGGAACTCAAGCGACAGCGCACGAATCTCTGAGTTAGAGAGAGAAAGACGCAGCCCATAACAGCTGGCCAGTCTCATAACAGCTGGAGTCTCCATTTTCCCAGGCGAAACTGCCGTGAGAGCTAATGGGCTGTACGGTTGAGCTCGGTGGGGGAAAATGGAATGCAGCGATTGCGCCGCGTATGACTCTGGTGGAGCAGACGGCGAGCGAGCTGAGACATGCGGCGAGAGCAGATACCCCAATCCGGTTGATATACGCCACCGCCGCTGTACTGTCCGCCGCACTTGTTGTCGCTCCAGCACCGGTAAAAACGGCGGAGAGCGAGGAACACTGCCAACAAGCTCTAGGCGATTGATATGCCAATGCAACTGGGTTCCTTTCCACAGGCCTGCGGCTGCATGCCCGCAACACACGGCCCCCCAGCCTGTGCTGGAAGCATCTGTCAAAACGACAATATTTCTGGACACTGTAGGAACGAGGAATCGTTCCAGGGGCTGAGGGCGCGGTGACACAGCAGAGTGACAGTCACCCGGTCTGTGCCCGCGTGCCATGCGTGTCTGGGGACTCGATCGTGAAGCCAGTGCTGAAGTGGTCTCATATGGAGCAATCCGAGCAGCGTGACAGCGGCTGCCATATGCCTCTGAAAGTTTTCAGTGGAACCACTATTTTGCTGTAAATCTCTCTCAGACAGTTCAGCATTAGCGGAGCGCGCTCTCCGCAGAAACTGACGGTGCCGTGGAGTATGGAGACATGAAGGTTCGGCGGGGGGGAGCGGTCTTACATCCCCGCCGATAGATGGTCCATCGTATCCGACTGCACCGCCGTGAATTCCTACAGATGTCACTAGTTCAATTTGACGCTTTTACCGCCGTTTCTACCGCCGCCGTGGGTGTATCTATGTGCGCCAACAGCTGTTGGCCGCTGGATGGCGCTTTAACCATAGATTTTCAGCTTTGCCTTTCCACAATAGGACCGTACTAGGGCTATATGTATACTGTACCTTATGTGATGGGGTTTGTCCAATTAAATTATAATTTTGTTGGTTTGTTTTAGTTTTCTTAGCAGTAAACATGTTTTTACACTAGAAAAGATACAATTCATGGGGAGAAGTAGGCTGCAAAAATTAAGCAAATAGAAGAATTAAGTTCTTTAGCCTTTATAGTGCCCTATTAAATTGCATTAGGGTAAAAAGAACGTTTCGATTTGTTTGACCATGGTTTGTTTGACCATCATGCGCACAAGATATGAAAACCACGGCACAGCACACAGTACATATTAATATGAAGGTTATCGAGCCGATAGAGCACGATCACAGTATAACTTGCTTTATCAATAATTATTATTTATTATAGGTTAGGTTACAATTATTTGACCAAATGCCACTACATGTAAAACAAGTGCACTCAAAATAGGTTCCCTTTTGCTATCAAGGGTGGTTATGAAATTAAATAAATGGACATTTCCGCACGTGCTAGCCGCATGTTAATTTCTCTTTCACACGCATGCAGAGCGAACATAAAGAAAAAAAAATCTGCTTGTTTAAAAAAGCGCATTATATCCACGAATGTCTAATAATGATAATATTAAGCTAAAATATATATCCATGCTGGGATGCATTGTGCTTTGACTGGATATCTAGTTCAAAAGCAACATTAGCCTACCTGTTGCACGGCATATAGCCTATAGTTGAAAAATATAATTAACAATGCAACGAAATCCTGGTCTGCATAATCTTATAGCTGGCCTATTTTGGTTAATTATTATTATTATTATTATTATTATTGAAATTGTTAACTGTTGCACATATGAGTGCAGTGTAGAAAATATACATTAAATAAATTAGCCTAAACCGTTTCAAGCCATTTTAAACTCTCCCTTTACAAAAGCCTATATATGAAAAAAAAATCTAAACAATTAACAACAGAGTTGTGAAATATTTTTATAAAGTATTTGGATACCATGATATTAATCAAATCGTGCAAACAGAGCATTTCTTGAGTGAAAGCAGTAACTATGCTACCTTCTTTTCTGTCATCAAGTTCATCAAGAAGAAAAAAAAAAAACCGGTCAACAAAGTTATTTTATTACAAAGTATTGCAGGGCTCTAGAGTGCCCTGGTTTCTTAATGGTGCAACTAAAAATTCTAATCGAGGGGTAAAATTAAATGAATTTTCGATAAGTATTGTTAATGAAATATTTATAATATGAACTTGCTTTTGGTTTTATCTATACAGGCTCTGCGCTCTTACGCGCGCTACCACTCAGCAGCAGTAAATGATTGACAGACGCGCTTAAAGGCGCTACACACAGCCAGCCCCGTCTACTTAATCCAGCGGCAAGTGCTGAAACCGCCTTCCTTTTGAATTTTTTTTTTTTTTTTAAATCTCTTAAATTAGGCTAACATAATCTCCCTCTGAGATATTAGTTTAATAGCGTTATGTGCTGTAGGCTATTGACCAACATCCCCTGTACAGTTTACACACTGCAGGTCTACAGTTCTGATGTGTTATGAATTACATGTTTTAAATGACAGTGAGACATGCTAAATTTAGTTTTTATTGTAAAATATACATTATAACCCAGTACACAGTAAAATAATCTTTTTTAAAGGCCTATGGGCAGCGTATAGCCGTTAAACTTAATTAGTCCAAGCATGTTATTTTATTAATATTAAAACAAATTACAAACTAGCCACCTTTTGATTTTATTTCGTTTCCGTATATTTTTATCAAACGAAAAGTGCAATTAATTGTGTCAGTGGTGCGGCACTTTTGTTTTAATCAGAGAATAAGATTATATAGCCTTCAGGGCTCGACAATAAGGACTGCCCGATGCATGGGAGACGCTCAGGCCAGTGTACAGAATGGTCACCTGAATGAGGTGGTCTCTGCTCGATTGAGCGGATCGATAGTGAGAAAACAAAACAATCCAACGAACTAATGACCCTGGCTATATCACTGTGTATTATGATTGTGTAATAGCCATATGTACGGCTATACGAAGAGGGAATGATACGCAGGGCGGGATGTCATTCCTACCGGTAAATGTGCGTTTCATGTCTAATACGAAAGTGAAAGCATGCTGAAATATTAACGAGAGCTGTTTATCAGTTAGGAAGATTGACCAAAGTAACTATCTGATAATCTTTCCATATTTTAATCTTATAATATGTTGTATTAGGCCTGTTTTGTTCATTTCTGCACTGACAGCTCGAAAGAATGATCAACATTGATCTGCTTCATGATCTGATGATCGGTTCATCTGTTATTTCTCTCTATAATTTAAGCCTATAATGCAGAATTCTAGCCAACGTTTCTTTAATAAATTGATTAATTCAATAGATTTTTACAAAACTTGACAACTGAAATGAGGCTCTGTATGAGAAAGTCTGACCTCTCCTGATTTTTATTTATGTCTGTGGGTGTCAAAATTAAAGTGCACATTTTCACTTATAAAATATTCTATACACAACCGGACAAAAGTTTGGGGTCAGTATGATTGTTAAATATTTTAAAATAAGCTTCTCCTGCTCACCAAGGCTGCATTTATTTCATCATAAATACAGCACACATTGTAAAATTGTAAAATGTTATTGCACTATAAAATAACTGTTCAAAAGTAGTTTATCATTTAATTTAATCATTTATTCCAGTGATTTTAAAGATGAATTTTCAGCTTCATTACTCCAGTCTTCAGAGTCACATGATCCTTCAGAAATCACCAAATGTTTGGCCATTGTGGTGTTAATCGGTCTTTGTCAGTCACGTGCTTTTGTTGTGTGTGACAACGAAGCACGCTTGTCCCCCCCCCCCCCCCCGACGACCTGCACTCATGCTAGATACGTTTTGTCAGTTTAGTGGCTAATTCGTACGAATTCATAGTAATATGTACGAATAAGATCGTACGAATTCATACGAATTAACCACTAAATCAAAATGTTACTTACGTTGGCATTTCCACTGTCGGGACAGTTGGAGCCAGGGCTTTTTTCAGACCGGGCCGTGCCAATCGCTCGGGGGGTTGAGCAGTGAGGCTGAAATCATGTCGCGGTTTCACTGTCGGGCTGTAGCTCGCAGCGCATCACGCAAACCCGGCCCCCAAAACGTCCCCCGAATCAAACGTCACAACCCGCCCAGTTCAGTGGGAATCAGGCACACAAAGAACACCATCACGAAACGATTAAAATGAAGACAAGTGTATTTCGAGGCACAAAATCAGTGCATGAAGTAGGCTTCTTCTACATTCAGACACATTCATATGTTGTGTTTTAAACTGTGTAACAATTAGGGATGCAACGATTATAGATTTTGGTTGTACGATTATAGTCTGAAGAATAATCATGGTTTCACAGTTATCACGATTATTATGCATTTATTAAATTTCAACACCACTAGCTTAGAAAATCACAAGAAAACTGCTTATATATTAAAGTGTTGTTTATTGCTGCTCAGCAACCAAATACAGCACAAAATATTAATAAACAATCAATAGTCCATTTCTCTCTTTGGACTTAAAAATAAATGAAAAAGTTTTTGAATTAATTTATTTTATTAAATAATAAATAACCAATTAACATTGGTTTAAAAAGTATTTTGTGACATGACGGTCTCACTCGCCACTCCCACTTGCTCTCTACTGGCGGGAGGCGCTTATTCCAAGGAGGTGCGCTATCTGGACAGCAGCAATTCAAATATAAAATAATAATAAAAAAGCCAGCTTGCGCGGCATCTGTGTGTAAAGATTATTACTTTAGTTTTATATTACTATTATTATTCATTTATTCAAATTCTTTTCGGCTTAGTCCCTTTATTAATTTGTGGTCGCCACAGCTGAATGAACCGCCAACTTATCCAGCATATGTTTTACCAAGTGGATGCCCTTCCAGCTGCAATCCATCACTGGGAAATATTATTTGCAGTAGTAGTAGTATTATTAATAATATTATTATTGCTGTTAGGCTTTTTTTTTGTAGCAACCCTTGTAATCCATTTCAGTGTTTTCGGGTTGTTTTTTTTTCCCGGTTAAAGCACAATAGGCCTTGCGCCATTAACACCTCAGACAGACAAGCATTTGGTTTGAGATGGGGGAAGGGTATGTCTCCATATTTTTCTAGGCTAGGTTACAAATATTTGACCTGCTTTTTGGTTATGAAATTAAATAAATATATCCGCAAGCGCAGTTAGCTGCATGTTCATTCTCAGTTTATGGAAATGTATGTTTCTATGCACAGCAACTTGGCTCGTAGCATTCGCCAAAACTAATATATTTTTTTACGTCGAAAACACAGAACATAACTGAATGGCGTGTTGCCTGCTGAGCAGGAGCAACAGCTGCAGAGAATTTCGCTTGGCCATAATCATCTTAAATGGACTGTGGAGTTTGTGTATTTTACACAACTACGAACACACATTTAACACATTTGTAATAATTTTTTGACCAACTGATGCAGCATGGGGAGATTGCTAAATTTGCAGTAACTGTAGTGAAATGAAAACACAGCACTGGTCTGCAAAAGCACTTCTCTAGCGTGTAGCCTATCTGGGGTGCGATTCCGAAAACCCTTGTTATCAAACTAAGGTCGCAAGTTGTGTCGCTACAAAGATAATTCGTTGATTTGGTTCAAATCCGTCGTTCCAACAAACATTTGCAAACTGCCATTTCAATAAAAAAATTATAATAAAAACTAATAATAATAATAATAATAATAATGAAACAATAATAATGACTTCTTCAGCCTGTTTGGTAAAAAAAAAAACATTTGAAAATTCCTGGATATCAACAATAGCCAAAATATATTCAAATTAATTTTTATATGGTCCGCTTCTGGTGCTTCACACCTTTTTATTGCTCATTTTTTATTTAAGGAAGAATGTCCAAGATTTAGAATAAAAGTTACCTGCAATGTTTTCTCTGTTTAAAAACAATACAGTAGTGAAAGAAGACTTCTCTTATTTCTGAATGAAGGGGGAATCTATCTCAGTCTAATTATCATTTTTGATGTTTAGCCTACACTGTGAAATAGTCTAATCCAATCCAATCTTTTATTTTATTTTTTAAAGTGAATTGTTTTTTTCCGAGATAAATGACATTTTAGAATTGCATTTCCAGCTGTCGGGTTCTCCTCATGGTTGAATTTGGTGGTTATCCGAAAAAAGAACAAATATCACTTCACAGTAGTTGCTTTTTAGATGTAATTTAGGCCTTTATTCAGCTGACAGCGCAAGCACAGCCGCGATACCGAGAGAAAAAGTAAAAAATATATCAATTAATATAAACAACTCGGGCGCGCACAATGAACCGCGAGTGACAGAAACAGAAATTAATTAAAATAATTTAGCCCACTTTGCAGCTTTCTTTTAAATATAGCAGGCCTATATAAAATAGCAGACAGACTGTTTTGATGAGATGTTTTCTTTTTTATAATCCGGATGTATTTTAATATAATTTTGATGTATTAACTATAACTTTTGACTGCCTTTTTCCTTGTTCATGCTGTCATGCCACATTATATTTCACACGCATATGCAAGGTGACTGAAATTGAAAACTGAAATTGAAGACTGAAAATAAAAGATACTGAGCCATTAACAGTTTAAGAAGTTAAAAAACAATTATAATTTGAAGGAGAACAGTGACGTTTTGAAAACTGAACTGAAACTAAATGATTAAAAATAAACTTTCGGGACTTAGGCTAATTTATGTCCTGCGGCAAAATTACTTTTATTATAATTTTAGTGATCTGCTTAAGGTAGGTCAGTTTATTTTTATTCTTTTTATGAAGCATTCAACTTAAGAGGTCTTTAGACCATGCGCCGGACGTTTCTCCATGTTTCGCTGGTAATGTCTTTAAGTAAATAATTATTTAGGTCTATTTAGGCGGTTATGAAATTGAATAAATGGGCATATCCGCATGTTCATTCTCTGTCCATTTCTCTTTCACACGCATGCAGAGCGAACAGCCTGCATTAAGAAAAAAAAAATCTGCTTGTTTAAAAGAGCGCATTATATCCACGAATATCTAATAATGATAGTAATAAGCTAATAATATATCCATAATTCTGGGATGCGTTGTGCTTTTGACTGGTGTGCACTCACACTTCTCAAACGATCCGGGAAACGGGCCTGGGCACGGTTCGGATAGCATAGTGTGAGTACGTCCTAAAATTGCAATCATTTATAAATAAGAGACAACATACTGATATGGTCAAATCAAATGCCTGTTTAATAAATAATACCAAGTTTAAACGGGTGATGAGCAAATCGTACTAATTTGTACGAATTAGATCGCACGAATTAATACGAATTAGCCACTAATTCGTTGGTTTAAACACATCTGCTACATTCCAGTGGAGCCTCCGTTGCGCTCTACCACAGCTGGCAAAACTTTTTGAAGGTGGTCAATGTATCTGTTGCAGACATCTGTTGTCAAACGATGCCGCCAGAATGTCTCGATGGCCTTAAGAAGCTCATCTTTATTTTTTGGCTTGACCTCACGTCTGACGAATTCCTTCAGGGCATGCCAAACCAGCTCGATGGGATTGAGATAAAGATATAGATGAATAAAATAAATATTCAACAAAACAGACATATATTTCATATTTCAACATGCATTTCATCTGATAGGCTAAACTTTATCAAGCTGTCGATATCTCCTCGCGGTTGAAATTGTTCGAAATCCGAAAAAAAAGCAAGTAACAGCGCGCAGTCTAGTTGCTTTTTAGATTTATTTTAGGCCTATATTCAGCTGACGCACGCACAGCCGCGATACCGAGAGAAAACGTAGGCTAAAAAATATATTCTTTAACCTAAACGACTCAGAAAAACTTTGGCTATATAGCCTACTCGGAGAGGACGAAATGACATCTAAACTGGCTGCAAAATATATGCACCATTAGTAATTAATCAACGCATTTGCCTTATTTAAAAAATCTAGTCCTACAATTATTATAACTTTTAGAGATAATGTCTGTTTTTATCGACTTTTCAATTATTTATTTCTCATCTGCTAATTATTTTATTAATTTGTTAATGTTAATATATTACAGACTACTTTATATACATATCTACAATCCTTTGGCATTCAAATTTGCTTTGAACTTGAAAAGAGAGAGAAGCAGACCTGTCAGTGTGTGCACATTGCTCCTGAATAGCATTTCTTTTTCATGTCAGTCTTTACTTTAACCTATTAAAAAGAAAAGTGTCATAAATACAATTATTATTAAATGAAATTATGATTTGTTTATTGCATATACTGTAGCTAACTGTTTATGCGATGTGGGTAAATGGTGTGTTTCAATCCGGCTACCACCGCAAGTATACTTCAAATCTGCGAAAGCACTGTAATTGATACAGTTTTCTCCAATAAAGTGGTGTAATAAATACATTTCAATTTTTATTAAGTGTTGTTCACATTAAATAATAATAATAATAATAATAAACATTAGTTTAAAAAGTATTTTGTGACATGACGGTTTCAGTCGCGGTCCATGCTTGCGTTGCGAGTAATGAAAGACAATGACAAGCCTTAAGGTTCATATGTTGTTGACTTTTTGTAAAGTATAGGCCACTACATGGCATATAACAATTTTGTTGTTTACATATGATATTGCATTAATTTGAATACATGTTTTATAAGCTGTAAAATGAAAGCCTCAGTTTGCTGCGAAGTTATTGTTACGCAAACATCAAGAAAAACTTTGGATTTGTTTGATTCGTAAATTAGGCTACATACTGTAGGCTATTTAAAATTGTACATTATATAAGCCTATACATAGCCTATTTGTTGAGTTTATGAGCGGCTCCAGGCAGCACATGATCAGCATCAGCAACTTGTCTGTCAAACTGTGACCAGGAATATCCTTCTATCTTTTTGTTAATATAGGCTTCTCTGAAACAGTGAATATTTCACTTTAATTTTATTTAGGTTGATTATTATTCTATTTAACAAACCAACACAATCTCAAGGCAACTCGTGTTTTGGTGCTGAAGAATACTATAGCAGAATTGTTTTAAAGCACTTCACCCCAAAGGTTATTTGTTATTCTTTATTCCTTTAAATAATGTAGCCTAGTTGTCTTTTTAATGATTAATGAAGGAATTATAATGCTATGTTTCATTGTTTATCTTTACTTACAAGTGGTAGAGTATTTACAGCTAATGTGTAAGCTATTTCTGTCCGTTCGCATTCCGTCCCTTTGTGCCACCTGGCGGCATAGTCGCAAACTGCAGTCATACCTAAAAAACACGTGCTTTTTTTTTCAAAGCGGCGGCGTTAGATTAAGCGGCGGTAATAGTCACATTGAACTCTCACCTACTGTAGGTGAATCCACCAACGGTGTCGCCGAACAGGCCAGACTGGTATATGGGGGAGTCAAGAAAGATAACTTTGCTAACGTGGCCATCGTCTTTCCCAGGGCACACGCAGTGGACTTGAGGTCCGTGGAGCTCAGTCGGGTGCGGTGCGGAGCTTGTAACAAGCCTGGGTCGGAACCACCCTTGTGCAGCTGGGCCAGCGCGCGCATGGACCCTGGCGTGCAGAGTTGGAGCAGCCTGGCCCGCGGCTGTGTGGGCTCTGGCTCGGGAGGCAGAAGACCAACACGCCTTGGACGGGAGATGAGGCTGATTCCAGCAGAAGGAGGCACCACGCGGGCCCGTGATGACACTCTCAATCTGGGGAATCGACTCGTACTCCCTGGCTGCTCCATCATCAAGGGTGGTGAGGCGGAGGCGCACGCAGATCAGGCAGAGAAAGGTGCCCTCAAGACTACGTGAGCCCACTGTGCACTTCCGGGAAGAAAGGGATGGGAGGCTAGAAGGTCTTACCTTTTAATCCTCCACATACACCCATCTAGTCGGTCCGGCCGCGGGGCTGGGGGATAAACCATTTCCAGACCCACGACCGAAACAGCCCGGCAAAAGCATGGTTATCATGTCTGTTTCAAGATCGGCCGCCGCCACGCTCCCTCCCGAGCGAAGGGGGGGAAATCCTTCATCAGACCATGACAGCCCAACCTCCGATGCAGCGGTGGACATCTGAGCCTCGGTGTCTTCAAGTGAGAGGGCGGCCATCCAAGGATGGAGCACTTCTCTCACTCGAAGCTTGGATGGAGCGCGTGGAGGAGCGAGAGGTCCACAAGCCCGAGGGCGGCAGATTTACTCTCACTGTAACCCTCAGATCTGCCCGAGTGCCCACCGCGGAGCGGGGGACAACTGGGGTGGGTGGCCCTTTTGCAAGAGCTAACCGCGATCTTAACTGCGCAACAGACATGCCACCAAGTGATGGCATGCACTGCCTGCGAGCACCACATTAACATGCTGGACCCTCAGACACGAAACGCAGTGCTCGTGCCCATCATCCAAGGACAGGAAACCACCGCATCCAGAAACGCACAGTCGGAGCGACGTCTTGAAAAAGATGCGCTGCACGACCGTGTTGCTCTTTTAGGAAATTCGCAACAATACATACCGCTTTGGAGGACCGGACCCAAAGGACACCAGGCAAGGGAGAAACCCAGCTCGACCGTCTGCCGCTGCGTGTCACACACTCTGGACCGGGAGATCTCTCTCGTTCTCTCTCTGTCTGAAACTCAGCTGGAGGAACCCTCATCGACTCTCTCAGAAGGCTGTTGAAGTCTCTGAAGTGAAAATGATGCTTTGGCTTTGCTCGCACATGTGCTCTTATAGCAAATTAATTGCAACGAGCATCAGGTGCGCAAGCTGAAGCTGCCCACTCATTGGCATTTCATTGGCCCGTTTACATACTCTTTCAGATGATTGGCTTTCTGAATGAAATCCCCATAGTGGAAGTTTCCACATAGCATTGAAGTTCCCCTCCCGAAGGGGAACAGTGGTTTGTTCTGGAGACAATCCAAAACTGGTTTGAATGGTTAAAATGGTCTTAAAAATTAAAAACTGCTTTTATTCTAGCCGAAATAAAACAAATAAGACTTTCTCTAGGAGAAAAAATATTATCAGACATACTGTGAAAATTTCCTGAAATATTTGAATGAACAACCAAAAAATTTAAATTGAATAAAAAAAATCACAGGAGGCCAAAAAATTTTGTGTGTGTGTGTGTGTGTATATATATATATATACAGAGAGAGAGAGAAATTTTCTCTTTTTACTGTTAGCACAGTGTTGTCATTGTTTACTAAAAACCAAAATATTAACAAAAGAGAAATTAAAGCTGAAGTAAAAAAACAAACGTTTTACTATAAAATAAATACATTACTATAACTTAAACTAAAGTTTAGACACATACTGATCATATCTTCTAGAAAAACCAAAATTAAAATGTAAAATAGCTGTCAAAGTGAAGGCAGGAGTGAATGAGTCTGTATTGAGGAGTAAATGAGTGTGTGTTGAGGAGGAAATGAGTGTGTGTTGAGGAGTAAATGAGTGTGTGTTGAGGAGTAAATGAGTGTGTGTTGAGGAGTAAATGAGTCTGTGTTGAGGAGGAAATGAGTGTGTGTTGAGGACTGACATCTTTGATATAGTTGGAGGTTATGGCTTCTCCACTTCTGCTTATGGCTCCTTCAGCGATGATGATGATGTTCAGTCTGCATCCTTTACTGCGGCTCTGAACAAACACACACACACACACATACACACACAGCGCTTTATGAGTGTCACAGGCCCGCTACTCTCTCGATCACACATTTATATTTTGAAATGTTAAAATTTTATATATATTTTTAAATGAATTTTTGTTTCTCTTGATTCTTCCTCTGTTTTAAAAAACTTTCATGTTTAACAGAATAAAGAAACCTTTGAAACCACTAGAGGGTGAGTAAACTATGTCTTTAGATCCACAAATGTTGTGGTCTGACCTCTTCCAGGCGAGCACACATGAGCTCTTCCCATCCGTCCTCAGGAGGGGCTTCTGGGATAAACAGCCAATCAGCTCCAGACGCCAGAGCTGAAACCAGCGCCAGATACCTGCACAACAACAATCCACTCTCAAAACACATATAGTCACAGCTGCACATAACTTAATATTTTAACGCTTTTACAATGTAGATTTTGTCAAAGCAGCTTAACATAGAAGTTCTAGTAAATTGAAACTGAAACCTTATCAGTCCAGTTTTATTAATAATAATAATAATAACGATAAATTAATACAGAATAAACCACACTATAGCATGAAAAATATATCGAAAATCTCAAATGACATGATTGCCAAATGTTCTGGGTGGTTCTTTAAATTTATTCCAATTATTAAAACCCTTCATTAATTTCCATTAATTGCATTACTGAGTGTATTAAAGATGTTAAAGACTGGATGACCAACAATTTTCTTCTCTTAAACTCAGACAAAACAGAATTATTACTTATCGGGCCTAAATCCTCTACACAGCAGTTCTCACAACTCGACCTGCAATTAGAGGGATACAAAGTTAGCGTTAGCTCTACTATAAAAGATCTAGGTGTGATATTAGACAGCAATTTAACATTCGAAAATCATATATCCCATGTCACAAAAACTGCTTTCTTTCATCTAAGAAATATCGCTAAATTGCGAAGTATGCTATCCATATCAGATGCAGAAAAGCTAGTTCATGCTTTCATGACTTCTAGGCTAGACTACTGTAATGCTCTGTTTGCTGGCTGCCCAGCATCCTCTATTAACAAACTTCAGCTAGTGCAAAATGCAGCTGCCAGAGTTCTTACCAGATCTAGAAAATATGATCATATCACCCCAATTTTATCCTCCTTACACTGGCTGCCTGTTCAGTTTCGTATTGAATTTAAAATATTACTCCTTACCTATAAAGCTTTAAATAATCTAGCTCCTGTTTATCTAACCAACCTCCTGTCTCGCTACAACCCAACCCGCTCTTTAAGATCTCAAAACTCAGGGCTTCTAGTAGTACCTAGAATATCAAAGTCGAGTAAAGGAGGTCGAGCCTTCTCATTTATGGCCCCTAAACTCTGGAATAGCCTTCCTGATAATGTCCGAGGCTCAGACACACTCTCGCTCTTCAAAACTAGATTAAAGACCTATCTTTTTAGCAAAGCATACACTCAGTGTAGCACATAACGGTATGACGCATGATGTGCCCCACACATGATTTTGCTTCTTGTTTATATACACTATGAACAGCAGCTACGCTAATTATTCTCCTTATTCTGTATTTCCACCTGGGGGTTCTCATCCCGAGGCCCTCAGACTATGCAGTGCCACTGATGTGATCCAAGACCAGTGACGAGATGATCCTAAGGTTTTCTGGACCAGGCCGTATCCTGAGCAGCTGCTGTGGTGGTCATCGTGGAGTGAGAGCCTGAGACTGTCCCCTGTGACGCTCCAAGGAGAGACGAGTCTTCGCTGAGGTCCAGCTTCATGCGCCTAGACTGCAGCTCTGCACAAGACGTTTGGCCACAGGAGAAATGGTCGTGCCCAACCGAGCCTGGTTTCTCTCGAGGTTTTTTAAATCTTCACTTTCGCCAATTGGTGAAGTTTTTTACTCGCCGCTGTCGCCACTGGCTTGCATGGTTCGGGATCTGTAGAGCTGCGCATCGATGGATTTGCTCTTCAGTGTTTGGACTCTCAGTAGTGATTATTAACCCACACTGAACTGAGCTAAACTGAACTGAACTGAATCGCTGAAAACTGAACAGACACTGTTTCAATTCACTATAATCTTCCATGTGAAGCTGCTTTGACACAATCTACATTGTATAAGCGCTATACAAATAAAGATGAATTGAATTGAATTGAATTGAATTAAACGCATAATAAATAAAATTCGATGAGAAACACACAGATACATTAGTTTATTTTTCAATGAAATAAGTACTGTTAGACATGTCAAATAAACATGAAAAATAAACACAAATGTAAATAATAAATTAGAAATGCTATGAAAATTTTGTAAAAAGTATGTGAAAAAAATACTTGTAATCATAATATTATGTACAGGCCACAAATGTCTAATTCATATTTATTTACTTTTTGTATCGAAATCAGACATGAATGCCTTATTTGACTTGTATTAAAGGTGCAGTATGTAAGTTTGACAATAATAAAATACTACAAAAGAACATTAGCAACACTAAAATATCTCAGCTGCTAAGGGATTATGGGTAGTTTGTAAGGCAGACGCAGATAGTACCAATCGAATATAAGTGTGCTTGTGATCTTGTGTGTGTGTTTCTCACCCGCAGTGACGGCCCATAACCTCCAGCACAAATGTGCGCTGATGGCTGAAACAGAAAATACAAAACGAAAACAAAATGAGCAGATAATCTGGTGCAAACACACATGCTAAAAATAGTGTGGAAACATTCCCTCAGAGTGTGTGAAAAGGCAGGAAGAGAAGAGCGACAAGCTGAGACTAGAGTCACACACAGACACTCACTGCATTCCTCAACACATGAAGCACAGTCAAATCTGCTTTGGATAAGAGCGTCTGCTAAATGACTACATGTTCATGTAAATATTATGACAGCTGCAGAAAATCACAGCCTTGTGGTTCCACATGGAATCTGTGCATGCAGGAATCTGCAGATTTGTGAGGCCATTGTTTAATCTATTTATTTTATTTAAAAGTGTATATGGTTTATGTACAATACAGTTTGTAAATACATGTGAGCTCTGCTACCAAAGGAGGAGACGAAGCCACGACGTCAAAGCAAATAAAACTTGATTTTTCTTTCCAGCGCAATCACTTATTACTCAGACAGAATTAAACAGAATAATATCTAGACATATAGTTGAGGACATGCTGATGTTGTCTCTCTAATTGTCCCACAACAACATTTAAATAGTGTAGATTAGTCTACAATGTTTTATATTTATTTTATAGTATATACAGTTGAAGTCAGAATTATTAGCCCCCTGAATTATTCGCCCCCCTGTTTGTTGTTTTTTCCCCTAATTTCTGTTTAACAGAGAGAAGATTTTTTCAACACATTTCTAAACATAATAGTTTTAATAACTCATTTCTGATAACTGATTTATTTTATCTTTGTCATGATGATAGTAAATAATATTTGACTAGATATTTTTCAAGACACTTCTATACAGCTTAAAGTGACATTTGAAGGCTTAACTAGGTTAATTAGGTTAACTAGGCAGGGTAATTAGGGTTAGGGTTAGTTATTGTATAATGATGGTTTGTTCTGTAGACTATCGAAACAATATATAGCTTAAAGGGGCTAATAATATTGTCCTTAAAATGGTGTTTAAAAATGTTAAAACTGCTTTTATTCTAGCCGAAATAAAACAAATAAGACTTTCTCCAGAAGAAAAAATATTATCAGACATACTGTGAAAATTTCCTTGCTCTGTTAAACATCATTTGGGGAATATTAAAAAAAGAAAAAAATTCAAAGGGGGCTAATAATTCTGACTTCAACTGTAAACTGTATTTTTTAAGTAACCCAATAGTTACTTTCCCTGGTAATGGGTTACTTTTATAATTATCAGGGTTTCTACAGGTTTAATCAAGTCAAATTTAACTTTTTAAAACCTTTTAAAGACCATTTTAAGACCATAATATATGGAATTTCAGACTTTCACAAGACTAAACGCTAAAGATTTATTTGTAATGGTCAAGATAAAACCTTAAAAAAGAATTAAAAACAAATGTTATTGTAAGAAATAGGGGTGTCAAAATGAATCGTTTCTTCGGTGCACCGCGATGCAGGCGCGGACAATTCGGTATCGGTTCAGTAATAATCATAACCGGTTATTATGTACTGACGTCATTTATCTCACATGCGCTATGTCGCCGTAGCTTACTATGGCGAGGGAGGCGAGCGCGAGTATATACAATGCTCTAACTACGTAAAAACTCTGAAACTGTGCACAATTTCACTGTGTGTGTGTTTGCAGGACATTGTTTCACTGACACTTACAGCAAAAGCCCCTATTTCACGGCGATTAAGAGAATGAAAGTAATCTCCATTTCTCTCTCTCTCACTGTGGCCCATGAGTGCATCTGTGAAGAGCGCCAGCGTGTAAGAGCCAATCACAGCCCTTTCTGTTGAGCGCGTGACCAATCAAAGGGGTGTAAGAAAGAACTTGGTAGAAAGTGAGCGGGATATTTATGTTTGTTTATTTGCTATAGACCCTTTCAATGTGGTCATGTCATGGGCCCATGAACATTTCCTGCTTGACGTTAAACTATTTCCTAACTGTAACAAGAGGCAATTTAATCATAACTTGACTTTAAATCAGTCGTCATAACACTGTTTATCAATATGTGGACCTTTTTGGATTCTCAGAAGCAATGGAAATTAAAAATGTAAAACAGGAAATACGTTAGGACCATTGTTTTTGTTTACATCCCTCAAAATTGTCTATAAATGCTCGTGTTGTTTAAAGGTACAGTTTATATATCTGACTTTGTATTAAAGGACAAACTTGTTTTACAAATAGTATATAAATATATTTATACATTTAATACAAGAATTGCTGTGCTGTGAAGAAAATATAAAACTGTATGGAAAGAATCGTCAATGCACCGTGATGCACCGAGTTATCGAATTGAACCCAATCGATGGCATGATAATCGTAACCGAACCGAACCGTGAGACCAGTGTAGGTTCACACCTCTAGTAAGAAAGATAATTAAATCCATATTAATAAGTAAATAAATAATAAATGTTAATAAATAAACGTTTCTTAAAGGGCACCTAGGTTACGCCTTTTTCCAGATTTAATATAAGTCTTTTGTGCCTCCAGAATGTGTCTGTAAAGTTTCAGCTCAAAACACCCATCAGATTATTGATTAGAGCTTTTAGAAGTTTCTATTTTATAGCTCTGACCATCAGGTGTCGTTTTTTTGTGTACTGCGCCTTTAAGGCTAGTCCTTCACGCCCACCGTTTCCATGTGCCTGTCAGTGTGCCTCCTTCCTCAGCTGCCTCAGACAACATACAGACAAGAAGGAAGCAGATCTCACGCACGCAGATGTGACAGGATACAGGTTAATATCCACTACTGTATGGATATCTGTTACGTTAATGTACAAAATAAACCTGATTTAACGTCCACAAACCAGGATTGAAGCGTCTTCTTTGATAATTGTACTGACGCGTGGCTGTGGTGATGAAGTAAAGCTGAAGTAAATCGCTGAAATTCATTACACACATGCCCTGTTTTAAAAGATTTTAAGCTTGTAAAACTCACTCTTGATCACATTTGATGATGATTGATGATCCTAGCGAACTGAACAGACCTTTTATTCCCGGTTGCTTTGCGCACGTCCTGTCTTGTTGATAGGATTATAAACGTTACTATGGAGACATGTTAATACGCAGCTGTCAATCAATATTGGTGGGCGGGGGGACCGCACTCCTACGTCAAGTTGCGGTCGGTCTCAAAACCGCTCCAATTGGTCCACCGTTTTTATGTTGTTAAATTGAAAAAAAGGACTGGGTGTGTTTATATCACCCCAATATGACGCTCTATACACTATACCTACACATATGTCTGTCCAAACAGCTTGAAAAGTAGATTTTCCACCATAGGTGCCCTTTAAAACTTTTATTGAAATATAATGTTAGGGATTGGATGGCTGTTGACCCGATTTGGTATAGCTTTACATGGACATAGGAAAATTAAGACCGATTTAAAATGATTTAAGACCGACAATACACTATTTCAGTGGATTTAAGACTTTTTAAGGCCTAAAATTTGGTTTTTGAAATTTAAGACATTTTAACACCCTGTGGAAACCCTGGATTATGTAACTCAGTTACTGTTTGTGAGTAGTAACTAGTAACTATAACTAATTACTCTTTTAAAGGAACGTGTCCAACACGAAATACTAGACACTACTAGCAGTTTTTACATTTTATTTTAAATAATATAAAATGGGTGGCGCAGTGGGTAGCGCTGTCGCCTCACAGCAAGAAGGTCACTGGTTCGAGCCTCGGCTGGGCCAGTTGGCATTTCTGTGTGGAGTTTGCGTGGGTTTCCTCTGGGTGCTCCGGAAGTCCAAACACATACGCTATATGTAAATTGGATTAACTAAATTGGCCGTAGTGTATGAGTGTGTGTGTGTGTGTGAATGAGAGCGTATGGGTGTTTCCCAGTGATGGGTTGCAGCTGGAAGGGAATCCACTGTGAAAAAAAACATATGCTGGATAAGTTGGTAGTTCATTCTGCTGTGGCGACCCCTGATTAATAAAGGGTCTAAGCCGAAAAGAAAATGAATGAATGAATAATATATAGCCTAATGGGGCAACACGGTGGCTTAGTGGTTAGCACTGTCGCCTCACAGCAAGAAGGTCGCTGCTTCGAGTTTCAGTGTGGAGTTTGCATGTTCTCCCATGTTGGTGTGGGTTTCCTCCAGGTGCTCTGGTTTCCCCTATAGTCCAAACACATGTGCTATAGGTGAACTGAATAAACTAAATAGGGCGTAGTGTGTGAGAGTGTATGGGTGTTTCCCAGTACTGGGTTGCAGCTGGAAGAGCAT
This sequence comes from Danio kyathit, assembly GCA_903798195.1. Lineage (NCBI taxonomy): Eukaryota > Metazoa > Chordata > Actinopteri > Cypriniformes > Danionidae > Danio > Danio kyathit. The sequence goes on from LR812527.1 coordinate 64,724,642, forward strand.
CCGCTGCGTAAAACCTATGCTGCAATAGTTGGTGGTTCATTCATCCATGATGAATAAAGGGACTAAGCTGAAGGAAAATGAATGAATGAATAAATATAATACATTATTTATATATACATAAAACATTTGTAGAGCCAAACTAAACTAAATAAGACCTTCACAAGAAGAAAAATATATTATGAAATTCTGTCTAAAAATAATTAATGAAATAATAACAAAATATCAAAGGACTGTTTTCCCCTATTTATGTTTCCCCCCATTTATTTTCAACACAAATAAAGACCCTTATAATCAGTGCTTCTGTCTACAGTGAATGCAGACCTGAACTCCTATTTTGCAACACTTGACATGACGTGTGGAGATTGTTTAAAGTGTTTTGATGAAGGTTGAATGTTCTGCAGACCTGGTTGCAGTGGTGGTGATGGCATCGATGATCTCAGTGATGCGGTTGAGGGCAGAATCAGCACCGATTGTCATGTCTGTGCCACAGAAATCATTATCAATGGAGCCCACCAGACCCACGATGTTCAGGTGCCCGTGCTTCTGCGCCGTCTCTGCTGTGATACGGCCTGCCAACAAACACACACACACACATACATACTATATATATGAGCTGTGTGTACATGACAGATGCACAGTTCAGCAGACGTCATAGTTCAAATGAAACGGCAGAATTAGGTGATATTTCTGCTATTTAGTTTTAAAGCAGTCTAGGTGATGTTGTTATTGTTTGTGCCAGGTAACCGTAATAATAAAAAAATAAAAAAATAAATAAAATAAAATAAATATTTTGTATATATAAATTTAAAATATATAAAATATTAAAAAAACAAAATCAAAATATGTAAATATATATTTAAATATAATTTGTATTAGATATAAATATTTAATTTAGAAATAAAAACAAAGATTTTCTTAAATATATACATGTATATATATATACTATACAGTACTATACTATATATAATATACAGTTGAAGTCAGAATTATTAGCCCCCCTGTTTATTTTTTCCCCAATTTCTGCTTAACAGAGAGAAGATTTTCTCAACACATTTCTAAACATAATAGTTTTAATAACTCATTTCTAATAACGGATTTATTTAATCTTTGTCATGTTGACAGTAAGGCTTAACTAGGTTAATTAGGTTAACTAGGCAGGTTAGGGTAATTAGGCAAGTTATTGTATAATGATGGTTTGTTCTGTAGACTATCGAGAAAATATATAGCTTAAAGGGGCTAATAATATTGACCTTAAAATGTTTTTTAAAAATTTAAAACTGCTTTCATTCTAGCCGAAATAAAACAAATAAAACTTTCTCCAGAAGAAAAAATATTATCAGACATACTGTGAAAATTTCCTTGCTCTGTTAAATATCATTTGGGAAATATTTAAAAAAGAAAAAATAATTCAAAGGGGGTTCAATAATTCTGACTTCATCTGTATATGTAGTTAGGAGTATCCTGTAACTAAACTACAGATTCACAATGTAAAGATTCACGCAGTGCTTGAGTCAGAGACTCACCCTAAATGGACTTTGATACGGCCTTCATAAACATTTATGAGACTCCAATGTTTCCTCTAGGATTTTTTCCAGCTGTGGTGGCAGGACTGGTAGACACAGATCTACCAACTACCTATGGCGATAATGGCGTTATTTCAATGACAAATGTCATAAGCGCAGTATTACAAGTCGAGATCGCATTTGTGTAATACAAGCATGCGAATCTCTTTGCTTGCGCGCCGATTGCCGCTGTTCGTGCACAAAACTTCTTACATGCCCTCAAATATACTCTGCTCAAGTGCAGATTTTCTTGTGCGCACTCAAATAAACACTGCGATTAAACACTATGCGATTTAGTGCGTTTATGTAACAAGTATGTCTCCAACATTTATTAGATTTGCTAGGAACATTTATAATTGCGTCCAATAGACCTACAGAGCGGCATTAATGCGTCCTGAAGTAAAGTGAGATGGCTATAAACTCCAGCACGATAGTCATTGTATGCAGATCCACAGGCTATAAAGTATAATTATGGAAACTGTGTTCATGTTAACTGAAAGCTACGTCGTGTTTGCTGGCCTCACGCATCAGGCACCTGTCAGTCAGTCTGTCAGTCAGTCAGCATGTCACTTTAAAGGGTTAAACAAATACCGCACAGCACTACGATTACAGAAAAGTTTGCGCTGTTATAATTCACTTACCTTTTAATAGGTTTTGGTGCGATTATAACCCGCTATTAAAAAAAAACGACTGAATGTTTTTGAATGAGAAGCTGTAATGTAGCCGTGGCGGGATGAATTTTGGTGTGGCGCCCCGCCATGGAAGAATTAATGTAGCGGAAACCTTGGACTCTCATCCTGAGGAGATTTTACCACTCCATCAACATCTCGACCCCGAGTCAGCATTTACCAATCCATTTGAACTCATTCATTTTGGAGGCGATCATGATCATGTGTTGACAAGAAAAAAAAGAAGTGTGCTGCGCTTTTTATGTCGCTAAGCAACCATTGAATCAGCTGTGTATTGCGCGGGAGCACTGCTGTTGATATTGTTATATATATTGTTATCGTTTTTTTAAGATATTATTCATTCATTTTCCTTTGGCTTAGTCCCTGTTTTCTCAGGGGTAGCCACAGCGGAATGAACCACCAACTATGGTGGCATATGTTTTACGCAGCGGATGCCCTTCTAGCCGCAACCCAGTACTGGGAAAAACCATACACTCTCACATTTACACACACACTCACACACTACGGCCAATTTAGTTTACCCAATTCACCTATAGTGCATGTGTTTGGACTGTGGGGGAAACCGGAGCACCCCCACGCTAACACAGGAGAACATGCAAACTCCTTTTTAAGATATTATTCTTTATTTATTTAATAATTATTATAATAATTATGTTATTTCAGTTTAACCCGTCTTTTCCTTTATATACTTCTCTGACACTGTATTAGGGTTGTCAAAAGTATCGAGTTTGGTACCAATCGGTACTGAAATTTTAAAAACATACATTTTCTGTGAACTGATGACCTTCACAGCCAATCACAGTCATTTCTGTTTAACACGTGAACACAACAGCCAATCAGTGGCGATTAAGTACTGTACGTGCTCAACAAGGCTCAAATGTTAGAGGGAAATGGTTGTTTTTAAAATGTCAGTACCGATTGGCAAAGAATTCAGACCCAGATTTGGCATAAAGCTGGCACAGCTGGCATTCATCCGGCACTGGCATACAGCATGTGGACCAAAGATGGCCCTGGTTTGGCAGAGGTGGTACCATCTTTAAGGCGGCACACAATACCTGAGCCAGATGTCAAATGTAGTATTAGGCCCAGATGTAAAAAATTAATATGTGGGCCATGCAAGTTTGGCCTATCTTGACCCACATTTAAAATACATTATTACTATTTTCTAATAAAAAAGTCTACCGATCAGATCGCTTCAAAAAAAAAGCACGCCCATAGCACGCCCAAAATACAACGCTTCATGGGTTTATCAATTTCATTGCAGTCGTGACACACCAACATATCGGGCCCAGTTCAGGCTTGGTTATGAGTTATTAACTTGGCTGAGACTTGGCCCAGATATGGTTCATGTTTGGCCCATGTCTGAAGCCAGACTTGGTCCAGTCATGTACCGTAATTCACTGCAGCATGTTGGTCATGCAAAAGCTGATTGTGTGGGTCAGAGCTGGGCCAGAGATATTTTGCTATGTGGGTACTATGTATATGTTTTTTTCCCATAAAGCCGAAAACAATTTCTCTTAACATCAGTTAAGAAACGGGAAAACTAACTTTTTCGGAAAAGTAGCTCAAATATTTTCTTGGAAATGAAAAAGCAATGCGTTACTTCAGTGGTCCTCAACCACCGGGCTGCGGACCGGTACCGGTCCGTTGATCAATTGATAACGGGCCGCACATAAAATCATTAATTATTTCCGTTTTATTTATCTAAGTCTGTACGATCTTTTATTTTGAAAAATCTTGCTAAGGGGAACAGGCCCTGTGAAGGACCCGCGAACTGCCAAGGAATAGATCCGCTAACCATTTGTCAACAAATCAGGTGAATCAAGCATGTCTGTGCAAGAAGATCAACTGCTGGAAATTGGAAATGGTGACGGCCTTCTACGGGCCGTTCGCATATCACGTGTTTTCTAGAGTTTACGCAAGTTCGTTATTTCCAGTGGCCGTGCGCGGCCTTTCTCCTGGCGCCGCATTGCGGACCTCTGCTGATTGTGCGCGCACCTCACGAAATGAACGAGGCTTTTATACTTGAAGCGTTCGTGCAGGCTTGACGCGCTTCAGCTTTCCAGACACACGCAGTTAAATAAATGCCACATGCGCACCGCGAGTCACGTGACAAGAACTGACCGATCAGCTTCAGCTTGTATGGAATATACACATTTTGGTAGACTAATTATCTCAGACAAACACAGAACACCCAATCACTGCATCGCTTTGTAATTTTTCTCTACAAATAAACCTTGTATAATAGTGACAGCAATGTTGATGGTCGCCTAGCAACCTACGACCCCCCCCCCCCCGGTCCGCAGTAAAATTTTTAAAGCGTTGACTGGTCTGCGGTGATAAAAAGGTTGAAAAACTTGAAAAAAGTAATCTAATTACACAACTCTGGTTACTTGTAATGCATTTGAGCAATTTCATGCAAATGTCAACCCTTCCACGAAAAAAATTACGTTTTCACCAAAATAGCGAAACCCTTTCTAAGTTGTTTGTGTAAGCTTGTGCTTTACAGTACTGCAAAATTACTCAAAACTATTAGATTTGATTTAGCAAAGTCACACAAGTGCCAATTTCACATCTGTCACATCCATAACGGAGAGATGTCACATCCGTAACCAAGCTTTTCCCTGATAAATGCAAAAATGTCAAATAAAATAAATTCAATCATTTGTTATATAGAGAGCAACTCTTCTCCTTTTGATGAGCATTATTTCTTTTGGTTTGTGCAGTTTAATTCACAGAATTTCTAAAGTATTTTGTAGACTGTAAACTCGCTAAGTTTTTTGATCACATCCATAACGCATGTTTATTTCCCTCACTTAAAATCTTTACAGGTTGATATTTTTCTGATCCCGTAACTCTGTGGTTAGCTGTTTTGGAAAATATAAAGAGATGTTTCAATATAATGTCAACATTTACTTTCTCTGTTAATTTATATGCGTTTTCTGCAAATGTCACATCCATAACGCTGGAATTTTTCTCCTCCAACACTGCATTATTTTCTCCAGATGAGTGCAGTACCTTTCTGGACGAGCTCTTCCAGGAGTCCGCTCCACTCAGCCCTGAAGATGTTTGCTCCGGTGAGGCTGCCGTCTCCTCCACACACACACAGGTTAGAGATGCCACGCTTCACCAGGTTAAACGCTGCTGCTAACCGGCCCTCACGCGTGGTGAAGGCTTTACAGCGGGCACTGCCAATCACTGTTCCTCCCTGCAGAGCACAACACCAGTGAGACCAACAGAACAAGCACACATGCACACAGAGCAATGATAAAGCTACACTTACAGATGCTAAATCTGAGCATCAGACGCTGGCCATCATATACAGTACAGGCATTTACTGCAATGCTTCAACACAGGCAAATGCTCAAAAATATGCAAGTGCTCCCAAACTGTTGCATGCATAAATAAAAAGCAGAAATGTAAAATAAATGAAATCAACTAAAGTTAAGTAAATTATATATACAGGTATGTCATGTCATTTTCGTCCGCTTATCCGGGGCCGGGTCGCAGGGGCAGCAGTCTTAGGAGAGAACTCTAAACTTCCCTCTCCCCGGACACTTCCTCCAGCTCCTCCGGGGGGATCCCGAGGGGTTCCCAGGCCAGCCGAGAGACATAGACAGCGTGTCCTGGGTCCACCTCCCGGTGGAACATGCCTGGAACACCTCCCTAGGTAGGCGTCTTGGAGGCATCTGAATGCCCGAGCCAGCTCAGCTGACTTCTCTCGATGTGGAGGAGCAGCGGCTCTACTCCGAGCTCCTCCCGGGTGACAGAGCTCCTCACCCTGTCTATAAGGGTGCGTCCTGCCACTCTGCGAAGGAAACTCATTTTGGCCGCTTGTATTCGAGATCTTGTCCTTTCAGTCATGACCCAAAGATCATGACCATAGGTGAGAGTAGGAACGTAGATTGACCGGTAAATCGAAAGCTTTGCCTTTCGGTTCAGCTCCTTCTTTACAACAATGGACCAGTACATTGACTGCATTACTGCTGCACCAATCCGCCTGTCAATCTCACGCTCCATCCTTCCCTCACTTGTGAACAAAACCCCAAGATACTTGAACTTCTCCACCTGGGGTAAGGACTTTCATCCAACCTGGAGATGGCAAACCACCTTTTTCCGGTGGAGCACCATGGCCTCGGACTTGGAGGTGCTGATTCTCATCCCAGCCGCATCACACTCATCAGCAAACCGCCCCAGTGCATGCTGAAGGTCCATGTTCGATAAAGCCAACAGAACAACATTGTCTGTGAATAACAGAGATGAAATCCTGTGGTCCACGAACCGGACGCCCTCCAGCCCAAGACTGCGCTTTGAAATTCTGTCCATAAAAATTAGTCTGACTTATTGCCGGCAATGCGAACCAAACTCCTGCTCTGTTCATACAGGGACGAGACGGCCCTTAACAAAGCGCCTCTGACCCCATACTCCCACAGGACCCTCCACAGAATGCCACGAGGGACACGGTCAAATGCCTTCTCCAAGTCCACAAAACACAAGTGGACTGGTTGGGCATACTCCCATGAACCCTCGAGCACCCTGGTGAGGGTATAGAGCTGGTACAGTGTGCCATGGCCTTGACGAAAACCACATTGTTCCTTCTGGATCCTAGGTCCAGGATCCATGGATCCATATACAGGTATGTGCTAAAAAATTTGAATATTGAGGGAAAGTCCATTTATTTAAATAATTTGTTTCATAAAGTGAAACTTGTGTGTTATATTAGTTCACTACACACACAGTGAAATATTTCAAGTCTTCATTTGATTCAATTTGAATGATTATGGATTAAAGATGACAAAAAAAGACAATTCCATTATTTCACAAAATTAGAATAGTTCATGTGACCAATAAAAAAAGGATCTTAAACACATGTTGGCCTTCTGAAAAGTGTGTTAATGTACTGTATTATGTCCTCAGTCCTTTGTTGGGCCTCCTTTTGCACTAATTACAGCATCAAGGCGATATGGCATGGAGGGGATAAGCCTTTGACACAGTTGAGGTGTTATTTGGTAGCCCAAGTTGCTTTGATATCGGCCTTCAGCTCGTCTGCATCTCAGGGTCTCTGTTCCCTCATCTTCCTCTTGACAATAGCCCATAGATATTCAATGGGGTTTAAGTCCGGTGAGTTTCCTGGCTAATTAAGAACAGGGATACCATGGTCCTTAAACCAAGCATTGGTAACTTTGGCACTGTGTGCACATCCCAAGTCCTGCTGGAAAATAAAATCATCATCTCCAAAAAGCTTGTCGGCAGCAGGAAGCATGAAGTGCTCTATAACGTCCTGGCATAGAGCTGCATTGACTGTGGACTTGATAAAAGACAATGGACCCACACCAGCAGATGACATGGCTCTCCAAGCCATAATTGACTGTGGAAACTTCACATTGGACTTTAAGCAGCTTGACTTTTGTGTCTCTCACAGCCATATCACCCTGCAGCCCAAGACAGGTTACTCACTGAAGCTAAGCAGGGCTGAGCCTGGTCAGTACCTGGATGGGAGACCACATGGGAAAACTAGGTTGCTGTTGGAAGTGGTGTTAGTGAGGCCAGAAGGGGGCGCTCAACATGCGGTCTGTGTGAGTCCTAATGCCATAGTAAAGTGAAGGGGACACTATACTGTCAGTGAGCGCTGTCTTTCGGATGAGACGATAAACAGACTCTCTGTGGTCATTAAAAATCCCATGGCACTTCTCGTAAAGAGTAGGGGTGTAACCCCGGTGTCCTGGCCAAATTCCCTCTCGGCGCTTAACCATCATGGCCTCCTAATCATCCCCATCCACTGAATTGTCTCGGTCACTCTCTCCACTCCACCAATAGCTGGTGTGTGGTGAGCACATTGGCGTCGTTGTCCTGTGGCTGCCATCACATCATACAAGTGGATGCTACACACTGGTGGTGGTGTGGAGAGCTAAACCCCCTCATGATTGTGAAGCGCTTTGGGTGTATGACCATTGACCATACACAATAAATGCGCTATATAAAAACACACATTACATTACATCTCTCCGCTCTTCCTCCAGACTCTGGGATCTTGATTTCCAAATGAAATACAAAATTTGCTTTCATCTGAAAAGAGGACTTGGGACCACTGGGAAACAGACCTGTACTTTTTTCTCTTTAGCCCAGCACAGATGGGTCTAACATCTGTTTTTGGTTCAGGAGATGCAGACGTCTGTATGGGGTGGTTCTTGACGCTCTGACACCAGCATCAGCCACGCTTGCTTGACAATCCTCTCAAGGCTACGGTCATTTTATGCACCTTTTCCAGCCACATTCCCTTCCTCTTAACACTCTATTAATATATCTAAATACTGCACTCTGGGAGCATATTTTGTGAAATACTGGATTTGAGTTTTTGTCGTCTTTAATCCATAATCAATCAAATTGAATCAAATGAAGGCTTGAAATATTTCACTGTGTGTGTAGTGAACTAATATAACACACAAGTTTCACTTTATGAAACAAATTAGTGAAATAAATGGACTTTCCCTCGATATTATAATTTTTTGGCACATACCTGTATATGCATTTATTATAATGCAAAAAATTGTATGCACCCAAAGCTGCATGCCTTAAAACTATATGAAATTAAATAAAAAATGAAAATCTCAAATAAAAAAATTGCAATGCTTAATATGTTCATAAATGCATGTGCTTCAGAAAAAGATCATTTAACTTTAATGTTTTAGTCAGGTTTGCTAGCATCCCTACATCGACTAGTTGATAGACATTTTTTATGTGTGTGTGTGTGTGTGAACTATTCACAGTTTTTTAACTGTTTTTGTCAATAAAAATATATATAATTTATTATATATTTACTTGTTTTGAAGCTCTGTTTAATAAGCACACTGCTGATGTTTTAAATTATTTTAATATTTTCCTTTTCTTTTACAAATTTGTGGAATAGGGTGGGGAAAGAAAATGTATATTTCTGCATTTGAACATTTAAAAAAAAAAAATCAATAAATGTTTTGGAAAAAAAAACATGTGCATTCAAAAAGAAAAGAAATTATTAATAACATAATAAATGAAAACAACCTGATGACAAAATTGCACAAAAATACTAACATAATATAATCCTAGTTGATATAAAAATAAAAGTGAATAATAGAAACACTTTAAAAAAAAACATTAACATATACAGTTGAAGTCAGAATTAAAAGCCCCCCTGAATTATTAAACCCCCTGTTTATTTTTTCCCCCCAATTTCTGTTTAACAGAGAGCAGATTTTTTCAACACATTTCTAGTCATAATAGCTTTAATAACTCATCTCTAATAACTGATTTATTTCATCTTTGTCATGATGACAGTAAATAATATTTGACTAGATATTTTTCAAGACACTTCTATACAGCTTAAAGTGACATTTAAAGGCTTAACTAGGTTAATTAGGGTAACTAGGCAACTAGGATAGGGTAATTAGGCAAGTTATTGTATAATGATGGTTTATTCTGTAGACAATCGAAAAAATATAGCTTAAATGGGCTAATAATTTTGACCTTAAATGGATTTTTAAAAATTAAAAACGGCTTTTTATTCCAGCCGGAAAAAAAGACTTTCTCCAGAAGAAAAAATATTATCAGACATACTGTGAAAATTTCCTTACTCTGTTAAACATCATTGGCAAATATTTACACAAAAGAAGAAAAAAAATCAAAGGGGGGCTAATAATTCTGACTTCAACTGTACATAACACTGCTGTTTTTAGATTTGTGCATTAGATGACCTAATCAGAAAGTGGCTTCAGTATCAACAAACCGGTCAAAACAAAAAATGCATGGCACCCCAAAGAGCCAAAAGCATTCAAAAAAAACTATAGACTTATTTTTTTTTTTTAAATGTACAGTAAAAATGATTTAAAAATGTATCATTATCATGATAATTATTATCTTAATAAAATATAATCAGAAAATATAAATATACACACATACACATCACTGTTGCTTGTACATTTGTAGATGTTTCATCAGAGACATTTGTTTCGATGCTTCAACTCAGGCAAATTGTTCCAGAAATGCATGTGCGTCCAAACAGCCGCATGCATGTGTTAGAGCTGCAGAGTTCGAGTCCAGCAGGAGTCGTACAAACACAACACACACTCTCTAAATCAATTAATAAATTAATATCATTAAATTATTAACATTAAGATTTAAATGACTCATTAAAAAATAATAAATAACTATAAATATTAAACAAACTTAAAAATATATGAACGAGTAATTCAATTAATCGTTAATATTAAACAATAATAATGATATAAATAATTCAGATTATTATGCATGTAAATTAATGGTTAATTACATCAACTATGTAAATCACTAAATATAATTACTAAAAATGACAAACGTCTATATTACTATCAAGAATATAAACTCCAAACACCTTCATCCTGGATTGTGTGTGAAAAACTGCAGTAAAATAACAGACACACTTATATAAATATAAGATATCTTAATTTCTGCTGGACAAGCCGACAATATTAATAATACAATACTCGGTTCAGCCCAAACTCAAACAGCACACAGGACAAAAACACAGCGCAGCTTTCAGAAGACTAATCTACTGCATGAGGAGATTCAGACAGCATTCAGAGTCTGAGTGAATGCCTATACAGTGCTTCTCTGTGAATGAAGCTCGGGAGCACATGCAGAACAGCTTACCAGAGAAAGAGCTGAAGTCAAGAACAGAAAACAGAGGAGAGGAGGAGATGAACATCACTAAAAAAACTCCAAAAAACCAGCAACACTATTACATTCGTTAACACTACAGCTATAAATATCACTCGCAACTGAAAATAGTGTATACTAAAAAAATAGGACCTTTAAATAATTTGATACACATGTAAAAAATAATATAATATAAAATAATTTAGTATAAAAATGTTGCATCGACAATTAACTGAAATATATATATACTAGTACAAAAATTATTAAATGTAAAAATGAAAATAAATAAAAACTGCATGATATATAACATTTAATAATAGCATGTTATGCCTTAATATAAAAACTTAATCTTAAAATGATATATTCAGTATATTAGATACAGTGTTATGGCAACTTACAACAGAAGTACTAAGTAATAATAAGTAAACTTACAAAGAAATACAAAACAAATTCTAATAACACAATCAAGTTATAGAACAATAGAAGTTTTAGAAAAATAGAAATAAAACAAATATAATATATGCATTGAAATTGCATTTTAAAAACGTATAATATAAGATGTTTTACCATAATAAAACAGTTTAGAAAACATAAAAAAAACAATAAAACAACAAAACTATATTATAAAATTTCAACAATATACAACAAAGTGTTAATAAGTGTTTAAATGAGGAGAAATCAGAGGTTATTATATTTGAGCCTAATGATTTGTTGGACTTTAAACGCCCCAGGTTAGGCAACTTGGAGGAGTTCAGATCACCCCAGGTAACCTGGGTGTAACAATAGATCAGAACTTAAAATTTAATAAACATATTTCAAGTGTGGTTGGAAATAGCTTTCACCAACTTCGCCTTCTCTCTAAAATGAAGTCCTCCCTCACTTTACATTCACTAGAAATTGCCATACATGTGCTTATAACCTCCCGGTTAGACTATTGCAACTCTCTCTATTTTGGGCTGCCTAAGTCTCAGATCGCTTGCCTACAGTTAGTGCAAAAAGCAGCTAGGAGCAGCTAGATTTTTAACAGAAAGCCCGAAATATGCACGTCACTCCCATTTTGAGGTCTCTCCATTGGCTACCGGTGAGACAAAGAATCAAATTTAAAATCCTTCTCTTTGTGTAAACAGCCTTACATGGCCTGGGCCCCCATTATTTATCCCAACTGATTGTGACCTACACTCCATCCAGACACTTGTGTTCCACTGATCAGTTTCTATCAAAAGTCCCAAAGTCCCATCTCAAAAGTAGGGGCGAACGTGCATTTGCCATAGCCAATCCTCGACTTTAGAACGCGCTGCCGCTAGAATTAAAAATGGCTTCGTCACTGCTAGTCTAAATTAAAGACTTATCTATTTTCTAGATCTTTTGAAGCATAAGTCCCTTTCTTGGGTGGGCAACGGTCTCGTTTTTAATCCTGTTTAGTGTGGTCAACTGTGGTAGCATCTTTTAACTAGGCGGAATTATTGAAAGGGTCAATTACTTTCTTGTTTTAGGCATTGATTCAAATCAATTCAATTCAATTCATCTTTATTTGTATAGCGCTTATACAATGTAGATTGTGTCAAAGCAGCTTCACATGGAAGATTATAGTGAATTAAAACAGTGTCTGTTCAGTTTTCAGAGATTCAGTTCAGTTCAGTTTAGCTCAGTTCAGTGTGGGTTAATAATCACTACTGAGAGTCCAAACACTGAAGAGCAAATCCATCGATGCGCAGCTCTACAGATCCTGAACCATACAAGCCAGTGGCGACAGCGGCGAGGAAAAAACTTCACCAATCGGCGAAAGCGAAGATTTAAAAAAAAAAAAAAAAACTGTTGTTGTATAATCTATTTGACATCTTTTATGCTCTCTTTTACATTATGTGTCTATTGCTGTTTGTTTATTATGTCCACAATGCTTGTTTGTACTTTCTCTGTAAAGCACTTTGTGTTGCCTTGTGGCAGTTTGAAACGTGCTATATAAATACATTGAACTTGAACAATATATAACAAATTACAACAAACTGTTGTGATGGGGATCAAGTAAAATATAATTAGTTTAATGTGAAATACAAAAATTACTAAAACAAAAAAAACAAGAAAAAATTATTAATTGTTCAACTTAAAAATAAAACAAAAAATGCACACTAAACTACATTTATAGGTACTCATGTACTTACATTACAAAAAAAAAAGTCAAAATTTTTATAAAAAAATATAAAACTAGCATATCTATACTTTTTTTTTTTTGCAATTACGCATTCATGAATTTGATATGTCAGACCCCCTAGTTTTTCGCGATTCCGCGATCACTGAATCCAATGCAAAATCAACAAAAAGTCGCACATTTTTGCAATCCTGCAAAATTCTTAATTAAACGCAAAATAATCACAAAAAATTTAAATATTCTCAAAAAACATCCAATTCCAAACCATATAATCAAATTATATTTATTTCAGTTTGCAATAAATTGTTTTACGTGACTTATAGACTTTGCACACGCAGCGCACGTGACGACTCACCTGCGCCCTCACAATCATTATATTACATGGTAGAGGGGGGGGATTGTTTTGCAGCCTGTGCAGTAAGCAGATGCGAATGAAGCATCAAGCGCAATGATTTAGGTCCCGTTTACTAGAGGTGTGAACCTACACTGGTCTCACGGTTCGGTTCGGTTACGATTATCATGCCATCGATTCGGTTCACTTCGATATCTCGGTGCATCACGGCGCATTGACGATTATTTCCATACACAGTTTTATATTTTCTTCACAGCACAGCAGTTCTTGTATTAAAATGTATTAATATATTTATATACTATTTGTAAAACAAGTTTGTCCTTTAATAAAAAGTCAGATATATAAACTGTACCTTTAAACAAGACCATTTTGAGGGATGTAAACAAAAACAGTGATCCTAACGTGTTTTACATTTTTAATTTCCATTGCTTCTGAGAATCCAAAAAGGTCCACATATTGATAAATAGTGTTATGACGGCTGATTTAAAATCAAGTTATGATTGAATTGCCTCTTGTTACAGTTAGGAAATAGTTTAACGTCAAGCAGGAAATGTTCATGGGCCAATGACATGACCACATTGAAATGGTCTATAGGAAATAAACAAATATCAATATCCCGCTCACTTTAGTTTCTGCCTTGTCTACCAAGTTCTTTCTTACACCCCTTTGATTGGTCACGCGCTCAACAGAAAGGCCTGGGATTGGCTCTTACACACTGGTGCTCTTCACAGATGCACTCATCGGCCACAGTGAGAGAGAGAGAGAGAGAAATGGAGAGTACTTTCATTCTCTTAATCGCCGTGAAATAGGGGCTTTTGCTGTAAGTGTCAGTGAAACAATGTCCTGCAAACACACACGCAGTGAAATTGTGCACAGTTTCAGAGTTTTTACGTAGTTAGAGCGTTGTAAATATTCGCGCTCGCGGCTCGCCTCCCTCGCCATAGTAAGCTACGGCGACATAGTGCATGTGAGATAAATGACGTCAGTACATAATAACCGGTTGTGATTATTACTGAACCGATACCGAATTGTCCGCGTCTGCATCGCGGTGCACCGAAGAAACGATTCATTTAGACACCCCTACCGTTTATACTGCTAGTAAATGTGACCCAATTCAGATTTTTTGTTCATATGCGACACAGATCGAATCTGTTCTATAACCCTGTAAACACGAAAAAAACACATGCATTCGGATATTCAGAGATCGGTTTCAGGCCTCCTTCATATGTGGAAATAAATCAGATATAAATCGGATATGTGACAATGCGACTATCATGTAAACAGGCTGATCGGATTTATTGAGGCATTCTGTTTTGTACATCATTAAACGTGCGACAATGTGATACTTCTCCACGATCTAATGACGTACAAAGAAGAGCATGTTTGGAGACACTGATGTGGTAAACAACAACAACAGAGGAAACATGGAGGAGGAAAGTGGTCAGTCGCCACAATTTGCTCCCACCAGACCTGAGATCTCTCTCGTACCCACAAATTCTTCTGAATGGTGGAGGACACCATTTATAAACCATAGGCGCAAGCTGTGATGACAGCCTTTTCCCTCCTCCTCCGCCTCAAAATCATTTTAAAGTTGGGCGAACTTCGCATATTTCGCAGAGCTAAAAGCAAGACAATTTCTTCCATCGTGGCTAGTGTGGTGCAGATGCTAGAACCCACCTTTGCGCATGCATGACGTCGTAATCGGATATGGGTTACAATTAACAGAACGTGCAAAAAAATCGGATATAGGCAACAAATCGGAATTGGGCATCAAGACCTGACTGTGTAAACGAGGCCTTAGACATGCGCAATACAATTAGACATCCTGTGGCGCGAATTGGGCGTTTTGTGTGTTTGACGAGCTTCAGACTGGAAAAAAAGTTGGAGCAAACATTAAACAAACGGAGGAATGGAACAAACAGAAAAGCAAGCAGCTTATAATGATAGAGATTGGTTCAAGGATGACGGCCGCTGGACATGACCAAATTGAAGGACATTATTTGTGCTTTACATGTATGGCTGGTATTATGATGTTCTTGGAATCGATAAATGATTTCGTTTAACTCTTTCCCTGTAGTTAATGAGAGAAAACGCTTCCCTGCGACGAGTTTTGCGGCAATCCGTGTTTTAGGTGTACTATGGTAGGGAAAGCCCTAACTCATTTCCTATGTGTGAGATACATGAGGTCAGATGCTCAGGGAAGTAAAATCTGAGAGAAAGTAAGACCGTGGGTAAAAAATAAGGTCTTGGTCTTAACGAGACCAAAATAAAGAAGCTTTATTTTTATGATTTGTGTCATTGTGTTAGATTGCACACCTAACATAGTAGGCTACCTAATACGGTAAATAAGATTTATATATATATTATATTATTTATTATTAATTATTTTATATATATATATACACACACAGTTAAAGTCAGAATTATTAGACCCCCTTTAATTTAATTTTTTTAATATTTCCCAAATGATGTTTAACAGAGCAGAAATTTTCACAGTATGTCTGATAATATTTTTTCTTCTGAAGAAAGTCTTATTTGTTTTATTTCAGTTAGAATAAAAGCAGTTTTAAATTTTTTAAAAACCCATTTTAAGGTCAATATTATTAGCCCCTTTAAGCAATATTTTTTTTCAATAGTCTACAGAACAAACCATCATTATACAATAACTTGCCTAATTACCCTAACCTGCCTAGTTAACCTAATTACCCTAGTTAAGCCTTTAAATGTCACTTTAAGCTGTATAGAAGTGTCTTGAAGAATATCTAGTCTAATATTATTTACTGTCATCATGACAAAGATAAAATAAATCAGTTATTAGAGATGAGTTATTAAAACTATCATGATTAGAAATGTGTTGAGAAAATCTTCTCTCTGTTAAACAGAAATTGGGGAAAAAAATAAACAGGGGGGCTAATAATTCAGAGGAACTAATAATTCTGACTTCAACTGTATACAGTATGTATATATATATATATATATATATATATATATATATATATATATATATATATATATATATATATTTTATCTCAAAATTGTCTGCAAATTTCTGAGAATTACCACCACAAAATCAGTCAGTTTTGTCGCAAAAAACACAAAAAATAAATCGAGAAAAACTAGGGGGTCTGATATGTGCACACATTGATGTATTCAGGTAAAGTCTAGATGGGATACAGCTGCAGATACTCATCAATATAGCAATATAGCATAGCATCATTTTTGTGACACAGTACAACAATAATTAATATTTTTACATTACTGTAAGGGGTTGGGGTACAGGTTTTTAAAATACAATTTAATCTGTAATTTAATTAATAATATGAATAATACTCTGTATAGTTACTGTTTTACATTACTGTAAAGGTCTGGTTTAGGGTAGGGGTAGATCAGGGGTTCCCAAACTTTTTAACCCTTGACCCTCAAAATTATCCTGCGACCCCCACTTTGGGAACCACTTGGGTAGATGTTAATAAAATACAATTTAATGGGTAATGTAATAAATACTATGGATAATACTTGCTATGATTACTGTTTTTACATTACTGTAATGGTTGGGTTTAGGGGTGGGGCAGATGTTAATAAAAAATAATGAATAGGTCATTTAATGAATAATACTCTGTATAAGTACTGTTTTTACATTACATGAGGATTGGGTTTAGGGTTGGGGTCAGGGTAGAGGTTAATAAAATACAATTTAATGGGTAATTGAATAAATAATATGAATAATTCTCTGAATATTTACTGTTTTTACATTACTGTGAAGGTCTGGTTTAGACCCCCAAAATTACAATGCCAGTTACTCACGATCCTCAATATCATCTGAGGTGGTTATAACTATATAAACCTTACACATCGGTGCACGCATAAGCCCAAGTCTATTCATCATTTAATTTTGAGGAACGCCACTTGGAGGCCATCCTCCATGTAATGGCCTGTATTTATTTTTAATGTACGTGAGTGCCGTAAAGGTGTCGGAAAGTTCAACCTAGTGCCATAAAATTAATTTGCTGTGTCTTTAATATATTGTAATCACACAGGCTTTTTACTTGCATGTTGTTGTTTTATTAATTAACTATTTACTACAATTTTTTTTTCTGTAGGTTATGGATAAATTATGGTAATTCTAATAGATTAATTAAATGAATTATAAATAATACCTGTTATGATTACTGTTTTTACATTACTGTGAATGTTTTAGGGTTGGGGTAGATGTTAATAAAATACAATTAATAATTGTATAAATAATACAATAATGATATAAATAATTAATATAAATTAATATAAAATAGTATAAATAAGTAATTCTCCATTATTTCTGTCGGTCTTTATATTCCATACCTTTAATCTGTTTTTCAATAATGTTCTCGGATATAAATGAGTGTGTGTGTGTCTTCAACAAGCGCTACAGAATACATCTAAACACTAGTATGTCTGATGCTCTTACCAGCTGGATTATATTGGTGACGCTCTGCCAGTTGGCCAGTTTAATGTTGTCTCCTCCGTCCACCAGCCCTTGATACCCCTGAAACAGCCACAACACAGCATTGGAGATAATACAGTAACACTCACGTGTCCTGCAAACACACATTTAGCATTTAAAATTCTTTCATCAGTGTTTTTATATACCTCGTAAACCAGATAGACCTTGGCGCCCACATAGATGCCCATTCGTGTCACAGCGCGGATGGCTGCGTTCATACCTGAATAAACACACATGATCATCTGTATTAGACGCTTCTGTAAATCAGACAATGAATGGTGTTTCGATAGTCTATGGCTTTCAGTGCACATTCACAATGTACATCTGGTGTGTTTCTCCTAATATCGGTCAAGAAAATATCATCATACTTCATGCTTAAAAAATAAATAATAATAATAATAATAATAACAATTGGTGTTTATTTTTTTATCATTTTATTTCATTTGTTTTTTTTTATTTATCTAAAATTAAAATGAAGTGATTAATCAGCCTGGCATGAGTTTTATGCATGTTGTCTTACTCCAAGCTGTATAGGCTCGAAAGCCTACTACCAATTAAGCATATTAGGTGATGTGCATCTCTGTAATGAGAAGGGGTGTGGTCTAATGACATGACATTAATAAAAATTAATCCTCAAAAATACAACTTGCCTAATAATATTGCACTCCCTGTATAAAGTAAAAAGTAAAGGGCCCAAAATAGATCCTTGTGGAACACCTGTGGATATACCTAAAGGGGCAGATTTGTAATTCTGTATATTAACACACTGTGTGCGACCAGACAGGCACAGGTTAAGTTGACTATAGCGTAATGTTTTAAATTAACAATATTTCATCTAATTAGAATTTGAACTATCTATTTAATATTTTCCACTCATTTTAAATAGTTTTAAGTGTGTCTTTTGTCGTTTTATGTAATTACTTTTGTTTATATTATATTTTATATCTAGAAAAATTATTTGATTAAATGTTTAGTTCATTTAAGTATGTCAAGTTCAACTACAGAATCTAAAAATAAACTAGTTATATATATTTGATTTAGCAAATAAAATGTTATGTATGCTTGTTTTTGTAAAATGAATATTATATATGTATATTTTAATTGGGGGTGACAGTGGCTCAGTGGTTAGCACTGTGGCCTCACAGAAAGAAGATCGCTGGTTTGAGTCCCAGCTGGGTCAGTTGTGTCAGTTCTGTGTGGAGTTTGCATGTTCTCCCCGTGTTGGCGTGGGTTTCCTCCGGGTGCTCCGGTTTCCCCCACAGTCCAAATACATGCGCTATAGGGGAATTGGGTGGACTAAATTGGCTGTAGTGTATGAGTGTGTGTGTGTGTGAATGAGAGTGTATAGATATTTCCCAGTACTGGGTTGTGGCTGGAAGGGCATCCGCTGTGTAAAACATATATTGGATAAGTTGGCGGTTCATTCCGCTGTGGCGACCCCTGATGAATAAAGGGACTAATCCAAAGGAATGAATATTTTAATTGGTAAAAACAGTACATGACGTTTAAATCATGTTATATAAATGTAAAAAAACTATATATACAATGATTTTTTTAAAACAATTGTTAAATTAAAAGTAGATTTATTAATGTATGTTAAAATATGTATATTCTAATAGATATATAATATAACAAATACAGTATTTCACTTATTATTAATGGCTATACTATTTAGTTTTAGCTAGCATTAATAATAAAGAATATATACATATATCAGAATATATATATATATGGACGACGTTAATAAAATACAATCAATGGTTAAATCAATAAATAATACTGTGTATAATTACTGTTTTTACATTACTGTGAGAGTTGGAGTAGGGTTAGACGTTAATAAAACACAATTCAATGGGTAATTTAATTAATAATATGAACAATACTTGGTATAATTACTGTTTTTACATTACTCTGAGGGTTGTTTTTAGGGGTAGACGTTAATAAAATGCAATTTAATGGGCAATTTAATACATAACATGAATAATACTCTGTATAATTACTGTTTTTACATTACTCTGAGGGTTGTTTTTAAGATTGGGGTTGACCTTAATAAAATACAATTGAATGGGAAATTGAATAAATAATACTCTGTATATTTACTGTTTTTAAATGTTTAATATATAAATGTATAAATACTGTATTTGGTTTCAGGCTAATCAAGACCACCAGTGAAGACCGTTGAAATAAACGTTGACAAACTGTAAAGAAAATCAAAAGCATCTGAAAGACAGTTTCTGTACATATATATATAACAGTCACATCATAACATATATATCTCACATACATCATATTCCTCAGGTAAATGAATACACACGTCTGTGGGATGTGTAAATGTGTATATGTGTGTGTGTGTGTGTGGTGGTCGTGTGGAGGCCCAGCATCACCTTGCGCGTCTCCTCCGCTCGTTAACGCGGCGATGGCTCTTCCCGCGCCGGTCATCCGCAGCTTCTCCAGCCCGGCTGAACTCATCCTGATTAACCTCCAGAAATCCCGCTGCAACCGAAAAAAAACACTGTACGGCAACCGGGCTGCTGTCAACGATTCGGTGGAGAGGATCGTTTCAGCGCGTCTCCTCCTCCTCAGATTGACCCTCTTCGCGCACACGGAAGAACGCGCCCGCCGCTGATGCGTTTTGCGTGCGCGCTCTACAGTGCGTGCGCGCGCGAGTCTCAAGTACATTTCCTCAAGACACAAACAACGTTCAGCACAGAAAATTATGATGTTTTGACGCATATGGTGTTTTTGTACTATAATACGAACACATTATTAGGAAATATATCACGTTTAAAACTGACAAATATTCAAGTTTCTTTTTGAGGCGCAAATGATTGGGATCTGTCTAAAAAGGGGACGGAGATTTAAAGGGACAGTTCACTATAAATCAATAAAACCAATCAAATGCCCGACTCTCATGCTTTCTAAGACAGTTTCCTTCAGTTTAGTTTTGCCTTTCATCTGAAAGAAACACTATAGTAATTGAGTAGTGTTTTTTTAAACCATAGGCTACTATAATATTGTTATAATAGTGTTATACTGCATATATACTGCTATTTATAACTAAGGAATGCTCTCCAGATCAATACTGTAATATTAACTATAGTCCGGGGCGGATTTAGGGATTTGGAGGCCCTAAGCAATACCAGCCATTGAGCCCAACAGTCCTAAAATGTACCCTTTATGGCTTTTATCACTTTTTATTTGTTGATTCAGCTGTTTATTCTTCTTCTTCTTATATCTCCTTTTCTTTTTATCTTAATATCTACATCTTAAATGATTTGTTTTCTTAAAATGAATTCACTTTTAACTAAATCTTTATCTGATTTGACTGCTGGACTGTACCATGATTGGAGGGGTAGACAAATTTGGGTAGATTATTATTAGATATTCGTTAGAGCCTCAACATACAAAATACGATTAAATTAAACAGTTTTATTTGTATAATTTATACTTCAAGGTATTTATTGGGGGCCACCAAATTTCCTGTGGCCCTAAGCTGCTGCTTACTTTGCTTATTGGTTAAATCTGCCCATGACTATAGTCAAGTGATTCATTCATTCATTTTCTTTTCGGCTTAGTCCCTTTATTAATCCGGGGTCGCCACAGAGGAATGAACCGTCAACTTATCCAGCCTATGATTTACGCAGCGCATGCCCTTTCAGCTGCAACCCATCACTGGGAAACATCCATACACAGTCATTCACACTCATATGGACAATTTTAGCTTACCCAATTCACCTATACCACATGTGTTTGGACTTGTGGGGGAAAACGGAGCACCCGAAGGAAACCCACGCGAACGCAGGGAGAACATGCAAACTCCACACAGAAATGTCAACTGACCCAGCCGAGGCTCAAACCAGCGACCTTCTTGCTGTGAGGCGACAGCGCTACCTACTGCAACACTGCGTTGCCCTAGTCAAGTGATAAAGTGTATAAATACTTCAGCATACATACTGTTTAAATAACATACATACTACATAATTGACTACGTGTGGTTTATTTAGAAACTAATTTCGAGAGGATCACGGGCTTATGATCAACACGGCTGGCACCTCATTAGCTCCGCAATCTGCCCTATTAGATGATTATGGACACACTATAAATAACCAGAGCTTTTCACTCTAGGTATCTTCGTCTTGAAGTTTCCCCCCTTCCACCCTTTTTCCTATAGGGCGACACGGCGGCCCAGTGGCTAGCACTGTTGCGTCACAGCAAGAACGCCGGTTCAACCTCCTATCGGGCCAGTTGGCATTTCTGTGCGGAGTTTGCATGTCTCCCAGTGTTCGCGTGGGTTTCCCCCGGTTTCCTCCCACTGTCCAAAAACACACACCATAGCCGATCGACTAAACCAAATTATCACCTAAGACACCCTTAGTTTACACTTCTCACACGGCGACAAGCAGGGGAGTTCTCGAGACCTTCCTGAGCTCGAACTCCCCTCTCGCCCTTCTAACGGGAGGGAGCCCCGGGCTCGAGGATATTACAAGCTCAGGGCTCTCTCCCGGGACAGCATGCCAATTACGCTTTATTGATCATCAAGTGTGAACTCTTGAAAGTAAATCGTGGTGCGTTGTAGTATAACACACACAGAGTTGTAGAAAGTGTGTATTAGTACAGTATTAGATTATTTGATTATATTATTTTTTATGTATTTATTTCTTTAGTAGTATTATTATATTCATGTTCAAGTTATTATGAAGCATGCTGGGATGTGCTTTTGAGTGAGTTTTGTTTGCATGTGCTTGTGTCATGATGCTCCTTGCCTAATTGAGAGTAATAACATTGTTAAAACTTTCTAACCAGCTGAACTATATAATTACCATAACAATGCTTTACAATACTGTCTTCAAAACACGTCAGTATTACTATAGATTACTATAGCGTGTATTCATGTGGGACATAATGAAAGTTAACATCTGCCTGTACTTTGACAGTAAAAAAAGGCAAGGCAAATCTAAACGAATACAATACACTGATGAAACAGCGAGGTCTTATGAAGGTCTGTGGAAGAAACTGAACATTATTAACAGCATTACTACTTATAATCCAACTCTTCTGCACAGCTAAAGGTATTTTCTTCTGCTGTCAGTCATACCTGTGCAAACATGTCGTGATCTGGAATTCAGGAGTAACAATAACAGCAGCTTTCACTCGCTATATGGGGAATTTGCTTGAAAATATTCGCATTAAACTCATTTTCTTAAAGTTCTAAATTAATTTTCATTAGCTGTTATCATGTATGAGGTTAGTCAGACAGCTCTTCTTTGGGCAAATAATAATAATAAATAAATAAATATTTTATTTGTTAAATTTTTGCACAAAGAAGAGCTGTCTATATATATATATATATATACAGCGAGTGCAGAATTATTAGGTAAGTTATATTTTTGAGGATGAATTTTATTATTGAACAACAACCATGTTCTCAATGAACCCAAAAAACTCATTAATATCAAAGCTGAATATTTTTGGAAGTAGTTTTTAGTTTGTTTTTAGTTTGAGCTATTTTAGGAGGATATCTGTGTGTGCAGGTGACTATTACTGTGCAGAATTATTAGGCAACTTAACAAAAAACAAATATATACCCATTTCAATGATTTATTTTCACCAGTGAAACCAATATAACATCTCAACATTCACAAATATACATTTCTGACATTCAAAAACAAAACAAAAACAAATCAGTGACCAATATAGCCACCTTTCTTTGCAAGGACACTCAAAAGCCTGCCATCCATGGATTCTGTCAGTGTTTTGATCTGTTCACCATCAACATTGCGTGCAGCAGCAACCACAGCCTCCCAAACACTGTTCAGAGAGGTGTACTGTTTTCCCTCCTTGTAAATCTCACATTTGATGATGGACCACAGGTTCTCTATGGGGTTCAGTTCAGGTGAACAAGGAGGCCATGCCATTAGTTTTTCTTCTTTTAGACCCTTTCTTGCCAGCCACGCTGTGGAGTACTTGGACGCGTGTGATGGAGCATTGTCCTGCATGAAAATCATGTTTTTCTTGAAGGATGCAGACTTCTTCCTGTACCACTGCTTGAAGGTGTCTTCCAGAAACTGGCAGTAGGACTGGGAGTTGAGCTTGACTCCATCCTCAACCCGAAAAGGCCCCACAAGCTCATCTTTGATGATACCAGCCCAAACCAGTACTCCACCTCCACCTTGCTGGCGTCTGAGTCGGACTGGAGCTCTCTGCCCTTTACCGATCCAGCCACGGGCCCATCAAGACTCACTCTCATTTCATCAGTCCATAAAACCTTAGAAAAATCAGTCTTGAGATATTTCTTGGCCCAGTCTTGACGTTTCAGCTTGTGTGTCTTGTTCAGTGGAGGTCGTTTTTCAGCCTTTCTTACCTTGGCCATGTCTCTGAGTATTGCACACCTTGTGCTTTTGGGCACTCCAGTGATGTTGCAGCTCTGAAATATGGCAAAACTGGTGGCAAGTGGCATCTTGGCAGCTGCACGCTTGACTTTTCTCAGTTCATGGGCAGTTTATTTTGCGCCTTGGTTTTTCCACACGCTTCTTGCGACCCTGTTGACTATTTTGAATGAAACGCTTGATTGTTCGATGATCACGCTTCAGAAGCTTGGCAATTTTAAGAGTGCTGCATCCCTCTGCAAGATATCTCACTATTTTTGACTTTTCGGAGCCTGTCAAGTCCTTCTTTTGACCCATTTTGCCAAAGTAAAGGAAGTTGCCTAATAATTATGCACACCTGATATAGGGTGTTGATGTCATTAGACCACACCCCTTCTCATTACAGAGATGCACATCACCTAATATGCTTAATTGGTAGTAGGCTTTCGAGCCTATACAGCTTGGAGTAAGACAACATGCATAAAGAGGATGATGTGCTCAAAATACTCATTTGCCTAATAATTCTGCACTGCCTGTATATATAAAACCTTGCCCTAAACCAAAATATGACATTGTAGGGATTTTGTGCCTGTTGGGCTAGAAATGTCTGGTGTGTCTTTGTTTATTAAATGGAGTCTTTGCACTGCATTTAATAAAACTTTAATACGATTAAAATGTTTTAACTCTTTAAAAGTCATCGCAACTGTCTGGATGACCTTTTGTCCATAGGTTACTATTAAAACAAAAAACTACATTTCCTTAGGGTGATGTCAGAAACACAATTTAACCAAAGAGATTGACAAAAAATGTAATTATTAAGAGTGCAAGATAAAGGGTTAAATAATAAGCACTGGCGACACGGTGGCTCAGTGGTTAGCACTGTCGCCTCAAGCAAGAAGGTCACCGGTTCGAGTCCCAGCTGGGCCTGTTGGCATTTCTGTGTGGAGTTTACATGTTCTGTCCGTGTTGGCGTGGGTTTCCTCCGGGTGCTTCGGATTCCTCCACAATCCAAACACATGCGCTATAGGGGAATTGGGTGGAGTAAATTGGCCGTAGTGTGTGAGTGTGTGTGAATGAGTGTGTATGGGTGTTTCCCAGTACTTGGTTGCGGCTGGTAGGGCATCTGCTGCGTAAAACATATGCTGGATAAGTTGACGGTTCATTCCACTGTGGCGACCACTGATAAAGGGACTAAGCTGAAGGAAAGTGAATAAGCACTGTACAAAAAACTACATTTGTTAATAGTTCATGCAAGTAAGTAAAAATGTAACACTGGTAGCCTCTACGTGATTCTGAAGACTTCATCCTCTATCAATTGGTAATGCAATAAACCTGGTGAACTTTGAACATGCAACTCTGTGATACGCTATCTGGCCAGTTCTGCTTCACACACAGCAGAAGTGCAGAGAAATACTGTATTTATGGCTATGACGGGCTATAAAGAGCATATATATATAGTCTTTAAGAGCAGGTCATATGGGCTTTGGAACAAAATATCTGATTTGTAGTTTCACACGTCTGTACAGTTCTGAACACCAGAACTAGCAAGGCAGTCATTTTTACAGCTTTTACATTTTGTATATGTTAATTCATTTTCCTTCAGCTTAGTCCTTTATTTATCAGGGGTCGCCACAGTGGAATGAACCACCAACTATTAGCGGATGCCATTCCAGCCGCAACTCAGCACTGGGAAACACCCACACTCATTCACACACACACACTGATACACTACGGACAATTTAGCTTACCCAGTTCCCCTATAGCACATGTGTTTGGACTGTGGGGAAAACTGGAGCACTCGGAGGAAACCCACGCCAACACGGGGAGAACATCCACACAGAAACGCCAACTGACCCAGTCGGCACTCGATCCAGTGACCTTCTTGCTGTGAGGTGACAGAGCTAACCACTGAGCCACCATGTCGCCCCAAGTTTAATTCAATAAAATTGAATTTTAAATAATGAAATAATGTAATAATGACATTTAATTATATTTTCAAATCTTTTGCCATGCAGCTACCGACCTATATTGTATTAACATGATCAAAGTAACTCATTTGCATAATCCTAATGAAATATGAACCTTCTGAAATGACACACAAAAAAAAAAACTGACTTGACTAGCTGACCAATCAGAGCTGAGATGGTGTACGTAAGGGGGCAAGGGGTAAAAAAAGGGGGTAAGGGGTACATAAGGGCCTTAAGTCTTGAATTGATTCAAATGAATCTTATCGAAATCACTGCAAAAGGTTTCTAATATTAAACCCATATTCTGATAAAATGACAATGTTTGCTGATCTTAGATGCATTTAAACCAAGCGGCAACCTCCCGCTCTCCCTCGGGAAGCCAATACGGAAGTAACTAAAACTGCAATTCATGGACTCGCCTTTGGGGGCTGGCTCCAGGAAATCCAGATGTTCACTGACTGCATTGGTAAAATGGCCAATTTTACAGCTGATAAAAACATGTTTACAGTCTGATACAAAAGATGGCTTTGGTGCATATAGCTATGATTACCCTTCATGACAACTGTGAGGGGGTGAATTTTCTTTATAACTCATCCGTTTCGTTTTTATTAAGTTTCAATATGTCTGCATAATTAAGGGCGTGGCCACTTGAGTGACAGCTAGGTCTCACCGCTCGCCATCATGTTACCTCAGCTGATTCCGGCTGATTAGCTGCTGAGCTCGGCATATACGTCGTATTTTTGTGTTGTTTTATGTGGCTTTACACAGTCAGTGAAGAAGATTTTATTCTATCAGTGTAAAGTAAAGCAGAGTGTAAAGCAGTTAATTTTCTCTTCTCAAAAACTAGGGGTGTTTTCAACATGCCAGGGGTAAAAATACTTTGAGGGATGTCTGTGTAAGATGAGTACGTTTGCACAGAAGGCTATGCTGAAGAAATAACTGATTCTGAGCTGACTGATTCTGAATATGTAAAGTACTGATTATATATGTTAAATACTTATATGAAGCTATATGTGTCAGAAGCTAGAGTGAGTAATATTATGAAGTTATGCTATCATGACAATGTATGTAACCAATTAGTTCTTTTGCATCTATGCTCTGGTGTCAAAGCAGTAGCTGACAGAGACCTGTGACATCTCTGGTGACATTAGCCAGCTGGCTGAAAGCCAAATATAACAGAACCACCTGAGTAAGACAGCTCCAATGATGGTCAGAAGCTTAAAAGAGACACCAAGGGGTGTGTCAAAGAATCTTTATAAATTGTATTGTAAAACACAGAAACATTAGAAAGTGTGCTCTGCACTTTCTCAGGCTTTATTATGTGAGAATTAAGTCTTTATTTCTGGTATCCAAAAACCTCCAGTCTGATAGTCCCTCATTGATGAGAAGGTCGTCAATCACGACTAAAATGACAACCGCCGGGGAGCTTACGACTAATGGCCTTCGGGGCTTGACAAATTCAACAAATGACAACCTACGTGAAATACGACATCAGCTGCCTATTGGAATTATTTCCTACAATTTTCAGATAATATGGTATGCTGTGTGCACTTAATTGTGCTCACAAACAAGTTGCCTCAATTTCCCAGGTGCAATTCTTGTATACTTATATACCATCTCTATAAATGTATTTGTTTTATTTAAGATCATTTTTAATGTTCTTTAGACCTGTAATGCACTCCAGAATCTGACAGATTGATTAGCTGTAGGCTCTAGAACAGTCATCTGAAGCGTTGTCATACAGTGCTATGCCTGGATTTCATCAATAGTCTTGCATTTACTAACACAGACTATATTTAAAGTGTTTGGAAGTAATTCGCGTTTACCTCCTGTAGAAAAACATCATATTAAGTGGCTCGATGTATTACAACAGTGTTTTAAAAAGACTAAACACTTTATTGATGTAGTGGACAAACAAGCACATGTGTTCAGAACACAAACGAGTCACGGGTAATGAAGTATTAAGCGTTCTCCCAAAGAAACTCTAGTCTAAGCAAAATGCTAGTAGGCGTCTATAGCTCCGCCTCTTTTCCCTTGTTTGGTCACCCCCAGTCGGTGCGATAACGTGCAAACAAAATGCCGACAGTTGGCCATGCCTACTTGTAGCTTCATTTGCGCTCTTTAGAAATCTATGGATGACGTCACAGGTACTACGTCCATATCTTTTACAGTCTGTGATTTAAACCTGTCACAGGAGACTACTGCTCTTAGTTGAAGTCAGAATTATATTGTATATTTTATAATATACATGCTAAACATAATAGTTTTAATAAGTCATTTCTAATAACTGATTTCTTTTATCTTTGCCATGATGACTGCACATAATATTAGACTAGATGTTCTTTAAGATACTAGTATTCAGCTTAAAGTGACATTTAAAGGCGTAACTAGGTTAAAGTTAGGGTAATTGGGCAAGTCATTGTATAACAGTGGTTTGTTCTGTAGACAATACAAAACAAACATTGCTTAAGGGGGCTAATAATATTGATCTTAAAATGGCTTTATAAAAATTAAAAACTGCTTTTATTCTAGCCGAAATAAAACAAATAAGACTTTCTCCAGAAGAAAAAATATTATAGGAAATACTGTGAAAATTTCCCCGATCTGATAAACATAATTTGGGAAATAACTGATAAAGACATTCACAGGAGGGCGAATAATTCTGAGTTCAACTGTACTGCACATCCAAAATGCACAACATACCTCGGTGTGTAACATCAAACCTGAAAAGACGGAGAAGAAGCCGGAGGGTTTGGTACAGTACATCAGTGTTTATTCCATGCAGTTGCTCTGCCTTGATTTTACACCCCTGTCGCACAGTACACAGGCTATTACAGGAATCATCAGGATTGGTTGATCATAACACCATTCAAGAATAATGGAGGAGACATGAGTAAGAAACAAGGAGATGAAGACATTCTGCACAAAAATAGTTCGTCTTTAAATACCTGGATATGCAGGAGATGATGAAGCAATTAAAAACGGTTAACATGAACAGGACAGAGAAAAGTGTACAGTATATATTTTCTGAATGCCCTCTGTGGTGCAGTCAAACTACTGTAAGACGCTGCTTCAGTTATCTTTACATCGTATTATTATTTTAGCGATTAAACGTGACTAGGAAGGATTATTATTTCTTGTTTTGCAGATAAAACAGTTTATGGGTGAATAAATATAGATTTTAGGACAATTAATTTAACCATACACAGGGACACAGAAAATGCAGAAATTCGTCAAAATAAATTAAGTTACATGATCGTGTAGACCAGCTACTAAACAAAAGAGAAGGAACATTTTAAATTAAAATAAATTAAAATCATATTATACAGGATTTGTGATGGCGCTGAGGCCGGAAAGACTTCATACATCATCATAATTCATACATTATTCACTAAAAACCCGAAGCTGATCTTAAGTGTAACACGTAAACGGAAAAAAATTGAGGTTTGCCTTCATTACAGTTCCACTTGTTGTTGTTTTTTAGCACGTAACCTTCATACTGAAGAGAAATATACAGCTCATTTCACCTCCTGATTGGGGAAATTGGCCCAGAGTTTAAAAAGGTCAACATGAAAACCCATTTTACTTCTGCAGCATCTCATATTTCAGACACATTAAAAGACAGGACTTGATTTAATCCATTGGAAATGTTCTTAAAGTGACAGTTCACCCAATTAATTTAGCTTTACTCTCCTTGAAGTGGTGATAAAACACAAAAGAAGATATTTTGAAGAATGTTGAATAGTTTCCATTGTAAAAATAATAATACATAACAATACTATGATAGTCAATGGTTACCGATTTCAAACATTCTTCAAAATATCTCCTTTTGTCATTCATTTATTCATTTTCCTTTGGCTTAGTCACTTTATTCATCAGAGGTCGCCACAGCAGAATGAACCGCCAACTATTCCAGCATATGTTTTACACAACGGATGCCCTTCCAGCTGCAACCCAGTACTGGGAAACGCCCGTACACACTCATTCATATCTCCTATTTGGTTTGTAACATGAGTAAATAATGACCGAATTGTCAATTTTTTGGCTGAACTGTGACTTTAATAGTGAAAAATGCACCAGAATGAATGGTTAGAAGAGAGCGTGTTGTAAAAAATGCAAAATACTACAAAATAAAAAGAGTTAATTTGATTTCATGTTGACCTAAAGTTAGTTTCCAGTGGCCCTTTTTGTTCTTTTGCTGCAAAACTGACAGATTTTCCTCAGAAAATTCAATGATACTGTAGATTTACTGTAGAGTTACACTCCTGTTCAACAGTTCTGGTAACACTGTGTAATATTATTTTCATAATAAATAACTCTAACGCACAAATGTCAAACTCAGTTCCTGGAGGGCCGCAGCCCTGCACAGTTTAGTTCCAACCCTAATTAAACACACCTGATCAAACTAATTGAGTCCTTCAGGCTTGTTTGAAACCTCCAGGTAAGCGTGTTGAAGCAGGGTTGAAACTAAACTGTGCAAGGCTGTGGGCCTCCAGCAGTTTGACACCCCTGCTGTAATGTATAGTAAAAAAGCAAATTATTTCATCAATTCAAAGCTGAAATTTGCAGCATCATTACTCCAGTATTCAGTGTCACATGATCACAATCAAATATATTGATGATTTGCTTCTCTATTGTGATTATTAATTATAATCATTAAACTTTCGAGGTCACACTTCACAAGGTTTAATTAGCTCATGTATTTACTAACATGACGTAATAATGAACGATACTAATACAGCATTTATTAATCATAGTTCAACATGTACTAATGCATTATTACAATCTAAAGTTGTGTTTGATAACATTAGTCAATGCACTCTGAGGTAATATTAATTAACGACGAATGCCGAATTTCCATTAACATTAGCAAAGATGAATAAATACTGTATTAAATGTATTGTTCATCGATTGTTTATACTAGTAAATACATTAAATAATACAACCTTATTGAAAATTGCATTGAAATCTAAATTTACAGTAATTAATTATGCAGTACTCAATAAAATATCTTACATTTGAGGATGTCTGCAGTTCATCTGGTGGAAAATAATCCTGGGGTGCAAACTGGTATTTAAATTTAACCCCATGTTGTTAGCAATGCCTAAAATCCCAACATCCAATGATCCAATCAAATCCCGGAGAACAGAATTAAGCCCCATCCTACTTTTTTCTCTCTCATTTGGTCACATGACGAAAAAAAGGACAATCTTAACTTCCATTCAATGCTGACTTTAAAAAAAGGTTTATTTTTTATAAATGATCAATGTTGAAAACATTCTGCTGGTATATGGACTACAAGATCCAGTCATGCAACACACACACACACCTGCTCCAAGTCTCAATTGATTACACTCCCACAGCTGATGCTATTCACAAAACTGTTCAACAAGACTCAGCAATGAGAGTGCCAAAGTGATCTGTATATATGTGCGTGTAATCAGTCCATGAACAGCATCAGCTGTGGGGAAACACCCACACACTCTTGCACACACTCATGCACTACGGCCAATTTTACCTTATTAAATTCACCTATAGGGCATGTGTTTAGACTATGGGGGAAACCGGAGCACCCGGAGGAAACCAAAGCCAACACGGAGAGAACATGCAAACTCCACACAGAAACGCCAACTGACCCAGCCGGGGCTCGAACCAGTGACCTTCCTGCTGTCAGGCAAACGTGCTACCCACTATGCTCAGCTAAAGTGTTGCCAGAATTAGTTTTTATGTATGGGCGATATATATTGCGTCACCAAAAATGATTGAGCTCATGTCCATGTGTTGTGCGATACATTCATATATTTATTAATGTGACAGGCCTAGAGCAATGATGCTGAAAACTCACCTTTCAATCACAGAAATAAATGACATGTTGTTATTTTAATTGAAAATAATATATCACAATATTACTCTTTTTACTGTCTTTTTGATCTACTAAATACAGCCTTTGTGAGTCTTTGTTTCATTTCATTATAACGGTGGTCTACATCTTGCAAAGGCGTCTTTTAAGACTATTATAACAATAACACCATTCACAGTTTATAACCTGACATGCCGTCTGATGATGAACGAGGCTTTTGAACTAGTACTAGAACATCTCTATCTATCTAAACACAGGGTAAATATGACAATAATAATTAATAATCAAGCCGGAAGATGCAGCGTCCGGCTCATACGGAAATAAAACACACTTGTAAGGGAGAATTTACACTGAGACACACACTCAAACTGCAGTTTAATCCAGGTGTGTTAACGTTAAAAGCACTGGATTTAAATGCAGACGTCCAAAATAAGACAGACGAAGCATTTTTTTCTGACTGCGGTAATAAAGCATTGAACCTGAGCATCAAACCAGCAGAAAGCAAGGGAAATTTCCTTTATTATTTTATTTATTTGTTTTTTTCTAGCCTTTTTCTCTTTTTTTTTTTACTCAAAAAAACGCGACGTGTAAAAATAACAAACTCAAATCTGCAAAAATAGAGGTCTTTTACAAAGCTGTTTACTTCCGACTTATTTCCGAACTCTCTTGGTCTGTCCAGCCTGCTAGACAGAGTCATCCTGAGCAAATGAATGAATGAATGATTCTCCAAGCCTGAGCGTTATTGCTGATTCCCCCTTAAACACATCTGTGCTTCTGCAGTCTCTGTCTACACTACACACACAAACACACACAGTAGACCATACAGAGGGACGCTTCTACCAAACGCTACTGTTCTAGCATCATTTGATCCGCATCTTTATACTGTTCCAAACTGCTCTGAGCTTTATGTCAACGCTTAAAAATAGATCTATTTTCACGAGTTGTGTGTGTGTGTGTGTATATATATATATATATATATATATATATATATATATATATATATATATATATATATATATATATATACACAGTTGAAGTCAGAATTATTAGCCCCCCTGTTTATTTTTTTTTCCCCAATTTCTGTTTAACATCCCATTTCTAAACATAATAGTTTTAATAACTCATCTCTAATAACTGATTTATTTTATCTTTGTCATGATGACAGTAAATAATATTTGACTAGATATTCTTCAAGACACTTCTATACAGCTTAAAGTGGCTTAACTATGTTAACTATAAAGGTTTAACTAGGTTAATTAGGTTAACTAGGCAGGTTAGGGTAATTAGGCAAGTTATTGTATAACGATTGTTCGTTCTGTAGACTATCAAAAGAATGTAGTTTAAAGGGGCTAATAATATTGACCTTAAAATATAAAAAAAAAAAAATAATAAAAACTGTTTTTATTCTAGCCAAAATAAAAGAAATAAGACTTTCTGTAGAAGAAAAAATATTATTTAAAATATTGTGAAAATTTCCTTGCTCTGTTAAACATCATTTGGGAAATATTTAAAAAAATAATAATAATTATGAGGGGGGCTAATAATTCTGACCTCCACTGTATATATATATACACTCTCAGAAATAAAGATGCACGAGCTGTCACTGGGGTGGTACCTTTTCAAAAGGTACACATTTGTACTTAAACGGTTCATATTTGTACCTCAAAAGTATAAATTAGTACCTACAAATTTTAAGAGGAACACTTTTGTACTTTATAGGTACTAATATGTACCCTTGAGGTATTAATATGGACCTTTTAGGTACAAATTTGTACCTTTTGAAAAGATACCACCCCAGTGACAGTACCTTTATTTCTGAGAGTGTATATATATATATATTTTTTTTTAGCTTTATGTATTGAATTAATTCCAAATAAAACATGTAACAATTTGAGTGTTTTATTTTGTTTTTATTTTAAAGTAGTTTATTAGATTTTTTTTTTTAATTGTGCAGATTTTTCTTCTAATTGAATATGTTAAAATAAAATTAATAAAACAAACAATATCAAATGAAAATGGCGTCTGTTTTTGAATTTTTCCAATTATTTGAGTATTTTTGTAACAAAGAAATGTGTATTTTTGATTATATTTATTTTAAATAAGTAAAAAAAAACTACAATTCACATTTGATTTATTACAATTATTTTATGTTTCTAGTAGGCTTTTGTTTGTCTAATTTGTTAATTTATTTTAATAAAAACATACTTAAAATAAAAACACTCATCTTAATTCCAAATATTTATTATTTTCTTTAGCAAACATTTTATTTTCATTTGAGCAAAGCGTGTAATTTTGAGCTGGACATTTTACTTTAAATTTTATTTAAA
This sequence comes from Danio kyathit, assembly GCA_903798195.1. Lineage (NCBI taxonomy): Eukaryota > Metazoa > Chordata > Actinopteri > Cypriniformes > Danionidae > Danio > Danio kyathit. The sequence continues at coordinate 64,759,057 of LR812527.1, forward strand.
AATGACGTATTTTAATTTTATTTTTAAATAAAAACATACTGTCCGTTTAAAATAAAAACATAATAATACACTCATGGGTGTACTCACACTAGGTACAGTTGCCTTGAATCATGCCAAAGCGCGACTGTCCCCCCTCAGCCTGCACTCACACTGTATTTTACCTTCCGAGCTGGAGCATGCTTACGTCATTGATGATGCGACTGTTCAGTTTAACAGAAGAGAAGCGCTCTCAATCAGCACAGTGGACATGCTTTAGTTGTATTGTTTTGTATTATTTTAAGTCGTTTGATATGCAGTGACACACAGTTAAACGTTTTGCTGAACAGATTCACCACTTTCGACGCTCATAAATTATCATGAAAGTCCTCGTGCTGCAGGTATTAGGAGGTTTGCTGAAGGTGCAGCTGTCATGCAGCGAGGGGTTTGTGTCTATAATAAACTACGATAGTTTGAGTTCATTGAAAAGTAAAAATGATTATCAAATCCATATGAAACAGTTTCATTAAGGGGACGTCGCGTCTTCAGTTTCGAGCTCAGACGCGCTTTGCACTCACACTACAAGCGTACCGCGCCAAAGCCCAACCAAGCTGTGCTTTGGCACACCTATTCCACCTGGGCCAGGGCCAGCCAACTGAACCACGCCTGAGCCCAATTCAGAGCACTCACACTTGTCAAACGAACGCCTGAGCACAGTTCGGATAGCCTACTGTGAGTGCACCCTGAATTCCCAATATTTAATCCTATTTTTCTTTTAACACTTTAATTTATAACAACTTTTATTTTAATTAGTATGTTTGTGTTTACAGCTTGACATGTTAACTTTCGAGTTTGGAACAGATTTGCAATGACTCGGTAGCATTTGGTTTATTTATTTCTATTGTTTTAGACTAAACGATCCCTCAAACTCAATCTGAAGGGACGCTGCATCTCCGGAAAAAATAAAATAAAATCAACATGGTCATTAATATTATTTTTTTCACCTCAAGATAAAGATGGCGGAAGAAAAGCAGCTCATCTTTTCCACTCGTTCCTCAAACAGTCCTGAGATGAGAAAAGCCGCTCCGCTTCAACACTGATTTGATCCTCGTCATGTGACTTCCTGTCGAGGCGAGCAGCAGCAAGCAGCAGCAGCAGCTCTGATTGGCTGATCAAATGCCCACCAAGCAGGCATGCTGGGATATTTTCCACACGGATACTGGAAGTCAAAAAGGGCAAACGAAACAACAAAAAGGACATCGTTCCTGCTGGTGCTCAAACTGAAGAGTCGTTTCTGTAAACTCAGGAAGTAGCGGTAAATTTTCTCAAACTACACACACACACACACACGTAACACTGTCCTTCACGCACCGATGGACATACTGTATATACACACATTCCTGCAGATCAGCTTAACCTACATCACTAACTACAGTACTGGTCGAAAGCTTGTGAGTAATATGACTTTTCATGATTTTTTTAAATAAATAAAGTCGGTTCTGCTCACCAGGACTGCATTTGTTTGATTAAAAATATAGGAAAAATTGTAAAAATTGCTAAACATTTTCACAATTTAAATTGCTCGTTGTTTATTGAATGTAGATTAAAGTGTAATTTATTTAATTGATTCAATACTGAATTTTTAGCAATGTTACTACTCGTATAGTCATGAGTTTTGGGTCATGACTGAAAGGACAAGATCTCGGATACAAGCAGCCGAAATAAGTTTCCTTCGCAGGGTGGCAGGGCGCACCCTATAGATAGGGTGAGGAGCTCTGTCCCTCGGGAGGAGCTCAGAGTAGAGCCGCTGCTCCTCCACATCGAGGAAAGTCAGCTGAGGTGGCTCGGGCATCTGTTTCGGATGCCTCCTGGATGCCTACCTAGGGAGGTGTTCCAGGCATGTCCCATCAGGAGGAGGCCTCGGGGAAGACCCAGGACAAGCTGGAGGGACTATGGCACTGTTTACACTGTCAGGTCATGATGCCCAATTCTGATTTGTTGCCTATATCTGATTTTTTTGCTTGTCCCTTTACACGTCCTTTTAATTGTGACCCACATCTGATTCATGTGTTTACACTTGCCATACAATTTACGACATGCATAAAGGCGGGTTCTAGTATCTTGCCACACTAGCCATGATGGAAGAAATTGTCTTGCTTTTAGCTCTGCGAAATATGCGAAGTTCAGCCAACTTTAAAATGATTTTGAGAAGGAGGAGGGCCGTCATCGCAGCTTGCGCCTATGGTTTATACAGTATATGGTGTCCTCCACTGACTCATCTCCCCACAGGGCAAGGCAGCAGCTAACTTCTGCCGTCGACCACTGACCACTTTCCTCCTTCATGTTTTCTCTGTTGTTGTTGTTTACCGCGTCGCCGTCTCCACACACGCTCTTCCTTCTATGCCATTAAACCGCGGAGAAGTACCCCATTGTCGCAAGTTTAATGACATACAAAACAGAGTCCCTCAATAAATCTGATCTGACTGTTTACATGATAGTCGCATTGCCAGATATCCGATTTACACCTGATTTATTTCCACATATAAAGGAGGCCTGAAACTGATCTCTAAATATCTGAATACATGTGTTTTTTACATGTTTACACGGTCATAGAAAAGATCTGATCTGTCACATATGAGCAAAAATTGCAATTGGGTCACATTTAACTGGCAGTGTAAATGGGGACTATGTCTCTCGCCTGGCCTGGGAATGCCTCGGGATCCCCCCGGAGGAGCTGGAGGATGTGTCTGGGGAGAGGGAAGTCTGGGGTTCTCTCCTGAGACTGCTGCCCCTGCGACTCGGCCCCGGATAAGCGGAAGAAAATTAATGAATGAATTACTATTCCAGTCTTGAGTCACACAATCCTTTAGAAATCAGTCTAATATGCTGATTGGATGATTAAGCCATGTTATTATTATTATTATTATTATTATTAACACTGTATTATTATTATCAGTGTTGAAAACAGTTTTCACATTCAAATGTACCTTTTGAAATACATTTCTATTCATCAAGGACACTGTAGTATTTTTTATTTAATTGTTTTAATTTTATAAAACAATTTTAATTAATTTTAATATTTAATTAAAATTGTTTGTGTTAGTATTTATTAAAAAAAAATGCAGTAATTTTGTAGCATCTTTAAGTTATTTTTTTACTGATTTTTTAAAATGTATATATAGCTTTTCAGTTAATTTTAGAGTTTTTTTGAAATGCATACATTCATACCGTAAAAAAATATTAGATTTCAAATTAATGCACTTATTTTAAACATCCTTTTTGATTAAAGAGTCAGAAAAATGTGCTTTTAACATTAATAATAATATATAACATACATATATAAATATATATAAACAAATATATACATACATATATAAATAAATATACATATACATATAAATAAATATACATATACATATATATACATATAAATAAATATACATATACATATATATAAATATACATATACATATAAATAAATATACATATACATAAATATACATACATATATATATATAAATAAATATACATATATATATAAATAAATATACATATATATATAAATAAATATACATATATATATATATAAATAAATATACATATATAAATAAATATACATATATAATAACTGATCATAACAAAAAAGCAATTCATCATATTTTACTGGGTATTTTTGAAAGATCGTGTGACACTGGAGTAAATTAGGTATTGAATCAAATGAATAAATAATAAAATTAATGATATTCATAAATTTTTCTTCAGCTTAGTCCCTTATTTATCAGGGGCCACCACAGCGGAATGAACCGCCAACTATTCCAGCATATGTTTTAAGCAGCAGATGCCCTTCCAGCTGCAACCCAGTACTTGGAAACACACTCTCATTTACACACACACTCACACTATGGCCAATTTAGATAATCAATTCCTCTATAGCGCATGTGTTTGGACTGTGGGGGAAACCGAAGCACCCGGAAAAAACCTACGCGAACATGGGGAGAACATGCAAATTCCACACAGAAACGCCAACTGACCCTGCTGGGACTTGAACCAGCAACCTTCTTGCTGTGAGGCCACAGTGCTACCCCAAAATCAATGATATGAAAACCTGAATTTGTCACTTGAAATGTAAATATGATCAAATATAATCAAATAATTGCAGCCTTGCGGAGCAAAACCACTTCTTCTAAACAATACAACAAGAAATGGCCTGATCCCACTCTTTACCAGTAGTCTAACTAACTAACTAACTAGCTAACTAACTAATGGTCTGTGGTTTTGAGTTGCCTTGTTTTGTCTTGAACACTTGAGCGCTAATACTCCATTAGTTTGTTTGTTGGTTTGGTGTTCCTCCAGCTCGTAATAATAAAATAAAAGCGGCGTTTCATTTGAGCTACATCATCATCATCTTCATCATCATCTCTTCAGTGGAGTCTGCCTGAGATGCTCAGAGAGGTGCATTATGGGTAGTGGGATTATTGCGGTGTGTTTTTCACCAGGACGACGGAGCGCCGGGCTGCTTGTTCCTGATGGTGGCGTCTGAACACTCCGCATCCGACGTGTCGCAGTCGGAGTCTCCGAAATGCAGAGGATTCTGACAGGCAGAGGAACACATCACAGTTTAGATTTGACTTTAATGACAGTAATGTTTCTTGCATGGTTTTCTAGTAATAGTTCATTTGATGGTCACTTGACATGAAGGTTAAACAAATAAAACACTTAGAAAATGTAAAGAAAATCTTTAGAAAATGATGTATACATTTTAATTTAACAAACAAAAATTGACTGCATCTAAAACATTTTATTATGACTGCAAATATTCTAATTTACAATTATTTAATTTGCAATTTCACACATTTTATTGATATATTTTGGTAGTTATAGTATTTATTTCAACTATTAAATATATTAAAATAATGCATAAGGTTGGGCGATGTCGACCAATTTGGCATCGTACGATGTCTAATGTGACATCTTTTTCTGCGGGACTCTGGCATGAATAGGCAGAGTGATCTGAGTCGTTATAATGGCGTCGACAAACTTGGTTGGTAAAAAAGGTGCACAACCAACAGGAACCAACCAACAGTATCTGAGGTTTTCACTAAAATTACTAAGTACAAGCGTGAAAGAGAAAGACTGAAGCAGTGTACTGATGCTGTGACACGTTACCTGATAGATTTAAAAGACAGAAGAGTCGTTAGATAGAGACAAGATTAATGCAATATCAGCGGTACATCCTTGATAAACTGTCCGACGTGCACCGCTCTCTGGGGTTTTGTGCTCAAAGCACCTGCTGACTGCTGGAGCTCAGATGCACACGTACGCTGCAGAGCATGACAGAGTGTGTGTGTGTGTGGTCACGTGGTGTGCGTTTTCAGCAGTATAGTGTGGACGGAGGGCTGTTCAGAAATGCTAGGTGAAACGCCAGTGTGGACGTGGATCGTTTTCGTTCTACAATGCCATTTTAAAACTGGGTATTTTTCGCAAGCGGGTTGCTGCTGTGATGGGGGCGATGGATCGCGATGCCGGCTTAGCATCGTCATGTCTATCAGCCATCAGCGATGGACGATGGCATCGTCTATCGACCCAACCCTATAATGTATTTACTTATACGCATTTCAGATATTTGAAATAAATAAATGGTTTTATGCTCATTGTTTCTATTTTAAAATGATGATATATTTGATGATTTATTATTTTACAGGAATAAACTATACAAATTTTCATGAAAATATATTTGTTTTAAAACGATACATTTTATTTAAATTTTAATTCAAATAAAGCATAATCTATGTAATGTTTTTGTACTTATTTTATTTAAAAATAATTTAATTTCAGTAACTGTTTTATTTAGAACAAATATGTATTTTAATTTTTAACCAAACTGCATTCTAATCAAATACACTGCTAATCATTCTTATCAGTATAATATCTGCATATTCCCAAGTTCATTAAAAAATAATTTTAATATTAAAGATTTTTAGACTTTTCATAATTTCATAATTTTTTGTAATTGTTTTATTTTATATTTTATTAATATTTACGTCTTTCAAACTTTAACTATATATATATATATATATATATATATATATATATATATATATATATATATATATATATATATATATATATATAAATATATATATAAATGAATATAATGTACTATTTTTTAAAGTTTACAACTTTTTATGACTACATATTTTATTTAGTTTTTTAGGGCAAAATATTAAAATTAATTTATTATTTTGTCTTCGGCTTAGTCCCTTTATTCATCAGGGGTCGCCACAGCGGAATGAACCACTGTTACATGCCTGGGGGTGTTGCTCTGTTTTTCCCTCCTCCCCTTTCTGTTTTTATTTGCTGTCTGCTGTTTTCTAAAATCTAGGGTTTCCTATTGGCTCACTGAGTTTTCCCGAGTGGACCAATCAGAAGAGGATGGTGGCTATTTAAGCGCTCCAGTGACGAATTGGACCAGATTAGGGGGCGGATCCTTGGTGGATCCTTGTCTTTTGCTGCTGTGTGTTTGTGTGACACTTGTGCCTGTCCTGTTCTTTGGTTCGCTTTAAAATGTTTGAGTTATACATCGGTTCAGAACGTTCCTACTGAACTTGCTTAAATCTGTTGAAAGGGAAGTGAAAGTGAAGTATGTCACATGACTTACATTTTACACACACGTAGTTGATTCTCTGTTAATACACTAGGTCAGAAGCGAGTGCTACTTTGTGTATGTTTGTTCATGTGAGTGCAGTTGAGTTAGGAGCGTTTGACGCTGAAGATGTTTTTTTTCCTCCTGTTTACATATTTGTCTTTAGTTATTTAGAGGTGGGGGGGAGGGATTAGTTAGCGGGTGTTTAATTTGTTATTTTCTTTGATTTGGCACCGCTTATTTTCCTTCCCTCTATCAGGTTTGTTTGTTTAATTCATTTTGCATTTATTGTACACATTTGTAAATATATTTTGGGTGATTTAATTATTATTCTTTCTTTATATTTATTGTAATAAAGCGAACCACTTTTTCTTCCACATCGTTGTCTGTGTCTGTTCATAGCAGCTATTATCTCAGGGGAATTAAAATATTGGGTTGTCATAATTGTGTTAAGCCCTTTTTCATCCTCCGAGCCACACGGGGCGTAACAACCACCAACTATTCCAGCATATGTTTTACACAGTGGATGCCCTTCCAGCTGCAACCCCATACTGGGAAACATTCATACACACACTCATTCACACACACACTCAAACACTACGGCCAATTTAGTTCATCAATTCCCCTATAGCGCATGTGTTTGTACCGTGGTGGAAACCAGAGCACCCGGAGGAAACCCACGCCAACACGGGGAGAACATGTAAACTCCACACAGAAATGCCAATTGACCCAGCCGGGACTCGAACCAGCGACCTTCTTGCTGTGAGACGACAGTGCTAACCACTGAGCCACCGTGTTACCCATTTTTATCATTTACTTTATTTAAACATTTTAGTCATTACTATTTTATGTTTAGGTAGATATTTATAACTGATGTACTTAAAACTTTAAAATATTTCACATTTTGCATTTATTTAATTATAATTAAATTCAAATTAGGCGGTTCATTCCGCTGTGGCGACTACGGATTAATAAAGGGACTAAGACGAAAAGAAAATGAATGAATCAATCAATCAATCAATCAAATTGACCAGATTTTTAGCAAATACTTTAGATCCGTTACATTTTTATGTTACCTATTCTTTCCAAATGTCCATTATTGTCTCTGACTGATGTTTTCATGATCTGAAGAGATGGTCATAATAAATGTGTGTGTTTCTGACCTCATAGCTGTGCTCGTCCGCACACAGTTTTCCCAGTGAGATCTGGGTCTTGACGCGCCGGACGGCGCACTCTTTATCGGACAGGCCGTCGGACTGTGTGGAGATGTCGATGGGTATTTCTGGAGTGTGTGACAGCAGCTCGTCCAGATGCTCCTCCTGGCTGCCGCTCAGCTGCTCCAGCGGCCCGCTGTGGGAATGATCGCTGGTGTTTCCCTCCTCGCCGTCAGAGACCGACAGATTCTCAGAGCTGAAGGTGGAGTATGACTGGAAGCTGCTCATGCAACGGTGAGGCCTGCACACACACAATAATACGTACATCATTCATTTATGCCTGTAGAAATGTCAAAATTAGGTTCTTTTTAACATGTCTATAGTTTTTGTACACCGTAAAAAAAAAATCTTGCTCCCTTTAATTTTTTTTGTTGAATCTTCTAGTCATCTCAACTCATCAACCAAACTGAATAAAAACATTAAGTTAAAAATATAGTATATGTAACCTAAAAAATTTGTTAAGTTAAAGCAACAAAAATATCTGTTTTATTGACTTTTTCTTTTTAGTTTTTTTTGTGTCTTAAGTTTTGTATTTAACTCTCCCTGAAAGCATTTATTTATTTATTTTTTATAAAAGTTGGCAGTCATTGCAACAATTTTTGACGATTTTACTAGAGATGCAGCAATACTCAATACAATATTCAACCATTCAATATGACCTCCACAGTTTAATACGTATAAGATTAACTAGGCAAGTCATTTGTCTTTTATTCTAGCCACAAATATATTTTGAGGTTGCATAGATACAATTTCAGGTGCATATGCTGTCACAATTTCGAGCCCTGTATATATATTTATATATATATATATATATATATATATATATATATATATATATATACACACACACACACACACACAGTTGAAGTCAGAATTATTAGCTCAGAAGTCAGAATTATTAAAAAATCTAGCTTAAAGGGGCTAGTAATATTGACCTTAAAATGATGTTTTAAAAATTAAAAACTGCTGTTATTCTAGTCAAAATAAAACAAATAAGACTTTTTTTCCCAAAAGACAAAATATTATCAGACATACTGTGAAAATTTCCTTGCTCTGTTAAACTTAATTTGGGAAATATTTAAAAAAGAAAAAAAAAAAAATCAAAGGGGGGCGAATAATTCTGACTTTAACTGTGTGTGTATATATATATATATATATATATATATATATATATATATATATATATATATATATATATATATATATTTATATACACACACACACACACACACACACACACACACACACACACACACACACACACATACATATACACACATACATACATGCATACATACATACACATATATATATATATACAGTGCATCTGGAAAAGATTCATCGAGCTTCACTTTTTCCAAATTTGTTTATGTTACAGCCTTATTCCAAAATGGATTAAATTCATTTATTCACTTAAAATTCTACACACAATCCCCCATAAGGACAATGTGAACAAAGAGTTTTTGAAATTTCCAAAGACAGGTGTGCCAAGCTTGTGGCATCATATTCAAAAACACTTGAGGTTTTAATTGCTGCCAAAGGTGCATCAACAAAGTATTGAGCACAGGCCGCCAATTATATAGCCCTGCCTTATAGGATAAAAACAGCGTAATACTACAGCTGATCAAATCATTATTAAACAGGTGAGTGACATTCTAAGTTGATCTCTCTCTTTTGTATGTTGTAGTGCTGTATTTATACCACAGTAATTGTAGTGTATTGAGTGTGAGATGGACTCGCATATCAGGATGTTAGTTTTTGATTGGCCATCTGTTTCTAATGATTCTCCTGTTTTCGTTACTGCAGATTAGTTCAGTAAACAGAAAGAAAGAAGAAATGCCTGCATGCATTAAGCGTTTTCCTTATCGCAAACAAAACAGTAATCTGCTAGTGTTTGCTTTGCTTTGGCTTTTTGGGGGTTACTATTGTGATCTCCCGATTGCAACAGAGAAATACTGGGAAATCTCTGTAGACTGATGGCATTTCATGCTGTTCAGCCTTATAATCTGTGACCAAAATCAGCTGTTTTGTCATCACTTTAGACATTACGCTAGAGAATCATTCAAACACTAGCTCTAAAGTGACATTGGTGAAGTAGCAGCGGTTTCTGCTGTTCTGACGTCAGCTGCAGAACGGTGGAAGAAAGTAGTTCCTCATACAAAAGGGTTTTTGAGACTCTCCGTGTTTGATTTTCTTTTTTTAAATACACGATTATGCCGTCAAACAGTTGTATAAATGCAATATCACACTCGCACTGCTACTCATGTGATATTGCTCATATATAATTATTGCTTATTGATGATAAAAGACTGACCTCTGTCTGCGAGGAAACTCCACCTCACTGTCCACTTCACCTTCCTCTTCCTCAGACGACTCGTCTCCTGTCTGACCACACACACACACACACACACATACATACAACGAATTTCATGATTGGTGAAAACAATATATTTTCTATATAGTTTTAATAGAAACTGATGCTTTTCCTCAACCATGTGCTTGTGCCGTACCTTTCTCAGAGGTCTGAGCGTGTGCAGAAGAGCCGGTTTTTCCTCTTTGTCCTGCCCCTCAGCCGTGGGCTCCAGACTCCTCTTGCTGGCGGGGGGCGTCCTGTCGCTGGTGCTCAGCAGAGAGTAATGCGGGAGCTGTGGGTGACTGGGGGCCGCTGGGGTCTGCTGGCAGTGTTTGCACCCAGGGAATGGATGCGCCTGGCAGCAGGGACACAGCGGCACGGGCCCCGGTGGGATCGAAGACCTGCGGAGGCGAGAGTCTGCGTCCACTGCGGTGGAGATGAGATCAGGGCTGGAGCCGGAGAGCCTGCGCTGAAGGTGGTCCGTCTGGGGGCTGCGCAGGGCGGCGGCTGGCCCGAAGTAGCGCAGGTTATTAGCGCAGGTGGCCACCGCATTCTCTCGGGTCTGCATTGGGAGAGTGGTAAGGTTATTTTTTTAGAAACAAAAGCTGAAAAAAAATTATTAACTAATTATTAATTAAAAATAAAAATTAAAAACTACTACAACAGGCACTGGAAAAACTGGCAATGCAGGTAAAGGTAATATTTTTATTATTGTTTTTTAAATGATTATTACTACTACTACTAAATTATTACCTGAGTTTAATTAAATTAATCTTTAATTATCATAGAAGCTCATTTCAATATCATTATTTTAAATATTTGTATTATTCGTATGATTACTTATCAAATTTTCATTGTATATTTTCATTGTATATTTTTTTATTATTCACTCTATGTTAATATTATTATTATTATTATTATTTATTTTCGCATTACTACAAAAGCCATTTTAATACAAGTAAAATTATTATTTATTATTATACAAATTTTATCTGAATTCTTTGTGATTTTTACTTTCATATTTGTATGATTATTATTTAAATAATTGGGTTAGTGGTGAGGATATTTTTTTAGAAACAAAAGCTAAAACTATTAACTAAAACAACAGACACTGGAAAAACTGGTACTGCAGGTAAAAAAATTAAATTTTTATTACTTTTTAAAATGATTATTGCTACTATTCCTACTTAATTATTACTTGAGTTAATTTGTTATTTTATTAAATTTTTTTTATTATTACAGAAGCACTCCGTTTTATTTTATTTCAATATCATTATTTTAAATATTTGTATTATTCGTATGATTATCAATTTTTATTATCTATTTTTTTTATTATTCACTCTTTATGTTAATATTGTTTTATTATTATTATGAGCCATTTTAAATAAATAACTTGATTATTTTTGTTTGTCTTTATTATTATTTATTTATTGATTTCCCCACTGTTACAAAAGCTTCCCCAGTGATAGGTTGCAGCTGGAAGGGCATCCGCTGCGTAAAACATATGCTGGATAAGTTGGCAAATCCTTCCGCTGTGGCGACCCCAGATTAATAAAGAGACTAAGCCGAAAAGAAAATGAATGAATGAATATTACGAAAGCCATTTTAATACACATTTTGCATTAAAAATATTATTTATTATCATACACATTTTATCTGAATTCTTTGTGATTTTTACTTTTATATTTGTATAAATATTATTTCATTAATTGGGAGAGCGGTAAGGCTATTTTTTATTGGTATGATAACTTATCCATTCATTCATTCATTCATTTTCTTTTCGGCTTAGTCCCTTAAATTATCTGGGGGTCGCCACAGTGGAATGAACCGCCAACTTAGGCCCAATCCCAATTCTATTTTTGTACCCCTACCCCTACCCCTTCCCCTTCCCCTTGGCCCTTACAACCGAGGGTTAAGGGGAAGGGCTTCAAAACTTACCCCTAAGAATTGGGACAGCACTTCAACACCTGCACACGTCATCATATGTAATCACGATCTCTTGCTTCATATGAGATCAGACGATGGCGACTGCTGTAGTTATTCCAGTAGTGTTATTTTGTGGTGTTTATCTTCAGGAAATCACTGAAGGCATATATTATGTTATCATAATGATCTAATGTGGCAATAAGATCGTAACTGTACTGTGTATTTACACAGTGGCCATATTCATCTATGTAAACACACGAAAACAACATTAACATTATAGCAGACACTGTAAAAAGCTCATTTTCAGCCACTAGACTGCTCTGACAGGGTATGTGAGTGTTATCGAGTGTCAGAATGTTGTAGGACTGCTGTACAGGAGTTATTATTAGGGATTATAGATCGCGAAATTTAGCGTTTTTTTTTTTGCGGTTTTTTTAAAAAGCATGACCGTAAAACATGAACGCGGTTATGAATATAATAAAACATCCGTTTATTTGTTGTAAAAATTCGTAATAATGACAAAATATACTAATTTGTGGATCTCCTTACTTCCGGGTTCAGCTGTGGCAGGTGTATTCTGGGAAATATTCTTACCCCTTCGTTTCAAGTGTGCTCCTGGAAAATCTTCGTTCGAAGGGGTGTATACCCCTTGCCCTTAGCCCTACGCCTTCAAGCTAAAGAGAATTGGGACAGCCCTACCCCTTGGCGGGCACGCGCAAAACGAGGGGTAGGGGTAAGGGGAAGGGCTAAGGGGTAGAATTGGGATTGGGCCTTATCCAGCATATGTTTTACACAGCAGATGTCCTTCCAGCCGCAACCCAGTACAGGGAAACACAAACACTCATTCACACACTCATATACTGCAGTCAATTTTAGCCTACCAAATTCACCTGTACCACATGTCTTTGCACTTGTGGGGGAAACCGGAGCACCCGGAGGAAACCCACGCAAACACGGGGAGAACATGCAAACTCCACACAGAAATGCCAACTGACTCAGCCGAGGCTCGAGTCAAAAGTGGAACCCACTGCGCCACTGTGTCGCCATTACTTATCCAATTTTCTTTTTTTTTATTTATATTTACTCTTTATGTTAATATTGTTATTATTATTATTATTATTAATATCAGCCATTTTATATAAATAACTAGATTATTCTGATTTTATTATTATTATTATTATTATTAACATGTATTTGTCCTGTATTACAAAAGCCATTTTAATACACATTTTGCATTCAAATTATTATTTATTATAATACAAATTCATACTTTTATTAATAATATTACTATCATGTAATCATACTATTGTCATACAAACAGAAAATCAACAACATCTTATCTGAGCTAATAAAAGAGCTTGTGACAGGAAAAATATTTAGCATACAAAGTTTTAGACATTTGGGAATATTCTGCTTTAATACCATGGTTAAAACGTTTAGAACTTTCTCCCAAAAATGCCCAATCAAAGAACACTTCCATAAACAATGACACAGAGTTCCTATCTCTTTATAACATTATGATTCGTCAGGTTTTAATTCCTCGTCAATGATTCCTGCACTGACCTTTGCGAGGGGAGGTTCTGGTGGAGGAAGAGGATGGTTTTGAAGGTAGTTTTGCTCCTGGAGAGGCTGCTGTTCCTCTGGCGGGCCTGAATTAGGCTTCAGTGCACCTGGGAATTCATTATGGCTTCCCTTGCTGTTTGCCCTGCGGTGGCGTGGTTTACTGCGGTACCGGGTCTTTCCAGGCGGCGTGGACACTTTTGGGCTTCCAGACAGTGGAGACGGGGCCGGAAGAGGTTCGACACTGGGAATCCCATCAGAGCGAAGCAGATCAGGTCTGAAGGAGATCACATTCACCGGTTAATGAGCTCAGGAATAATTAATGATGGATACAGTGTCTTTCAGATCAGTATCACAGACTTTAAATACCAATTATTCAACCATGTTTCCATACACGTGGAAAACATTTCAAATTATACGGGAAAGTGCTATCTGTTTATAATAAAGTGCTTTTTAACTAACATCAACTAAAAATGAGCAGAATTGTTATGGTATCAATTAGGCGACATTATTTTGAGTTGATAAAACTGAAGAGTTTAGATGCAAAAACCTCTAAAAGCCATCTGATATTTTCTTCTAAAATTCACAGACTCCTGTGTGTAGGCTCAGTAATTTTACTTTTATAGTGACGAATAAGTTATTTACATTACCTTTAACGTGAAATAACTGAACGTAAACATAGGAGGCTGATAAAAATGGTCATTTTAGGAGAACATTTCAGATGGCATGTAGAGGTTTTGCACCTGAACTCTTCAATTATAGTTTATTGCTCATGTTAACTTAGGTCGTTTCTGTTCTTTAAAACATAATAACAAAATGACAATAAGCAAAGGTCAATGAAATTTTTATAACATAAAGAGACTTTTTTTAAAATATAGTTTAACTTATTCAACTTATTTGCATATTAACATGTCTCTGATGAGTGTTAATGGTCAAGTGACAGGTAATTTTTATAGTAGTTTTAATAAAATCTAATAGTCTTAAATAATAAAAAAAATTATTTATTTATTTATTTATATAGATATACAGTATATTAAGTATTGTTACTATCGACATTATCATTTACTTGCCATACATTATTATTTTTATTATGGATTACTGTTACTATTCAAATTATTTATTATTTCCAATGCATTGTTTCTTTAGTTTAATTCATTTGCAATTAATAGCGTTCGATTTTAAATGCACTTCTTTAATATAAATATAAATGTTTATTCTAAAATTTACTCTAATCATCACTTTTATATATTTTAAAATGATTCAATTCTTGTTTTTAAATTATAATTATTATTTCAAGTCATTTTTAAAGAGTTAAATTGATTATTTTGTTTGTCTATTTATTTTTTTTTTTTTTATGAATTATTCATTAGCTTTTTTATATTATGATATAACATATTTAATTTATTTTGAATTACTTTTATATATTATATAAATATATTTTAAAACACACATTTAAATATGTTAATCAAATATTACATTTATTAAAATCTTTTTAAATATTGTTATGTACTATAAAAATATTAATAACTTTCTGGATTTATTATTAATCCATAGCTTATTATATACTCAATAAGTTGTCAATTTTTTTTTATTAATTACTTATTAACTTTTTATTATTATAACTATTTTTATTATTTATTTTGTATGACTGTTTATATATTATATACAAAGGTTATTAAATAACATAAAAATATGTTAAACATTACAGTATTTTTTTAATGTTTTTTTTTATATTTTTATGCAATCTAAAAATATTATTAACCTTTTGGAATTTAATAATTCTCAAGCTTTTAAAATAATTATTAGCTTTTTATTATTAAAACTATTTTATTTATTTATTTTGACTGACTGTTTATATATTATATATATATAAACATTTTTAAATAACATTCAATTTTATGTTATTAAGTTATTATTTGTGTTAATTAAACATTGCAATTATTAACCTTTTGAAAAAATTAATTACTAATTCTTAATTTTATTTACTAAAAATAAATTGCAGTTCCCATGTTATCCTCCAGGGGTCAGTAACCAGTTTGGTAATCCCTGCCTTTCACAAGTAAACAGAGTGGGGGAACTATGACGTCAATTTGTATGCAAAAACCCGAAAGCAAGTTAACATTTTAGTAGTTCCGGTTCCCTCGTCCCAAAGTCAATGGGTTTTTTCAATGGGATTTCAGTTAAATCGCTTAAATAAGATGCGTGGCTAACACAAACTCAAGATACCTTTACGTTTTATTCTACGACATAAAACACATCAGTTACATCACACTCTTGATTTTTTTTTAAATCGGTTACGCTTCTCTAAATAGACGATTGCTATCAAGTTGCTAAACGGGTCTACAGGCAGTGTCGGAGACAT
This sequence comes from Danio kyathit, assembly GCA_903798195.1. Classification (NCBI taxonomy): domain Eukaryota; kingdom Metazoa; phylum Chordata; class Actinopteri; order Cypriniformes; family Danionidae; genus Danio; species Danio kyathit. The sequence continues at coordinate 64,775,091 of LR812527.1, forward strand.
TATACGTCATCCAGCTGATCTGGTCTGGAACACAGCTCGCTTGTGTTGGGCATTCGGATTTGCCTGTGATTAAAGTATTTTCATGAGTAGTTTTTTATAGTTTGTAGTATTTTTCTAATTGGGAATTTATATTGTGTGTAGATAATGCCTTCACTTATAAAGACTGTCAAGACAGATTCATTTGTTGATCATTTCTATTAAACGATATTATAGGGATACTGCTTACCAGTGCAGCCTGTCTCTTTCCTGCTCTCAGTAATGCAAACGTGTGAATAAATGTGTACAATTACACACATATTAACTGTCATTTTAAGGTGATCAATAGATTTCTCGTCGTTTTTTTCTTCATCTGAACACATTTAACTCTACCATAACTGCAGTATTTACACTCCTCCTAAAATGTATAGCATATGTGACTGTATGGGCTGCTTTTTGCTGCATGTTGTTCTGTGTCCATGATGGAACTTGGAGGCATATAATATTAGACTTGTCCCTCACGCCTCATCTCCTCATTTCTGTCGTCTGTTACTAAGGTAAGCGGGCTCTATGCATGCGAGCTATACACTTATTTAAGCATGTCTTATGATGATACTATGTCGGCACATTTATACATACAGTTTAAAAACCTTTACATCAACTGTAAAGCAAAACAAAATGTATTTCCCACGTAAAAACTATCCAAAAGGCACGTAGGTCTATGTGCTTTTGCGTATTTATTTGTTTATAATATTATAGCGTGGATTATAAAACGAGAGAGTAAATCTTTATCATGGATCATATTTCTAAAAATAAGCCTGAAGAGTTGTCTGTAGCAGGGTGGTGCTGACGTCACAGGCGAGCGCCCTGAAGGCGCTGTAGTCCGTTTATAGCCTAATGGTAGCTTTTCAGTTCTTGCGTTTGCATTTAAGATCCAAAAGTGCTCAAAGTTATATTTTCGTGTGAGGATTATCCGGCTGGACAAAACGTGTAAGTGTAATGAACAGTGTTTGAACACAGAGCTTGTTATTAGCAATCTTCGAAAAGCCTATGGGAAAATCCTATAGGGAATTTATTAAGGGAACCAGTTTTATGCTAGCTGATTGGCCTACAAGGTGACGTCATAGTTCCTCCACTCTATATCTAACATAAACAGCACATGAGTTTGTCTTTACGAATACAGGGTTCATACACATTTTTACTACTAAACTTTTCCAGAATGTTCAAGTAAATTTTCATGACCTAATGTTTTATGTAATGTCTATGTATATGTGGTAAATAACAATAATAAAAACAATGCACGTTCAAATTTATCACAGTACATCATAAAATGTGCAACAATCGATTTAGTTTAAACTTATTTTAATATCTATGTAGTACAATGCAGATTCAAATTTATTACAGCATACAATCTATTTACACGCAACAATCTATTTAGTTTAAACATATTTTAATATCTATGTAAAATTAATTTAGATAATGCTTACACAGCACTAATAATGTGAGAGTAATGTTTTTGGCCAAGGACAGAAACGAAGTAAAGACAACTAACCTATATTCAAGTATACAGACTAATTTCCATGACTTGAACTATGCGAGTTTTTCTGTTTTTCAAATGACTGCATGAACCCTGCAGATATCTCACCTCTTAGGCTGCTGCGTCCCAGGTTTATGGTTCATGCTGCTCTTCTTCTTAATGAGCTTCTCAACAGCATTGGGCCGCACAATGGGCCGAACCAAGTGGCGTTTGTACGTTCCCGGATACTTCTTCTCCACGGCCTGCTCCCTCCTATAGAAAACACATGCAAATCTGTCAAACCACTGAAGCAGACATGCAGATGTGTGTGTGATCTGACGGGATGATCCCTGTGTGCTCATTCAGTGAAAATATAGGTCATTAATATTCTGGAGAGTCAAGACACGCTTAAAGCTGATTAGATTTAATGAGAGTTTGAGAGAGATGTCAGAGTTCAGACTCATTACAGTAATTTCATGCTAATAAATTAACACATTCAAGAGAGAGAGAGAGACACACAAAATGACATTCATGTTCACAATTGCATATTACAATACAACTACTATACAATATACACTTCATCTGTATTGTACAGTCACTAAAACAAAACAGGCTCATTGGAAATACGTACTTTAGCCTACGTTTATGTGAACCCGCAAAAAAACATTTGACGGAAGTTTCAAGGTAAATGAACACTAGGGGGCAGTATGATGACTACAACTTTTGTTCCTTTTCACACTAATGATACGTACAGGAACATATCAATAATTAAAGGATTATTTTCGTGTAGTTCTTTGCACAACAATCAATAATTAGCACAAAATAACAACGCTGTCTATGATTTGTAATTGAATACATTTTGTCACCTATCTAACTCCATATGGACAACTTTTCTGGTGTGGTCAGTTTGCTCTCGAGTCGCAGGTAATGAAGTATTAAGCATTTCTCCCAAAGAAAAGCCCGTCTACGTAAAATGCTAGCAGGCATCTGTAGCTCCGCCTCTTTGCCCTTGTTTTGGTATGCCTTGGTCAGTGCAATGACGCGCGAACAAAATGGCAACGGTTGGCCACGCCTACTGGTAGCTTCATTTGCTCGCTTCAGAAACTTATGGGTGACGTCATGAGGCCTAATTTGGTCACAACTTTCTCTGTGTTTCAGCAAATGGAATGATTTTTTGGTGACAAATCTGAAGTTGACATATTTTGGGAAAATGCATTGAAAATGTTCAAAAACTCAACAATACACTCTGGGCAAATTGACTACTCTTTCATTATGTCAGTGGTGGTTTTTGCCTCATTGATTTCCATTTTTTGCTTGCAGTTACAAAATTGTAAAGTTACAAATTGTAACTTTTCCCAACAGGGAAAACCACCAACAATCAAAAATGCTTATATGCTGTCATGGCTTTGCATTCAAAAAATGTCATTATAATGAAAGTCAAGGGGGCAAAAACAGCCCCTAACATAACGAAAGGGTAGTGAATTTGAACAGAACACATGGGTCAGAATATTATGTATTTTCTAGAATATAAAATATTATGAATGTTTGACAATAGGGTTGGGCCGATAGACAATGCCATGGTCCATCGCCGATGGCCGATAAACTTGACGATGCTGAGCCAGCATCGTGATCCATCGCCCCGCCCCACATTTATATTGATATATAACTTATAATTTGCATGTCATCTTAATAGCAATAACGGTCTTTTTATGAACTGTTTTATATTTTACTTATAGCTGCCGCTTGCACGGCTGACAGCATCGTGAGGATTAAATGAAGGATTATACAGGACCTCTCGTGCTTAAAATGTGTAGATTCAGTGACAAAAGCTGTTACCTGCACACCCCGTCTCACAGACTTTACAGTGAATGGCTTTAGTTATTTTCATAGCGGACTTGAAGCCACTGGAAGTCTTTTATCCACTCTTGGAGAAGTTTAAATGGTGGATTAACATTCAGCACATGATCACTGATAAGATGTGCCATTATTAGTGACTTCAGGTGGTTTCTAAAACAAAATTTGTCAGTGTTGTTTTCATTCTCTCATCTTCAGCGCTTCACATTTCCGCGGTTGTAGATTGTCGTCTGAAGGTAGAAGGCATTGACTGAGTGATTGACAGCTGATATTAACCAATCCATTCGCGTTCAGTTCTAGAGCAGTGGGCCAATAAGAAGAGCACAAAGGCGGGGAAGCATTGCGGGCTTTTTTTCATTCAGCAAGTTCGCATAACAACTGTTTTAATCTGTTCCTGAGCGCTGCGTTTGGTGTCTTTAGGTGCAAAGATGCATCCTGCATAAATGTCTCCTAAATCCGCGCACACGGTGAGGATTTTGCAGTGAAAACAGGTCACAGGGTAACAATTTATATATGTATATATTTTAGATTTTAGATTGCATAAAATTTCGGGGGCATACGCCGAAACGGTCGAGCCCTAGCATCTTTATTTGTTAATGCTTCCTCATAATAATAATAAAATAAGGAAGTTATCATCAATCACAATTCAAATTACAGTGAACTCCAAATGAACTCTCGTCTGGTCTCCGCCAGCTGTGGGGAAAAGCCATTATAAGGACACAGATCACTCCGCCTATTCATGCCAGAGTCCCGCGGAAAAAAGGGATTGACAGGTGGTAATTTGTGTGTAACTTTATTTATTTATGGTTTGGTTATGGGTAAAGCAAAGACCATGTGGGTCAGGTAGTGAAAACGATAGGCTACAATTAATTAATTTGTTATGAATTAATTGATATTTAACAACAACCACCCCCGCCTACGACGACGATGCTATCGTCCATCGCGATGTTTCACATTAGACATCGTACTATGCCAAATTAGTCAACATCGCCCAACCCTAGTTGACAATACAAATACTAAACACAATGCTTAGTAAATACAGAGTAAAAATAGTTAATAATAAATATTTAAATGTTTATCATAACAATACAATAAAATATATATAAAAATCTTTAAAAAGACTTAAATGATCATACAAATATGGTAAAATGACGAGACTTTTAAATTTTTTTATTAAATTTAAATTGGGCGACACGGTGGCTCAGTGGTTAGCACTGTGGCCTAACAGCAAGAAGGTCTCTGGTTCGAGTCCTGGCTAGGTCAGTTGGCCTTTCTGTGTGGAGTTTGCATGTTTATCCCATGTTGGCGTGGGTTTCCTCCGGGTGCTCCGGTTTCCCCCACAAGTCCAAACACATGCGCTTTAGGGGAATTCAGTAGGCTAAATTGTCCGTAGTGTATGTGTGTGAATGAGGGTGTATGGATGCTTTCCAGTACAGGGATGCAGCTGGAAGGGCATCCGCTGTGTAAAACATATGCTGGATAAGTTAGTGGTTCATTCCGCTGTGGCGACCCTTGATGAATAAAGGGACTAAGCCGAAGAAAAATGAATGAATTAATACAATTAAAGGACACTTTTTAACTCAAAAGTTGTTTTATTGACCCAACGCTGGATTAAAACAACCCAGTATTTTCAGAGTGAATGTATTGATATAGTAAAAATAATCATTAATAAACATGATTGTTTCTTGTTTATCGTGTGACAGCATGTCTCAATTATTTGAACTGGATTTTTGCTGTATTTAATTTCTTCCACTTAACTGATGAAACGATTATAAATTATTAAATACAGAGACTTTTAAATTGGAAGTATACAAATTGCAATATTATATTGGATTGTTTTTTTTTTTTTTTTTTTACATTTTTATGAATTAACATGATTTAGTCAGATGTCCTCATCCGACTAAATCATTCCGAGGCCCTCAGACTATGCAGCACCACTGATGCGATCCAAGACCAGCGACGAGATGATCCCAAGGTTTTCATAATCCTGGACCAGGCCGTATCCTGAGCAGCTGCTGTGGTGGTCATGGAGGAGTGGAGAGCATGAGACTGATTCCTGTGACGCTCCAGGGACAGACAAGTCTTCACTGAGGTCTATCATCCTCCAGCTTCCTGCACCTAGACTGCAGCTCTGCACAAGACATTAGGCCATAGGGGAAATGGTCGTGCCCAACTGAGCCTGGTTTCTCTCGAGGTTTTTTAAATTCTTCACTTTCGCCAATTGGTGAAGTTTTTTCCTCGCTGCTGTCGCCACTGGCTTGCATGGTTTGGGATCTGTAGAGCTGCGCATCAATGGATTTGCTCTTCAGTGTTTGGACTCTCAGTAGTGATTATTAACCCACACTGAACTGAGCTAAACTGAACTGAATCTCTGAAAACTGAACTGACTCTGTTTCAATTCACTATAATCTTCTACGTGAAGCTGCTTTGACACAATCTACATTGTAAAAGCGCTATACAAATAAAGGTTAATTGAATTTAATGAATATCCATAGGTGAACATTGGGATTTATGAGCTATATTGGTGCATATATAAAGAAAAACTGATGCAATATGATTGTCCCTTGTGTTTGTTTACTGAAAACACACCTTATTTTTTAGCACGAAACCTCTACTTACAGCAATGAATAATTGAAAAGCTTGAGGAACTCACTTGAGCAGCTCTTTCTCGCGCACCTCCAGCTGTAGCATGATAGCGCTGAGCTCCATGTACAGATTATTGGCCCGCTCCAGTTTCCTCTCATAGTGCTCTCGGATGTCCAGAGCGTGTCTGAAACACACAGAGGCAGTGAGAATGGAGAAACACACACAGCAGGAGCTCTTACTGTCAAAGTTTATTTAGAAAGCACAGGCATGAGTTCAATAAAATCACTAGAATAATATAAAAAAATGTATATTATGAGATGGCATACACAAACTAACTAAATAAATACAATAATAAATAAATGTAATCAATTAATTAAAGTTAATCTACACCTGAGCTCGTCTCTTCTGCGGCGGATCAGCTCCTCGTCTAGCCGATGGATGCATGTGCCTTCACTCTTGATCTTCTCGAAATGTTTCTTCACTTCCTCTCGCCACTCCGTCTGTCACAGATTATTATTTTGTTGATCATTTAGCTATTCATTAGCCAAGAAGTTGTTTGAGAAGCAGAACAATAGGCCATTATCACAAAATAAACCCAAGTCAGTGACTGTATACGACCTGCTATTTATCTATACTAGAGACTAAGATGGCGAATACAATGTTTAACCAGACATTTCTACGTTTTCTTTTTTAATAAATAAATCTAAATCAAAACCAAAGAACAAAACAGAACAGAACTAAATCAAAAAAGTGGCTTGAGCAATAGTATAACAATATAATATACTTTAAATACAGTGTGGATATTATAAAAATCAAACTGCTGCAAAAAGTTCAGTAACTGTAGTAAAACTGAAATGCAAAGTGCAAATATTAGATGTAAAAACAATGACTGTATAAAATATGGACGTCGCGACAGCGACATTTTCCATTAAACGCTGTGAAGGAAAAAACGCCTTGTGACGGGCACAAACTGTCGCTAAAGACTGCTGAAATTGGAGCCTGGGCATGCGCAGAAGGACTGCCTGATGGAGCCAGAGGAGGAGCTGCGGAATCAAACTTCCAACCAAACGCTTGTACATCAAATCAACCACGCCCCCCGAACTGCTCACTTGACCGCCGGTGTCTGCACTCTAACAAAGGCTCGCTAATGTACAATTTGCGTTTACATAGTAGCCTGCGTTTGCTGTTTTATCAACACAAATGGTTGTAATAACGTTAACAAAGGTGAGGTTTTATATAATGAAGATTTATTGCGGCCAGCTCCGGGCCGCAGCGCACATTAGTCGCGGGCCGATTCCAGCTCGAATGCGGCAGCGTCGGCTCTCTAACGGCCGCCGCATCTGGCCCGATTGACTCGGGCCCGAATCAGGCAGTGAGTCCATAGGCATCTGGCCCGAGTAGGTACAGCAGACGGAGTCAGGCCGAGGGGTAAGTCTCCGGCAGGCGAGAGTCTAATCAGAACTGGCCCGAGTGTATTTTGCTATCTGGGTGGTTAGGCGTGTATCAGCAAACTGGTAAAGCCCTGACTTTAACGAATAAACAGTGTTCCACCAGATCCTGTATGTCAGAAACTATAGTTTACTGCTGAGCAACTCATTTTATCATGGTAAAATAACACAGAAATGGAATAATAACACTTCAGTCTCCTGCCGAAGCTCCGACGTCTGCTTTGAGAAACTGTCAATCACAGCTGCCAATCACGATGACACACCCTAGAGCTGAAGATCGTTGCCAGAACGCGACGGGACCCGGCAGGACCCGACGGGTTCGGGTTTAATTTTTAGCATTTCAGACGGGGTCGGGTCGGGTTAGGGCTTGCGCAGTAAATGAATAGTCATGTGATGCATTTCGATTAGCGCGAGAAAGTAATCAAATCGTTTGTTACAACATTAAAACCCATCCCTGCAAAGGTAAAAAAAATAATGACGGAGAAGTGAAAAAGGGAATTTTGACTGTGGTCAGGCCAGCCGCCAGTCCAAAAAGAACGGTCATTCTAGCCGCCAAGGTATTTCGGCGGTCACTCATACACTGCATATTACGGTAGAACTCTAAACAGCAATGTATGTACAGCAAGCTGACAGGGAAGAGGACGAGGTCACTCACTACATTGAAACTGCTGTCATGGAATATTAAATGGATGTTCTTGACTGGTAGAAGATGAACAAACAATCCTACCCAAAACTTGCAAAATTAGCCAGATCAGAACTGTGCATCTCGGCCTGTAGCAGCAGCAGTGAAAGGGTGTTCAGTGCTGCTGGATGGACCATCCTGAGCGCAGGACTGTGCTAAAGCCATTTACAGTGGATTCAATAATGTTCCTCCACAAAAGCACGTAGCCTAATGTTGGTGAGTAAAGGGTTTTTAAATTATAAATAAATAATAATTAAACCATAAAATCATAATGTAGACAGAGTATACAGGCTAATGTTGGCATTAGGCTATTCTTTTTATATTTATCTTCTCTGTCGTCTTAAAGCTGGATTGTGAAGAAAAGTGGCGAAACAAATCCCGCAGAGCCTTTATCTTAATTTCATTATTGCCAAATACTCATCATAATGTATAATTTATTTAAATTTAATTTGTTAAGAAAGACTTATTTTTATTGGTGTGTTGGCCAATTTAAAGATGTACCTATCCTATTTAGAGTGCTGAGATGTTACGATGTTACAGAGGACATATTATATTTCTTTGTTCCAACTTCCAAGTGACCTATAGGCTATGCTTGTTACGAATAAATTATGTTAAAACACATAAACGACTCATTCTTGAATAAAGGCAAAAGAGCTGTGTGCATGTGCACATCTGAATAATGTTGGGTTATAAACGGGTTCAGGCTTTATGAAGCTGTCAATCAAAATGTACCTGTCGGGCTCGGGCTGAATTCTGTCAGGCTCGGGCCCTATCGGGCCTACTTTTTATGGCCCGATTACAGCTCTAAAACGCCCAGCATTAAATTACTGCTCAAAACATACTCTCTCATATTCAAAACATCTGCACCTATATCAGCTGATAACCAGTGCCTTAACTGACCAGAACCGTCTTGCAGAACATTATATTGCAAGTGTAATTAATTTTTTTATTTGGTCTCATGTCTCCTTCATTAACACGGAGGAGGCGGGCTTTATGACTTGTACTGCAGCCAGCCGCCAGGGGGTGATCTAACGGCCGAGACCTTCACTCAAAAGCAGGCTTGTGGCACACTTGTGTAAAACCTACAACTAACTGAAAATATAGTTAATTAAATAATTAATAGTGAAATTAAAGAATTAAAGTAAAAATACACCAGATAAATAATAAAAATGTATATAATAAAAAATAAAAACAATAAAATAGTAATAATAAAACAAATCTGAAATAGAAAAACAAATGCTAAGTCGAAATGTTGCTCATAGCTCGGGCCAGACAGAATCTGCGGACATTTTTAGCTATTTCTGCTGATAATTTTGTAAAAAAAAACCTGCGGATTTATGCGGAATGATTTTAGGAATATAACTAAAAACTTAATATTTGAAATAAAAAATATATACATTTTAACATTTATTTAATATTTACAATGCAAATCCAATTAGATCCAATTAATTGGTAAACAAAGCAAGTCTCATATGATATATCTACTAAAAGACAGAAAATATGACTTTACAAACTGTATTGTAAATAAATCATATGAACATTTAAATATTACTATTATTATATCACAAAAATATTAGTGAAATTAATTTAAAAACTGAATAAATATAAATTTACACAAGTAAAAAATAGACTCAATAATGGGCAAAAAATCTGCAGATTTCTGCACGTGCAGAATCCGTGTGGGCTTACTCATAGCCCCATAGACCATAATTTAAAGCAGTGTTTCTCAACCACGTTCCTGGAGGACCACCAGCACTGCATGTTTTGGATGTCTCCTTTGTCCGTCACACCGATTACAGGTCTTTCAGTCTCTGCTAATGAGCTGATGATCTGAATCAGGTGTGTTTGGTTAAGTAGACATGGTAAATGTGCAGAGCTGGTGGTCCTCCAGGAACATGGTTGAGAAACACTGATTTAAAGGAATCACTAAAGTAGTCAAAAATCAACAATTCCAAAAGTTCCTTAATGCTTCTGTTAACTCTTTTAACTGCTTTGTAACAACAAAACTAGTAACTCATACATTTAAGAAAGATTTTTTAACAATTTTGAATTGACTCAAGAGTCGTTTGCTGATGAATCACATGACTCGAGTGTATTCTTCTGACCTGACATTTGAAGTAGGTCTCCTGTGGTGTCCCGAGCACATCAGCTGAGGCGATATCCAAATGTAGGAGGATCTGCCTGAAGGAAGGCCGGTTTCTAGGTTTACCTTGCCTACAGGAAAAATAATACCATCACAAACAACCAATATTACTTTCTTTCAGAGAACACTCAGGAACAGGGCTGCAAACATACAGTACTTTTAGGAATTAGTATAAGCAGGAAACTGAAAAATAAAAAATATTTAAAAAAGTTTCAGCTCAAATGAATGAACTTTCATATTTGTAGCTTGATTCCATAAATAATAACACATATATATAATATAGTTGAAGTCAGAATTTTTAGCCCACTTTTAATCTTTTTTTTTTTTTATTATTTCCCAAATGATGTTTAACAGAGCAAAGAAATTTTCAAAGTTTGTCTGATAATATTTTTTCTTCTGGAGAAAGTCTTATTTGTTTTATTTCGGCTAGAATAAAAGCAGTTTATAATTTTTTAAGAACCATTTAAAGGTCAAAATTATTAGTCCCTTTAAGCTATTTTTTCTCGATAGTCTACAGAATAAACCATCATTATACAATAACTTGCCTAATTACCCTAACCTGCCTAGTTAACCTAATTAACCTAGTTAAGCCTTTAAATGTCACTTTAAGCTGTATAGAAGTGTCTTGAAGAATATCTAGTCAAATATTATTTACTGTCATCATGACAAAGAGAAAATAAATCAGTTATTAGAGATGAGTTATTTAAACTATTATGATTAGAAATGTGCTGAAGAAATCTGCTCTCTGTTAAACAGAAATTGGGGAAAAAAATAAACAGGGGGGATAATAATTCAGGGGGGCTAATAATTCTGACTTCAACTGTATGTGTGCGTGTATATATATATATATATATATATATATATATATATATATATATATATATATATATATATATATATATATATATATATATATATTTATATACACACACACACACATACACAGATGATTGTATAGAGGTGGAGTCTCACCAGGTCTGCTTCATGAGAATCTTGAAGCCATCTGGACAGGTGGACGGCACGGGCAGATGAAGACTGTTACTGCCCACACCCCAGATAATAGCAGACGAGTCCACATCCTTATAGGGGATCTCACCGGTCAGCAGCTCCCATAACACCACACCAAATGACCTGTAAACACACACGCACGCGCACACACATGCACAGACGCACACACACAAATAAACATTTACAGCTTATACCGTTGACTACATGAGGCTGAATACACATTTTATAGACATACAGTTGAAACCAGAAGTTTACATACACTCTAAAAAAAGGAACATATCCATTTTTAAAAAATGTCTGATGGTAAATCAGACTAAACGTTTACTATTTTAGGTCCGTTAGGATTACCTAAATCATTTACATTTGCTAAATGCCCCAAAAAGGAGAGAATTTTCTTTTTTTTTGAGAATTTTTTATTAATTTCTAGACAGTCAAAAGTTCATTTCCTTGGTATTTGTTTAGCTTTGCTTTTAAACTGTATAACTTTGGTCAAATGTTTTGGGTATCCTTCCACAAGCTTCTCACAATAGTTTGAAGGAATTTTGGCCCATTGCTCCTGACAGAAACTCTGCCCACAAATTCTCTATAGGATTGAGGGCAGGGCTTTGTGATGGCCATTCCAAAACATTCACTCTGTTGTCCTTAAAGCACATTTGAACTAATTTGGCAGTATGCTTAGGGTCATGGTCTGTTTGGAAGACCCATTTGTGGCCAAGTTTTAATTTCCTGGCTGATGTCTTGAGATGTTGCTTCAGTATTTCTACATAATGTAGTTTCTTCATGATGCCATCTATGCTGTGAAGTGGACCAGTCCCTCCTGCAGCAAAACAGCCCCACAACATGATGCTGCCGCCCCCATACTACACAGTTGGGATAGTGTTCCTAGGCTTGTAAGCTTTCCTCTTTGTCCTCCAAATGTAACACTGGTCATTATGGCCAAACAGTTCAATATTAGTTCAATCAGACCACAGGACATGTCTCCAAACATTATTCTTTTTCCCAGTGTAATTTAGCAAACTGTAATCTGGCTTTTTTGTTGATTCTGGCTTGTTGATTTTCCCATGTTGCCACACAAGAAGCAGTGTGTTTGAGGTTTTCCTTAAATACTATTCTACAGTTGTGCCTCCAATTAACTCAAATGTTGTCAATAAGCCAATCAGAAACTTCCAAAACATTGACACCATCATCTGAGCTTTTTCAGAGGCAGAATAATCTTATTGTATGTAAACTTGATTTTCAAGAAAAGTTATAACAATTTCTCAAAAAATATCTCTCTCATTATTCTATGGAAGCCTGTTTCTGCCACTGAATGATAAAAATATATGTATCAATAAAAAAAAATGTAAAAAAATGTATGATAAAAAAAAAATAATAATAATAAAAAATAATTAAAGTCAGAATTCTGAGTTATAAAGTCGCAATTTTGAGTTATTAACTCAGAATTCTGACTTTATAATTATTATTATTTTTTATTTAAATTTTTTTTATCATACTTTTTTTTTTATTGATATATATTTTTTTATCATTCAGTGGCGGAAACGGGCTTCCATATTACTCTGCTATTAAGCATAACAGAAACAAATTTGATAATCCTAACTTACCTAAAAGAGAAAAAGTTTAGTCACATTAACATCTGACTTTTTTAAAATGGTTATGTGCCTTTTTATACAGTGTATGTAAACTTCTGGTTTCAACTGTAGGTGACAGATTAAAGTGTCTAATTAAATGAAGTAAAACTAATGATTGGAAATGTAAATGAAAGTTATTGGCAACTATCTGAAAATAAGTTAATGAAAACACTTCAAATGTTTGACTATAACAGATCAAACTGAATGAAGCATGTAATATATAAAAACAAATGCAAGTTTAAAACGTTGATCATAGACACCTCCAGATGATTTCAACAGGAATCATTGAAAGAAATCAATAAAATAATAAAGTCAACAATTCCGTGGCGCATTAAATGTAAATGTAGAGGCTAAGCCTATTGCTTGAAGTCCCTGAGATGTTGTTAGACAGGCACCCAGATGACGCACCTTGTCTTTGTTATGATGACGTGTAAACGCAGTTGTTTCAATCGATATTTAAGTTTATTGCAGTTGCAAACTCCAGTAGTTCACAAGTTTCCTTCCAGGTGAGTTTCAGTTCATATACATCAAACACTGCCACATAACGGGACTTACAAACTAACAAAACAAACAGTCACGCTAAAGCATGTGTGAGTGGTCAAAACTGTATGTGCTCCCCTCCATCTAGCAACACCTCCCACCTAGGGATGGCTGAAGTGAAACTGACGTTTCGACACAGTGTCGAGATCCCGAAGCGCAAGTGTTTCGAAACACTGCACCGAAGCATGATCCGACACACCCAGGTCACGTGACTAAAGTGTTTCAAAACACCTGGTCAAGTGACTAAAGCGATTCAAAGCATCGGTCAGTTCAGAAGCGTTTCGAGACCTGGCGAATGTGCATTTGACTGACAAGGTCAGAAAAAACTTCTGTCTCATATGGCCTGGTGGACCGTGCGTGTGCATGTTGTAACTGAGCTTCAAATGACTTTTGGGTTCGAATCCCGACTTGTACAAATACTCCGAAATCACGATTTTAAAATCATGTTACTGTTTCATGGTGTAGTCTAGATAGGATACAGCTGCTAATACGCCATCAATTTAGCATCATTTTTGTAACACTGTAAAACAATATTTAATATTTTTACAGTACTGTGATGGTTGGGTTTAGGTTTTGGGTAGACATTAATAAAATACAATAAATGGGAAATTTAATAAATAATATGAATAATTCTTGTTAACTTCTGACCACAACTGTGTCTGATCTAGCAACAACCCTGTTTTATGACCAAAACAAGACATTTATTGACAAAGTGTTTATTCGGATGTCAGACCAATGTTGAAACAGAACTGGCGATTTTTATAGACTGTCGTTTGTCCATTACTGTACCGTCCCTACTCTTCTCAACGACCTGCGGGTGATGCCGCCGGCCCCTCCCCTGCAGCCTGAGAGCAGAGCACCTCTCTGCGTACAGACGGCAAATGATTTAGAACAGGTGGCAGTTTGAAGGTATTTCACCTTGTATAGTCAAACCTTGACAAGCTTACATAAAGCGTAGTGCGAATATAAAATACCCCATTTATTTACCATAGGCTGTTAAACAAACAGAAATGGTAGAACGCGATGACGTCAGTAATATGCAAATTAGCGCATGACGTAATACCCCCCCGGGTCTCCCGGAATTTACGAACCAAATGTTGGCAGGTATGATCCTATAGAGTAGGGTTTAATACCTCAATTTGCTCAACTGTTCTTTGCTGAAGCTGTTCCAGTGCAATGCATAAAAAATGACCACTAGGTGTCACCGTAGAGTGAGGTTTCGAAAAGTTTCGACACATTTGCTTCGACTGTTTCAGTGTTTCATGAAGCCTCGCTTTGCCCACCACTACTCCCACCTGAATATTCGTTCCCGCTTATAAAACCTGTTTAAAGAGCACCACCTAGCGGAACAATGAACAGCTGCCAGATGGCTCCTACAGTAAATAAAGTGTCTATTTTAATGTTTCAAGTAGTTTTTATAAAAACTAAATGTGAAATTATGAGTGAAATGACGTTCCTTTCATAAATAGCATAACAGAAATATTTATGTAAAATGATCTGTATTTATTCAAATGTATTTAAGGACAGTAATACTACATTTACTAACAATTATTACAAACTGAGTAAACCTATTGGTTTGAAGAACAGTGGCTAAATATAAACGACAGTTAATAAACAAACTGTGGCCCTTAAATACAGACTTTTAATAAACCAATAAATGATTCATGTTCTAAACAACATTTCTTTGACGTATAAAGCAATGTCACACTGCAATGGCTTTTCAGTCTTCCATAATGTATGCATTTTTCCATAAAATACATCAAATGCATTTTTTGCTCAAGAAAAATGAATATCTACCTCTAAAAAAACAACACATTCCAAAATCTGGACACTTAAATCTCACTGAATGACGCTGCATTCATCCACACTCACCAGATGTCTACTTTCTCAGACACCGGCTCATTCCGGATCACTTCAGGAGCCATCCAGGCCACCGTACCGGCAAACGACATCTTGGTGCTCTTATCACTGAGCTCTTTAGATGTGCCGAAGTCGGAGATCTTCACACTGTCATTTTGAGTGACTAGCACACTGCAAAAGAAAACAAGGCCATTTATAATGCTGAATATAATTTTTACATTTACAGTATGTTTACTAGGGTGATTTTCAATAATTAAAAAAATTGCTAGGGTTTTGTTTGGTTTGGTATGCCTGTGTACCAAACAAATGCATTGGAATTAGTCAAATTAGGGTATTTAAGCACCAAAAATGACGAAAAACACATTACTGATATGCATCTAGAGGCAAAAACAATGACACAATGTTATTTTAAGTAAGGACAGCTTCAACTTGTATAATCCAGGACTAGCCTTACACCGTGTCCTAAAAACACACGATGTCGCACTGTGACGTACGATAACATGAGTTTTTGTTCTAATCATCTGCGACAGCGGCTCCAAATTTTCTATTTTAGAAATGCTTTCCATTTCCGCGACGTCGCAGCAGGACAACAGCATAAACTACTATTACAAAGATCACCTCAGGTACAGTCTATATGCTTTATTCAGTGCAGTGCATTTAAATGTTTTGGTCATGTAGCGTCGCTTTTGATGCAGACAGACAAATTACTTGTTGCTGGAATCTTGTCATGTCACGTGTTGTTAGGACAAGGTGTCAGGCTCCATTTTGATATTAAAAAGGTGTTTTAGATTGAAAAAAAGCTCCATACATATATTGTCATGAATTAATTTCTCTCTCAATTCATTTTATTTCTTAAAAATGTGCACTTATCTTGATAAATGTGACCTTCTTTCGTTGAAAAATGTAATTATTCTTTAAACTAAATTTGTATAATAAAAACACAATTCCTCTGCTTCTCTGAATTGATATCATTGATTTTGGAATGACTGAACTTATTTCCAGTATTCAATGCAAGTACATTATAAGCAGGCCCACAAAGAATCTGTGGGTGCAGAAATCCACAGACTTTGGAGCCCATTGATCACTTTATTAATATACTTATGTAGATTTGCGTGTAGGCGCAGTAGGTAGTGCTGTCGCCTCACAGCAAAAAGGTCACAGGTTTGAGCCTCGGCTGGGTCAGTTGGCGTTTCTGTGTGGAGTTTGCATGTTCTCCCTACATTCGCGTGGGTTTCCTCCGGGCGCTCCGGTTTCCCCCACAGTCCAAACACATGCGGGTTGCGGCTGGAAGGGCATCTGCTGCGTAAAAAACATGCTGGATAAGTTGGCGGTTCATTCCGCTGTGGCGACCCCGGATTAATAAAGGGACCAAGCCGAAAAGAAAATGAATGAATGAGATTTGTGTGTATGGATCTATTTATTTCAGTTTATATATTAAGTAATAATATTGAATAATATGCAAATGTATAGATGATTTAGTTTGTAAAGACACATTTTCTGTGTTTACTGGATGTATTATATGAGACTTTGTTTACCAAACAAGTGGTTCTAATTAGAATTGAATTGTAAACCTTAAATAAAAGTTCAAGAGTTCACACTTCAATAATGCTTGACTATTTTAACAGGTTTGGCATGCTGTCCCGGGAGAGAACCCTGAGCTCGTAGATAGATCAATGACCATTAGGAGGGATACGAGATCAGGTAGTTCTCGATAACTTCCTAAGAATAGACCGCCAACTGCGCCAGTTTGTTCATAGTAGGTGCTTATGACTAACTTTTGTTGCGTGCTTTTTGAGTGTGGGAGGAAACCGGAGTACCCGGGGAAAACCCAAGCGAACATGGGGAGAACATGCAAACTCTGCACAGAGAGTGTCGACTGGCTTAGCTAGCGTTTGAACAAACGACCCCCTTGCTGTGGGGGTGCTGAGCCACCCTGTCGCCCGAACTTAGAATTGAGGAGGAGGGAGAAGGGATGGATTTTGGGGGGGTTCCAAAATGAAGATGAGGAATGAAGTTTAGGCTGGATATTTATATTAAATTTGGAATGATCCAATTGGCCAGTTAGTGATTAGTGAGAGGGATCAGCTGTAGTCAATCCTATCACGTGCTCCTCTCGAAATTAGTTTGTGAAACTTCACTTAAAAAGCTATGATTTTTAGCTAGAAGTTTTTAGTTTCTGTACTCTTAAAATCATTCCGCGTGAATACGCACAAAAATCTGTGCAGTAACTGCAAAAAATGATGTCCTCAGATTCTGTCTGGCCCTAATTATAAGGTAATTAAATTTCCTCACTTAACTTTTTTGACAGACGAGTAATTTAATTACAGTAACCAGTTACTTTACAATTAATAACACCCAACACTGCAATAAACAATCTAGATTTCTTCAAATTTAGGAGGATCTCTTACAAAACAAGGATCATATTTGTGGTCTATGGCATTGAAAAGAGTCGATATACAGTACAGTAGTCAACATTTGAAGTGGATCAAAAAAAATTTCTATAGGAAAAGATAAACATGGGTGCTGTTGAATAGTTTATAGTGACTTTTGAGGAAACCTAGACGTTTGTTTGGGAACTTGGCATGTTTGCCCCCTTGGCTCGGTTTGTTTGGGCATATATGAAACATGCAATCGTGCTCTGATCCGCGCCAAAACAATCATTCGATTCAGTTGTAGTGAGAAAGCAATACGATCCAACAAACTAGCAAACCAGGCTATATCAAAGTGTATTTTGCATATGTAATAGGAGAATAATAATAATAAGAGAAAACGATGAGTAGAGTCGTCATTCCAACTGGTAAAAGTTTGTTTTATGATGAATACGAAAGTGAAAGCATGCTATCTAAGGGTGCTTTCACACCTAGTCGTCTCATTTGCCCAGTTAGTGCAATTCGTTTGGCATATGAGAATCCAGCAATCGTGCTTGGACCCGCGCCAAATCAATCGGTGTGAGACGGCCTGAAAGAGGTGTCTCGGCTCGATTGAAATAAACTCTGGAGCGGATTGATTGTAGTGAGAAAGCAAAAGTATCCAACAAACTAACGAAGCAGGCTATATCACAGTGTATTATGGTTATGTAATAGGCATATATACGGATATATGAATAGAGAATTATGAGTAGGGCGGGATGTCATCATTTCTACTGGCAAATGTGCGCTTCATGTCGAATATGAAAGTGAAAGCATGCTGAAATATTACCGAAAGCTGTTTATTCGTTAGGAAAATTGACAGAAATGACCAATTACCACAATTTTTCCATATTTTAATCTTATAATATTTTGTATTAGGCCTGTTGTTTTGTTCATTTCTGCACTGACACCTTAACAGAAAGATCAACATTGATCTGCTTCATGATCTGACTGCAGTCTCGGTTCATGTTATTTCTCTCTATAATTCAAGCCTATAATGCAGAATTCTAGTCAACGTTTTGTATTAGATTGATTAATTCAATAGATTTTTTTACAAAACTTGACAACTGAAATCAGGATCTGTATGAGAAAGTCTGACCTCTCTGATTTATATGTAGTGTTCGCTTATGACGTCTTATTTTCTATATTAAAATAATGATGTACTGTATGACAGCTGAGCAGAATTTAGAAAAATAAACCCTGAAACTCCAATGTGAGAAGAGTTTACTCGCACATCACTTGTTTTACCTACTTTGGTCTGTTTAGAAATGTTGCCGTGTGAAGCGAATCGCACCAAGAACCAAAAAGCAGCATTGTAACAGTTTTAATCCCTGTTACAGGAACAAAACAATCGATCTACAGGTGTGAAAGCACCCTTACTTTGGTGACTTGAGGTCTCTGTGGATGATCTTGTGGAGGTGCAGGTAGTTCATGCCGCTGGCGATCCCTGAAGCCCAGTCCACCAGCAGGCACGGTGTGATCTTCCGGCCGGCCCTGAGAACTTCATACAGCTGCCCTTGTGCACAATACTCCATGATGATGCAGTAACACGGGGCCTGCGTGCACACACCCCTGAAAACAACACGCACAACACACACTCCACAGTCAAACATACTGCCAAGCTCATGAAAATCTGCTTAAGAAAGAAGTTGTGATGGTCGCTTCCTCCCTAATTTTGAGCGTGGGGCTTGATTTTGTTCACGGAGAACTGATTGGATGATTGTGTTTTGCTACTGGTGGATCTCATGGGATTGACAAGTTGATCCCGCCTTCAAATAGCATTCAGATTAGAGATGGTGTTGAAGAGGGGAAAGTTATTTTGCTTAAAGATTACAAGAATCTTTTTTTAATTTATATATATATTAATGTGATCAATCGTTCATAATAAACAAGGCACGATTCTGTAAAACATAAGAATTGACCATTTTGATATCATAGTGACTGTGGGATAAATTGTAAAGTTCATTAAAAGACAAGTTGTATAACATTTATTTATTTATTTATTATTATTGTTATTATTACTACTATTAAGAAGATAGTTTTTAATAAATCTTAATAAAAAAAAATCTTTAAAATAATGTTTGGGAACAATCATAAAAAATATAAATCCTTTTCAAAAATTACAAAATCGTTTATGATGCGATATCATCACAAAATACTAGAGGTGTGAACCTACACTGGTCTCACGGTTCGGTTCGGTTACGATTATCATGTCATCGATTCGGTTCAATTCGATATCTCGGTGCATCGACGATGCTTTCCATACACAGTTTTATATTTTCTTCACAGCACAGGAATTCTTGTATTAAAATTTATAAATATATTTATACACTATTTGTAATACAATTTTGTCCTTTAATACAAACAGTCATATATATAAACTGTACCTTTAAACAACACGAGCATTTATAGACCATTTTGAAGGATGTAAACAAAAACAATGGTCCTAACGTATTTCCTGTTTTACATTTTTAATTTCCATTGCTTCTGAGAATCCAAAAAGGTCCACATATTGATAAACAGTGTTATGACGGCTGATTTAAAGTCAAGTTATGATTGAATTGCCTCGTTACAGTTAGGAAATAGTTTAACGTCAAGCAAGAAATGTTCATGAGCCAATGACATGACCACATTGAAATGGTCTATAGCAAATAAACAAATATAAATATCCCGCTCACTTTCTGCCTTGTCTACCAAGTTCTTTCTTACACCCCTTTGATTGGTCAGGCGCTCAACAGAAAGGGCTGCGATTGGCTCTTACACGCTGGCGCTCTTCACAGATGAGCTCATGGGGCACAGTAAGAGAGAGAGAGAAATGGAGTTTACTTTCATTCTCTTAATCGGCATGAAATAGGGGCTTTTGCTGTAAGTGTCAGTGAAACACAGTCCTGCAAACACACACGCAGTGAAATTGTGCACAGTTTCAGAGTTTTTACGTAGTTAGAGCGTTGTAAATATTCGCGCTCGCGGCTCGCCATAGAAAGCTACGGCGACATAGCGCATGTGAGATAAATGACGTCAGTACATAATAACCGGTTATGATTATTACTGAACCGGTACCGAATTGTCCGCGTCTGCATCGCGGTGCACCGAAGAAACGATTAATTTTGACACCCCTACAAAATACTGAATTAAATCTTCTCATCCGCTTGTGTTCTTTCAATTATCAGAGGTTTTGTATTTCTTTGCGAATGTTTCCATTCACCTATTTTTAAAACACTAAATAAAAATGTCAAGACATGCATAAATTCTAGAAATGCTTATAAAACATACTGTACAGTATTTCTTGTGAAATTGTTTATATATATATATATTATAAGTGATGTTTAACAGAGAGATTTTAAATATTTTCGTTTTAATAAGTAATTTAATGAATAAGTATTTTATGGTAACTAAGAACTATTTTATTTTGTCTTCGCCATTATGGCAGTACATAATATTTTACTAGTTATTTCACAAGATCACAAGATACTAGGCTTAACTAGGCTAATTAATAATAATAATTAATAATAATTCCTTACATTTCTATAGCGCTTTTCTGGGCACTCAAAGCGCTTTACATATTGGGAGGAATCTCCTCATCCACCACCAGTGTGCAGCATCCAACTGGATGACGCGACGGCAGCCATTTTGCGCCAGACCGCACACCACAGACCAGCTGATTGGTGGAGAGGAGACAGAGTGATTAAGCCAATTATGATATGGGGATGATTAGGAGGCCATGATGGACGGAGGCCAGTGGGCAGATTTGGCCAGGAAGCCAAACCCCTACTCTTTTTTGAAGGACATCCTGAGATTTTTAATGACCACTGAGAGTCAGGACCTCGGTTTAACGTCTCATACGAAAGACGGCGCTTACTGAGCAGTATAGAGTCCCCGTCACTATACTGGGGCATTAGGACCCAGACAGACCGCAGACCCCCTGCTGGCCTCACTAACACCACTTCCGGCAGCAACCTAGCTTTCCCATGTGGTCTCCCATCCAGGTACTGACCGGGCGCAGCCCTGCTTAGCTTCAGTGGGCAACCATGTGAGAGTTGCAGAGAGCTAGCTGCCGGCTAGGTAAGTTAGGGTAATTAGGAAATCACTAGACAACAATGGTATGTTCTGTAGACAATCATAAAAAAAAGTCTCAAGGAAGCTAATAATATTGTCTTTAGCAGTTTTTACGTATCTATATATATATTCTAGCCAAACTAAACTAATTGAGACTTTCTCCAGAAGAAAAAAATATCATAGGAAATACTGTGAAAATCTTTATTGCTCTGTTCAATATCACTTGGGAAATATTTGAAAAATAATTCAATAAATCCCATTAGGGCATACTTCTGTCTTCAACTGTGTTTTTATGAGCATTTCTAAATTTAGTCAGATAATATTTGATCCAATATCAAATACATATGTATAAACTACAATTCAAACGACTTCGGCTCAACAGATCATGTGAATCGCATAACTGAACTAATCATCTGAGCTATTGAGCAGAATTTATACACAAAAATAAACAAGTAAAAAATAAAAATAAAAAGAACATTCAACCCAGTTTCATTGCTTTCGGGCATACCTTATGGTAGGGCTGGGCGATATGACAAAAATGCAATCTCGATTATTTTCCATTTTAAACGATAACAATATATACTTCGATATAAGTTTTTAATGCTTCCAGATTTAAAAGAGTACCCCAACAATGACTGAAGCCACAAAAATTATTAGAGGGTCCATTAAATGCCATAACATATTTTCGGCCGATAAAGTTTTGGTGGCCAAAAATTTGGTACACCTCTAATATCAGCACACTTTTAGATTCCCATTGTTGCACATTTCTGCTGTGTGATTGGCTCTTAGATCAATATAGAATAAAAAGTCCAGAGTTTATCATTGTTATTGACATAAATTATCACGCTTCGATAAAATACCATTTATGGGCCTGGCCCTACCTTATGGACGCATTTTTATTTTTATTATTATTTTTATTAACATTTGCAGACAGAAAAAAATTATTTA
Organism: Danio kyathit; assembly: GCA_903798195.1. Classification (NCBI taxonomy): domain Eukaryota; kingdom Metazoa; phylum Chordata; class Actinopteri; order Cypriniformes; family Danionidae; genus Danio; species Danio kyathit. Next base: position 64,797,744 of record LR812527.1, read on the forward strand.
CTTAATTGGATTAGTGATAAATCTCCATCAGTTAAAGACTTGAACAAGATAAGTTTTGAGTTAATACCCCTGTAATATCTGACCCATGAATTACACAAAAAAAAGAATTTTTTTTAAAGGTTGGACTCCATATTTGGATTAATTGGCATCTAGTCTTTGCCCTATCATATTGAAATGAATATTGTAATTGTATTATCATCATCTGGAAAATAAGCAATGTTTTGACCCCTTTTTCTGAGCCTTTATTTGGGGTAGTCCTGTTTTATATATAATCTGAGCATTTTTTTGTATACCTTTTTTCCTCCCTTGTTTTTTATTTTCTTTGTGTGTCTTTTAAATATGTGTTGTTAAATATTGTTAACATTTCTGTAGCATGATTATATATAAAAAACTAAAGGCCGAGCCTTTATTGCAACGCTCTGTTCCTCCTGCGGGTGGTGTGCAGTGAGCAGAGACACTGTGACCTACTTGAAGCTGATGATGTTGGGGTGTTTGAGTTTGCGGAGGTGTTTGATATCTGTCTCCTTCTGCTCACGGACTTTCTTGATAGCGACCTCTTCAGAGCGAAACTTCCCGAGGAACACAGCGCCCTGAGCTCCGCTTCCCAACCACTGCAGCTCCGAGATCTCCTCAAACGGCACCTCCCACATCTCTACTGACCAATCACAACACACACAACAGCGCATAATTAAAACCACAGGAAAGACCTACAAATGACTTAAAAAGAAAGTGTTGTTTTCCACTGCATTGCTTTTCTTCTGCATTATATGCCTTTTTTTTTTTTAAAGGGGACCTATTTTGCCCCTTTTTACACGATGTAAAATAAATCTCTGATGTGCCCAGAGTGTGTGTGTGTGAAGTTTCTGCTCGAAATGCCACACAAATAATAATTTATAACTCTCTGAAACTGACCCTTTTAGGCTTTGATCCTAATTGTGATGTTTTAGTGACTGTCGCTTTAAATTCAAATGAGATTGTGCTCTTTTCAGAAGAGGGCGGAGCTACACAACAGATTCAAAACTCTAATGCATGACGGCTGCTTCTCACTCAGGGCTGTTTATGCTAATGAAGAAGAGATCATCCCTAATGGGCGGGCCTTTCTTCCTCTGTTGACACGTGCAAAGTCAGAATGTCAATCAAAGTGTTTCTGCACACTGTTTTTATCAAGTCTGATTATAACAAATACAATTAATACATTTTTACCATTAGAAGCTGCTTATATTCACACACGGTTACCACAAAACTATGCTTAAGCCATTTACAAAAGTGATTTTTGCATATAGATCCCCTTTAAGATGCAACTAAATTTAATTATAATACAAATAAATAATATTAAAACATTAGAACATCTGTAATAATTTCAAATGATTAAAGCTATTGAAGTAAATATACTGTGTATATACACGAATGATACTAATTGGGTACTAAATGTTTAGTTTCACAAATTATTACAAAAAGCTGGAAAAAAGAGAGCAAATAAATCATTGATGAATAAAAATCAGATTAAACTTCTATGAAAATTTTAATTAAATAAGAAATGACAGCTTGAAGTCAAACGGTTTCACTTTTTTTGTTTAATTTAATATGCTTTGATTAACTAAATATTAGATATAGAATTTAATGCACTTTATGTTGTTGATCTTTCTATCTGTTTTTTTTTTCCTATTATCATTTATATATACACATGTATCTGTGATTTAGGGGGGAAAACTCACCAAAAACAGTCAAGAGTACATTTTTAAACAGGACCCGTCAATGATGACCGTCATCTTATATTGTTTATTATTTTTAATTTATTATTTATTTAATTACATTAAATATTTACTGCATTTTATTTATTACATTAATTACTATAACATCATTTTTTCCAACTATCATTATTATATATACACATGTTTTTAAATATGTGAAAAAGAGTACTTTAGATCAGGGGTGCCCAAACTTTTCAGCCCGTGGCCCCTAAAAAAACAATGCCAGTGACTCACGACCCTCAAATTCCTCGTAGGTGATTATAAACATACAAATGCTGCGCACACAATAGGCCTGTATAAGTGGTGCACACTTGTGAGGAGTTAAACGAATGTGTCTTTATGGGAGATTAAAGCAATCAAATGTATTCTCATCTAGTGCAGACAGAGAAACTTCATATATGAGATTGTTTACCACTGAGGAATACCCTTGTATTTTGTGTAAAGCGCTTTGAGTGTCCAGAAAAGCACTACATAAATGTAAGGAATTATTATTATTATTATTATTATTATTATTATTTTGACTATTTTCTAAAGTCAATTTAAAATTGAATTAAAGTCTTAAAAATATGGTTTATGTAAAGAATCACCAAAAACAGTCAAGAGTACATTTTTAAACAGGACCCGTCAATGATGACCGTCATCTTATATTGTTTATTATTCTTAATTTATTATTTATTTATTTATTACATTAAATATTTACTGCAATTTGTTTATTACATTGCTTACTATAACATAATTTTTTCCAACTATCATTATTATATATACACATGTTTTTAAATATGTGAAAAAGAGTATCTTAGATCAGGGGTGCCCAAACTTTTCAGCCCGTGGCCCCTAAAAAAACAATGCCAGTGACTCGCGACCCTCAGTTTCCTCGGAGCTGGTTATAAACATATAAATGTTGTGCACACAACAATAGGCCTATATAAACACAACAAGTATTTATTTTTTATGTTTTTGACTGCCATAAAGGTGTCAGAAAGTTTAACCTGATGCTATAAAATCAATCTGTTGCATCTGACGCTATTGTTGTGTTGTTAATCTAATGTAAACGCACCAATCCTATAAAAAAAATTATTTAAAAAATGAAGGGTTTTTATTTGCATGTTGTTTTTTACTATTAAAACTACTATTTTTATCTTTCCTGGGTTATGGTTAAAATATGGTAATTCTAATAGTTTCATTAAATTTATTTGACTTTTGAAAATCACCAAGCAACCCCCTGTCATCGTCTCGCGACCCCCACTTTGGGAACCACTGCCTTAGATAATAACATCTTATAGATTACATTCATTTCTGATATTTAAGTTAGGCAATAATGGACTATTTGCCGTTGAAATAGATTGTTCTTATTCTGTAATATTGACTGAACTAAATGAACACTAAACTGATGCAAATTATATCTGAGCTGCAAATTTGCCCCATATTTGATGACATTTGCATCACTGAGTGTGTTTACATCGATGCTCTAATACGGATTTTGCTTAATGGTTATGTAAATGCATGAAACCAAGCATGAGTCAGTGGACAGCTAGTTTGTTGTACACTTCCACAATTTCACCTGGCATGGAAACATTTTACCATCTGCTGTCTGTGGTGCACACTTGTGAGGAGTTAAACAAATGTGTCTTTATGGCAGATTAAAGCACACATCAAGTCACAGCAAACATATCAGAAACAATATATCAGAAAATGTAACTATTTCTTGACCAAAGAAAAACTAGTCAAATGTATTCTCATCTAGTGCAGACATAGAGATTGTTTACCACTGACATTTAGGAATACCCTGGTATTTTGTGTAAAAGCGCTTTGAGTGTCCAGAAAAGCACTACATAAATGTAAGGAATTATTATTATTATTATTTTTATTATTATTATTGTTGTTTTGACTTTTTTCTAAAGTCAATTAAAATTTAATTAAAGTTATGTAAGGAATAACTAACGACAGGCAATTAAATTATCCTGAAATAATGCACAGCTGAGGCGATGATGCATGTGCATTAGTTTCTAATGATTCAAAATTCTGTTTACATTACGGTAACCGCTCCAGCCACTGTTCAGATGATGTATTTCAGACAGTTGTCAGGTTTTTGTCTTCAAACTGCTCCTGTGTGTAGCACTAGTTTCTTCCAGATCTCCTCCAAAGGCTTCTGTTGTGTTTTGATGCGATTTTTGACTGTGAAATCACTCAAATCATTCAGCGTAGTGATATTGAGCTGTAATGCGCTCAAAACCTGCCGGAACTACTTTAGCTGTGCGTTTATCTAAAAATAACGGTGCACTTTAGAATGCTCATCAATCACTCGGAACAAGCATTTAACAGCACTGTTGTAATAATAAAGAGTTAAATGGACGTTCATTAACAAGCTGATTTTCAATAATGAATATGTTAGTGTTGTCACGATACTGGAGTTAAGTACCAATCGACACTGAAATTTTAAAAACGTCCATTTCCTGCTAACATTTGAGCGCGTTCTTAAACAGCGCTGATTTGCCGTTGTGTTCACATGCTCAACAGAAATGACCGTGATTGGCTGTGAAGGTCATCAGTTCACTGAACTCACCGCTGCTTACTAAGTGTAACCACATATACAGGGACACTGGAGCGTTTTAAAGCAGCGATTCGTCAGTGGATCGACGCGAAGAATCAGCTCAATACGAAGTGCAATATAAATAAAATAACCCGACTTCATTTTGTAATTCATATTTTATCTGGCACTTCCAGCCTCCACTAACCTTGCTGTTGAAGCTTATACTCTGTAGAATACGTCTTCCCGATGATATTCCACACAGGCCTCAAGCACCCAAATAGTCCCTCAAGGAACCCTCCGCTGCCCGTCCCGGCTCTGTGAAAGTGCAGTTTGATGTCATCATGTGGATGATGGTGCGTGTCGTCTCCACTATGCTCCATTGGACAGCCGTTCTCCTCGTTTTTCTCCTCTCCACCACTTCCGCATCCACCCTGACCGCAAGATCCAGGTGTTTCGGCGTCCTCCTGCTCCTGTAGCTGTAAAACACTGTTCTCGAAGTGTCCTTGTTCTCTTGTTGAGTCCTCGCTAAGTGCTGTGCATGGAGGACTGGTGCCGCCTGGCTCCTCATCTCGGACCGGCAGCTGTAAATGATGGAGAGGCATGGGCAGCGTAGTTGGAGGAGCGAGATCTGTGATGATCTGTGGTGGTGGTGGAGGAGGCGGCGCAGGAGGCAGGAGCGCTTGAGGAGAGATGTTATTGTTGGGTTTCTTTATTGAATCTCCGACGACTGTGAGTTTGAGCTCCTCTTTCAGCTTGCCCACCAGCAGGCTGGGACAGGACGTCCAGGACAGCACCTCCGGGGAGCTTCCCATGGTGCTGTGCGTGTGCATGGGCAGACGTCCTCCTCAGCGGACCGAAATCAGCCAGCAGGCTTTATGGATGACTTCCGATGGGGTTTATGACACGCCTGTTAGAGGATCACAGAGAGAAGCTTGTTAGATATTTCTAGTGGTGGAAAGAGCACTGAAAAAAATCATACTCAAGTAAATTAGTTGACCAAAAATGAAGGGTGAGTAAAAGTATCTGCTGTAAATATTACTCAATGTATGAGTAAAAGGTAGCCTTTTAAAAGTACTCAAGAGTAGTGAGTAGTAGGGCTGCACTTTATGTTTCTACAATAAATACTGCAATATGAATATAATTTGACAAGATAGTCGGAATAGCAATATTTGACAGTTTTCTACAAGTAGGTATCGCTGCAGTCTGGAGACCTCCAAGTGGGAGGTATTGCACCGCAAGTAGGTTAAGGGACCTCCAAGTGTGCGGGACTTACAGTGCATCCGGAAAGTATTGATAGCGCTTCACTTTTTCCACGTTTTTATGTTACAGCCTTATTCCAAAATGGATTAAATTGATTTATTTCCTCAACATTCTACACACAATCCCCCATAATGACAATGTGAAAAAAGAGTTTTTGAAATTGTTGCAAATTTATTCAAAATAAAAAACCTGTAAAATCACATGTACATCAGTATTGACAGCCTTTGCTCAATGCTTTGTTGATGCACCTTTGGCAGCAATTACAGCCTCAAGTCTTTTTGAATATGATGCCACAAGCTTGGCACACCTGTCTTTGGGAATTTTTGCCCATTCCTCTTTGCAGTACCTCTCAAGACCTATCAGGTTGGATGGGAAGCGACGGTGTACAGCCATTTTCAGATCTCTCCAGAGATGTTCAATAGGATTTAGGTCTGGGCTCTGGCTGGGCCACTCAAGGACATCCACAGAGTGGTTGTGAAGCCACTCCATTGATATTTTGGTGGTGTGCTTTGGGTCTTTGTCCTGCTGGAAGATGAACCGTCGCTCCAGTCTGAGGTCAAGAGCACTCTGAAGCAGGTTTTCATTCAGGATGTCTCTGTACATTGCTGCATTCATCTTTCCCTCTATCCTGACTAGTCTTCCTGAAAATCATGCCCACAGCATGATGCTGCCACCACCATGCTTCACTGTAGGGATGGTACTAGCCTGGGTGATGAGCGGTGACTGGTTTTCTCCAAACGTAACGCCTGGCATTCACTCCAAAGAGTTCAATTTTTGTCTCATCAGACCAGAGAGTTTAGTTTCTTATGGTCTGAGAGTCCTTCAGATGCCTTTTGGCAAATTCCAGGCGGGGAGTGTCTTCCGTCTGGCCACTCTACCATACAGGCCTGATTGTTGGATTGCTGCACAGATGGTTGTCCTTCTGTAAGGTTCTCCTCTCTCCACAGAAGAATGCTGGAACTCAGACAGAGTGACCATCGGGTTATTGATCACCTCCCCGACTAAGGGACTACTTCTCCCCCGATCACTCAGCTTAGATGGCCGGCCAGCTCTAGGAGTCCTGGTGGTTCCAACATCTTCCATCTTACAGATGATGGAGGCCACTGTGCTCATTGAAACTTTCAGAGCAGCAGAACGTTTTCTGTAACCTTCCCCAGCCTTGTGCCTCGGGACAATCCTGTCTCGGAGGTCTACAGACAATTCCTTTGTCTTCATGCTTGGTTTGTGCTTTGTCATGCACTGTCAACCCTGGGCCCTTATATAGACAGGTTTATGCCTTTTCAAATCATGTCGAATCTACTGAATTGACCACAGGTGAACTCCAATGAAGCTGCTGAAACATCTCAAGAATGATCAGTGGAGACAGAATGTAGCTGAGCTCAATTTAGAGCTTTACGCCAAAGGCTGTGAATACTGATGTACATGTGATTTTTCAGCTTTTTTATTTTTAACAAATTTGCAACAATTTCAAAAACTCTTTTTCCACATAGTCATTATGGGGGATTGTGTGTAGAATGTTGAGGAAATAAATCAATGTAATCCATTTTGGAATAAGGCTGTAACATAAAAAACTGTGGAAAAAGCGCTATCAATACTTTCCAGATGCACTGTATGTCGCAGATGGGCTGGGTTTAGGTGGTGTAGGTGTAGACATTAATAAAACACATCAGGATACTGTGAGGTTGGGTTTAGGGTTGGGGTAAGTTTAGACATTCATAAAGCACAATTTTGGAATCTGGGTTATGTACATTAAGACATTAAATAAATTAAAATTTCAGTTGTGTACAGCCCACTTGGAGCTTAAGTCCCACTCACTTGGAGCTGGCTCCTGCCTCTATTTATACCCTTCTTGTTTTCTGGGGAGTATTATGGAACAGTAATTGAATAAGCACAATGCAAAAAAGCTTTTCTTACTTTGCTTTGTCTCCTTCTAGTTCAAATATCCAAAGATTCTTAGATCGAGCTTGAAATGTAGATAGTTGGACTATAAGCAAGACAAACATTCTAAGTAAGATTTTTTTTTTGCATAAATCGTATAAATTCTGTTTAAATAGAGTAATTAAATACGGTTAAGGTGTTTAAGAATGACCAAAACAACTTTTTGGATGTTATGCAATGTGCTCAGCCTGCTGGTTTATCCATTCACACACATTTTTATCATCACATGATCTCTTATAACAAAATCACATTAAATTTTTTAGCTAAAAGTGTTTTCATTGTAGTTTATGCGCATCTTTTCGAATAAAAAGTTTATCCTACTCAGTTATGCACATTTTCAAAATGTATGTGCATCTTGGCATTTCCATCAACCATTTTTTATGCGCACATCTAAAATGGATGGAAACATAGCTACTGAGTAATATCTTTAAACAGATCGTTTAAAGAGAGAGCACTTATTTTATATGTAAATCATAATAAAAATATTGTAAAACACATCTGTGCTGCACCTTTTAGAACAGCCTTTCACCTATGACGTCTTAAAATGCACCCTACATAGGTAGCTCACTAGGTTTTGAAACGGAGCCCAAAATAAAATAAAAATAAAACTGTGTGTAACAAATTTGAGAAATAAAATAAAACATTTACACATCAACTACAGCTTTGACGGTTAAATAAAGACTGAATGGTTGATCATTTTCATATCCAATCTCATTCTGCACTCAGCAGGAGACGGATTGGAGGCATTTGCATTAATGATGATTATCTCTTTAGAGAGAGAGAGGGAGAGAGAGAGAGAGAGAGAGAGATTCTGAGAAGTTGTATTTGTGATCTGCCTCTGTTGACTGACTGTGTGTTTCTGCTGCTCTCAGATTAAAGCAGAATGAGTATTAAAAGCTCTGAGAGCAAAACATCTGGCACACACACACACGCGCGCGCAGTCACAGAGGACGAATGGCCCATAATCTGCTGCTGCTGCTGTTGTTACGCAAGACCCGCTCTCACAAAACCAAAATAATTTTGGCTGCATTAGTGTCTGAGCTAGAGGTCAGTAACCTTTATGATCTGACCATCACTGTGTATAAAACACACTCCATATCCAGAGCAGCATTCACAAGTGTGTTTACACATGTTAGAATAACTGAGGAGATAAAAGCTAAGTCATATGCTGTGTACTATACCGTATCTGTAGCTGAAGGTATAGGGAAAACAATTAAGAGAGCTCTTGAAAAGTCAGTTTCTCTGGGTTTAACTGATTTATTAACTATGGATTCGAGTAAATGATCAAATCCATTTAAATATGTTAAGATCTGATAACAGCGACGCAGTGGCGCAGTAGGTAGTGCTGTCGCCTCACAGCAAGAAGGTCGCTAGTTCGAGCCTCGGCTGGGTCAGTTGGCGTTTCTGTGTGGAGTTTGCATGTTCTCCCTGCGTTCGCGTGGGTTTCCTCCGGGTGCTCCGGTTTCCCCCACAGTCCAAAGACAGGTGTGCATTTTAACTAATTGTCATCTTTTATCATTTGCAATGTTTCCAAATCGCGCTGTTTGTCATTTTTCTGTGGTGGTTCATTCTGCTTTGGTGACGCCTGATAAATAAGGCATTAAGCTGAAGTAAAATGAATGGATGAATTATTTTCTGTAAAGCTGCTTCTGGCCATAACATGTTCACATCTAAATTTTTATAAGAGACATGTTTAATAAATGTCTCAATAAATGGGCCAGACATTTCTGACTTTCCACACCAAGAGGTTCAGGAAATGTTCCTCCAGAAGCCCATAAAGATACAGTGCAGTGACAAAAGCTGCACAGTTTGTGAATAAAAAAAGATATAAAACTTACAAACAGTTGTACAGGTCAAATAGTTGTTCAGTTATTTAATGCTGTCATTAAAAGACCATGACTCCTTGTGTCAGTGTGAGTCTGAACAGCCACGCATCAAATCACCGTCATATTAGCTGTCAGAATATGTACATGACTGCAGAAATGTATTATTCCTTTAAAAAAAAAAAAATTTGAATATTGTGCATGTCTACTATCATACACAAATTGTACTTAAGCGATTGCACGCGTTTGTACAGTTGAAGTCAGAATTATTAGCCCCCCTGTTTATTTTTTTCACCAATTTCTGTTTAACGGAGAGAAGATTTTTTCAACACATTTCTAAACATAATAGTTTTAATAACTCATCTCTAATAACTGATTTATTTTATCTTTGCCATGATGACAGTAAATAATATTTGACTAGAAATTTTTCAAGACACTTCTATACAGCTTAAAGTGACATTTAAAGGCTAGGTTAGGGTAATTAGGCAAGTTATTGTATCAATACGCCAAAAAATCTGTATGGGGCTGTTCACATATCGCGTTCAAAACCATGTTGTAAACACAAGGCGTGCTTCTTCCTTTACTGATTTAAATACATTTCTGAACTCGTGATCTTCTGCTGTTTGCCTTTGCTATGGCCACCATCAGCTGTTCCTCATGCGCAGCGCGGTCAGTTTTTCAAAATAGTTCAACTTTTGCCACTGTGTGGATTAATACTGAATGTGTGTCTGATTTTACTTGGGGTTAGGGTTAAGAGTGGAGTAATGTGCTGGTGTTTAACTGCATTGCTTTAATGCACTCCTGCATTGGGCTCTCATATACTCTATGCAACTTCATCACCATGGTGGGTGTTCCTTTCTGTCTTGCACTGGACGCAGTCAAACAATCACAACAGACTGGGTCATCAGACCAATCAGCGCAGATTAGCTTTGTGCTAAGAGTCATAAATCATATGAATCATATGGGAGTCATTGGGATAATTAGGTATAAACTTCAGTTCTGCCTTTAACACCATTGTCCCATCACTGCTCGAGAACAAACTGACCCAGCTGTCTGTCCCCAGCTGTGTCTGTCAATGGATCACCAGCTTTCTGACAGATAGACAACAGCTAGTCAGAATGGGCAAAATCACATCCGACAGCCGCACCATAAGCACTGGTGCCCCCCAGGGATGGGTTCTATGCCCACTGCTCTTCTCCCTGTACACCAACGACTGCACCGCAAAAGACCCCTCCATTAAGCTCTTGAAGTTTGCGGATGACACTACTGTTATCGGCCTCATCCGGAACGGTGACGAGTCTGCATACAGACAGGAGGTGGAGCGACAGGCTTTATGGTGCAGATACAACAACCTGGAGCTGAATACGCTCAAGACAGTGGAGATGATAGTGGACTTTAGGAGAAACCCCCCTGCACTCCCCCCACTCACCATCATGAACAGCACTGTGGCTGCAGTAGTGTCATTCAGGTTCCTGGGCACCACCATCTCTCTGGATCTGAAGTGGGACATTACATAGACTCTATTGTGAAGAAAGCCCAGCAGAGACTGTACTTCCTTCGTCAGTTGAGGAAGTTCAACCTGCCACAGGAGCTGCTCGTACAGTTCTACTCAGCTGTCATCCAATCCATCCTCTGCACTTCAATCACCGTCTGGTTCAGCTCAGCTGCCAAAACCGACCTCCGTAGACTACAGCGAATAGTCCGGACTGCTGAACGAATCACTGGCACTGCCCTTCCTACACTTCAAGAACTGTACTCTTCCAGAGTGAGTAAAAGGGCTCGCAAAATCACTCTGGATGCCTCACACCCAGCACAGTACCTGTTCAAACTGTTACCGTATGGTCGATGCTACAGAGCACCAAGCACAAAAACAGCCAGACACAGGAAAAGTTTCTTTCCTCAGGCCATCTACCTCATGAACAGTTAAATATTCCCCTACTGTGCAATAAACGTGCAATACTTTCTCATACGCACTTGAACACAGCCCCTTATAACAATATACAATGCAATACTTTCTCCATTCGCATTGGTACACAGCACCTTATAATCTGTATATTTACAACAAATAAGTACATACAACTCAACATCCAGATCTTTTGACTAACTGCATCTCTGTTTAATGTTTATCACCTTTTTCTTTTCTCATATTTAATTTTGTGTTGTCACTTGTCACTTTATGTACACTGGAAGCTTCTGTAGCCAAAACAAATTCCTTGTGTGTGTGAAGCACACTTGGCAATAAAACTGATTCTGATTCTGAAATAAATGCATATTAAAAGACAATGAAAGTGTTTTTTGACCTTGCACGCATATCAGCCTGTTTTTGGAGACCCCCCAAAACAAAATATGACCTTTTATAACGCATAATAGGGGCTTTTCAAGCCATTAAAACAAAGTCAAATGTGTACACACTTTGACTGCCCAGTTTCTGTATTGATTCCCAGCATGCAGCATGAATAAATCACGCATTTTATGTTTTATTATTAACTGTATGTTTATGCACTGGTGTTATTTGTATTTGCTTTTCTTCTCATTTGCAAACCAGGTAGGTGATGACTGACAATCACAGCCAATCAGAGAATAAATGTAAATGTTATTGTGAAGCAGGGTTTTAATTCGGACCAATGAAATTTCACCATGGGCGGGGCTTCAAAGAGTGACACTGAAGATATACAAAGTGTGCAAAAGGCAGCGGATAAAAACACACTGTATGCTGCACTCGTGGTGAAAACAAACAGACGGACAAAAGAGAGCGGACAAGAGGATTGTGGGTAACACACATACTCATACACCTCTGACAGCTGCTCCATTCTCATCCACTATTGATTATTGTGACCAAACAAACAGACTGTTGCTGTTGGTAACCAAAGCAAAACCCAAACAAAAGCCAGACGGACTAACATGTGACCTGCAGGAAAAACAGCTCTGTTTATTCTGTCTTTTCATCAGAAATCAGAGCATGTTTATACAAAATATGACATCTTTATGAAAACAGCAAACAGAAAATGCAAACAAAATAAGGGATAAATTAAAAATAAAATTGAAATGAACTAAAAGATTGTCTCTTTATTGCAATGTCCTTAATGGAGCTTTGCAAAATTGGACAAAGATTGAGTAGTTTAATTCGTGTACAAATGATTCATATGAGCGGATTGTTTTAAAGAAAAATCACAAAGATGCCATTAAACTCATATGCCAGTCATACATATATACATATAAATATATACATACATATACATATATACTGTATACATACATACACATATACAGTATACACATACAGTATATACATACATACACATATATACACACACATATATATATACACACACACATATAAACACACACACACACACACACACACACACACACACACACACACACACACACACACACACACACACACACACACACACACACACACATATATATATATATATATATATATATATATATATATATATATATATATATATATATACAGTTGCAATCAGAATTATTCAACCCCCTGATTTATTAGCTCCCCTGTTTATTTTTTTTCCCCAATTTCTGTTTAATGGAGAGAATTTTTTTTCAACACATTTCTAAACATAATAGTTTTAATAACTCATTTCTAATAACTGATTTATTTGATCTTTGCCATGATGACAGTAAATAATATTAGACTAGAAATTTTTCAAGACACTTCTATACAGCTTAAAGTGACATTTAAAGGCTTAACTAGGTTAATTAGGTTAACTAGGCAGGTTAGGGTAATTAGGCAAGTTATTGTATAATGATGGTTTGTTCTGTAGACTATTGAAAAAATATAGCTTATAGAGGCTAATAATTTTGACCTTAAAATGGGTTTTAAAAAATTAAAAACTGCTTATATTCTAGCCGAAATAAAACAAATAAGACTTTCTCCAGAAGAAAAAATATTATCAGACATACTGTGAAAATTTCCTTGTTCTGTTAAACATAATTTGGGAAATATTTAAAAAGAAAAAAAATTAAAAGGGGGTTCAATAATTCTGATTGCAACTGTATATACCAACAGTTGAAGTCAGAATTATTAGCCCCCTTTGAATTTTTTTTCTTTTTTTTAATATTTCCCAAATTATGTTTAACAGAACAAGGAAATTTTCCCATCTTGAAGAATATCTAGTAAAATATTATTTATTGTCATAATATAAATATATATATACAGTATATTGGAATGGTCCTGCATGTATTTAGGCCTTTTAACATAAGAACTGAAAGTTCTGTGTTTTTGATATTATTGCAAGTCCACTAAAAGCTGGCTGGAATTATTAGATAAATAAAACTTTAAAAATATATTTTAACACGAACAGTTATAGTATAACTTCCTGTAATATACTTATTGCAATAAACAGTAGTTTATAGGCCTGTTTTCTTTCATTAAAGAAGTAATGGATTTAAAGGTGTGCATTTTAACATTTTTACTTCTTATGCTGTGTTCACACCAGACGCGGAACGCGTGGATAAATAATAAACGCGTGAATATTTGAGTTTACTTGCTTCATTCGCGCGTCAAATTCACTTCAGAACAGATGCAGATTCGTGTGATGGGCAGGGCTTCTGTCTGCCCGGTGACTGTAGCTTTGTTGGGAAATGGCTAACATGGATTTTATTGAGAAAATAACTGTGTTTATGTGCTTTATGAAGGCTGAAAAACAGCGTCGATACGTTTGGAGCAGTGTCCACTAGATCCTTTCAGAGGTGCACCCAGCACTGTGAGCTCATACACTCCTCCAGAAACTTAACCTGGATGACGGAGGCTTTCAGCGGTGCTTCTAATGCCTAGTTCACACTACAGGATTTTAAGCATCGGCAGATCGCTGTGCAGTTTACACTACATGACTTGATTTTGTGTCTTTTAATCACTGTGGTGTTCACACTACGCGACACTACGTAAATGATCCACAAGAGGGGGGTCACACACTACATGATCTGACAACAACTCATTTGCCAGAGTCGTCAGAAAAAGCTGAACACTATTGGCTGCTTGTGTGCTGATGACATCACTGACAGCGTTTCAAGCTTTCAATGGAGCATTTAAAAACATCATCAGTCAGCTGATGCATCAGCGGATCAATCGCTCATCTGCAAAGTTCAAGTGGAAAGATACACAGTTTTTAAATTTTGTAATTTTATAACTCTTTGAAATAAAACTAACATATCTATATCACTCTGACGTTTCCTAAATAGCTGTGTATGTCTTTCTAACATTGATATTTTTTTAAATTACAAAACAGTAAAGAACTGAGCATGTCTACCTTTAATTACCATATTGGTCAAAACGACTGCATGCATATCTGCTACTTTTCGCTGTGACTTTATATATCCATGTATTTCTTTACCTCGCAACTTCCTGCTAAAATAAACAAAACTTTCTGATAGCAAAAACATAAATTTACTTCAGATATATATTTCAAAACAGCATATTCTGTGCCGGGAAATAGCTCGTTTAAAAGTGAAAATGAAAGCGAGGCTCAGACCTTTGCATGTTCTAGTATCTTAACTACATATTTATAGGCTGTATTACCAAAACAATAATATTTTTAGGGTAATGCTGTCATAAAATATGATGACAGACATTCAAAGCTTAATTTTAATATCTAAGTTTTGAATGTAAATATGATGTGAGAAAGGTCAGAATGACCATTATGGTAATTCTAATAGTTACAGAATTCTAGTTCCACTGTAAATATAGCCTACTCCTGTGTCTGTGTTAACAGAATGAAGCGAGTGCATGGATGCCCATTCTGGCCAATCACAGACGTTTCTGTTCAGCTCCTGAGCACACAGCCATTCAGCTCATGCTGCTATGCTCTCTCATTGGCTGCAGCTCGTCACTACATCTGACCACACGTGGGGTTGAGTCGGCCGACTGCTCTGGTATATTCAGCATGCTAAATATTGGATTTCCGTCTGCGAGGTGTCAGCGACGCTTCAGCGAGCCTCTTTGACACGTTGTTCAGTAGTTCACACATAAAGACTGCCGAGCGCCGTGCACCCGCAGATTTTTTCCCGATCACAGCCCGATCGGTCGGCGAGCTCGTTAACTTCCAAATCTGGCTCAAAATCCTGTAGTGTGAACTAGGCATAACTGAGCTGAGCCCAGTTTGATGAACTGTTGTCTGTGTCCCCCAGGACACCAACAACAGGTGCTACGTCACAATCACGCCCCCACACGAGCAAGCTCCTGATTGGTTAACGCGGCGCGAATGTTCGCTGAAGTTCAGATTTTCCAACTTGAGCGATTCGAGCGTTAAGCACGTCAAACGCACAAAACGCTGAATTCCCGCTGCGCCATTCGCGCGTATCGCATCGCGCAATTCACGTCATGTGCGCGTATCACGCCGCAGGATGTCTATTCGCGCCTTTGCATTGATTTAACATGTAAATCACTCGCGCTTGACGCTTCTTCCGCGTTTGGTGTGAACGCAGCATTATGCATCAAATGTGAGCTCCAAACGTTTTCTTGATTGAGACATGTTGAATTCTTCTTTCATCATTTGCAATGTTTCCAAATTGCATGGTTTGTAATTTTAAAATTAATTACATTAATTTTAAGTAATGTAAAAGCTGCACACTTTGTGGATAAAAACAATAAATAAATAAATAAATAAATAAATAAATAAATGTTTAGCTTGTACGATTCTACAGTTCAAATAATTCTTGTGGCGGACCGCCCAATGAACATTCAGCGTCATCCTGGGAAAGGAGCACGCAAGCCAGCTGGATCCAATCACGCCGATCACCTGCACCTGGAACTCGTTCGCCCCTACCAGATAAAAACGCCACAACAGAGACAGTCGCAGAGAAGCCTCTCCGCTAACCAGACCTCTAACGAGTTCTCTC